>NW_015148970.1:245644-370802 GCF_001465965.1 Polistes dominula
AAAATATTTAATGAACAATAATGAAATTATACATTTTAGTTTCATGTAGTTCGTAAAGAATATAACAAATAGATTGTTTTCTTTATTTTAATTTAATTACGTTTTCAGTTAAACTTTTGCCAAAGACATTTATTATTATTCGTTTATAAGAGCATATATTATTAATATGATTATGCATGTTTGGTTCAAATTGAAATGCATATTAGGAAAAATTAGGCAATCATCTTTACACGTCATTTGATACTGTGAAATACATACATATTTCTATATGCAATTAAATCTTAATTAGTGATATGTAAATATAATAATTGATGTTGGTAAGTAGATTATCAATAGTAATAATACTGAAATAATATATATATATATAAGTAGGATTTAATATTTAAACATATATTATTGTTGATTTAATCTTGACATGATGGTTATAAATAAATAAATATCTCTTCATAGTTTATTAGAAAGGATCTGGTAAAATGATACCATTAATTAATATTATACTTCAATTGAGAAGATCAACTATACTTTTTTTTGGAATGTTATTAAACAAAGGACACATTTTTGGTTAAATATTTTATTAACGATTATAAAATTGCTGTGAAAAGAATTTATAAAAATGAAATATAAAAAGAAAATATTGCTGTACAAGCATCTTTCATTTACTAATAGGATATTACATAACTGAAAACATAGATTTAATATGTTACTTAACGATCTATATTTCTATATTATTCGTATGAAAATAAAAAAAAGATAATCGATGTATTTATTATTTTATAATTAATAAATTTATAAAAAAGGAAATCTTTCAAATTATCTCACACACACAATTTCAATTATATATTACATTATGGAGCATTAGTATTTAGTAAAATGTAAATATTCATGTTAAATGATGATTTGTAAATGAGTTTGAATTGGAATTGAAAAGAAAATTCAAGTAAAGTATTTCCTGTGTATTTAAAAAAAAACGATAACTCTATTGACAACAGAAATATAGGAGTTAAATAAATGTATAAGTAGTATATTCTTTTATTTTGTATTTCCTAACTTTTCTTAATTAATTTAACATAATAAAGTCGATAAAATAAAAATAAAAATCTAAATGAATATTGGAAAAGCAGATTATTATTCTAGGTGTGTTAAATTTTAGAAATTATAATTAGGTACTTTTTATTATTATTATTATTATAATATTATCCTTTAAGACAACTACTTATATATATATATATGTATATGTATAAGAAATACATGTTACAAATTAAACAGAATAATCCATAATTAGCATAATTATAGATATACAAATAAAACAGAACTTAACATACTGTTTACATTTATCGCTAATTTAAATTTATTTTATTCTTCAAAATTGTACTCCAATTGTGCATTAATATTACCTCTTGTCAAGTGTAAGTGGAAACATTGTGACACAATTAGTAGTTTCTTTAATAATATTGGATAAATGATAAATGCACCGGACATCCTGCTCAGCCTATGCTGGAACAAAACTCTCTTATTAATATTATTAAAAGAGATTATTTCTTCTTAATACCAAATATATTTGAATAAAAAGAAAGAAAATCAATTGTTATGTTATTATAATACTTTATTAATATCTAAACAGTTTTTAAAATAAAAATGTATTTTTTGGTTGTTCAACGTTTCGATTATACGGACAAAATTTGTGTAGAAAAACACGCAATGCGTTGGAAAACAATGTAATTATATAAATGGTCGTTTTATTAGAAATCCTTGCCACGTTACATACAGTAGGTATAGATTTTGTTTATCTTGTAAATAAAATAAGTATCACTAAATTAGATACCTGCAATTCCAGCAATTGCTTCCGAAGCAAAATATTTCACGTCTACATCAGCGTCAGTATTCAATTTGTCAAGGATAGGTTTGACTTGTGTTTGAACTGCAGAAGGCTCTAGATAGGGTCCAATCCGTTGTAATGTTTTAGCAACATTAAATCTTACATTAGCAACATTATCAGTTGCCATTCCTAAAACCGTTGGCAGCATTACTTTTGTCGTTATTTCTGGACCACATACTTCAGCCAATACCTAAAAAAAAAAGAAAAAAAAGTAATCATCATAATTTAACAATACCATTATACAAAGAGACCGACGATATGGAAAAGCATTTGATAACAATCCAATTTACATTAATACAAAATAAGCATGTCATCCTGTGAAGATAATTCTGATCCCTGGACATTGCTAATACTTTAGGTATAACGGTATTTTGTGCCCATTCAGGTCCAAATTTTTCTACTAATTTCTTCAAGTTTAATGTCGCCGCTTCCCTAATAGCATAAACATGGTCTACAAGCCAAGTCATACATAAAGAATTCAATTTCTCATCAAAGAATTCAACTCCTAATTGACCAGCTAAGAGAGGCATGTACCTAAAAAATAGATTTTTTGTTTTTTGTTAATACAAAATTTAAAGTTATTTCATTTATTTAAAATAAGATAAAATGTCATTGATCGAATACTTACTCAATAATGGCTAATCTAACTCGCCATTTAGAATCTTCTGCTAATTCTACAATGGCTGGTAAAAGTGACAATGAAAGTTGTTGTATACCTATAACTTCATTAACACATTCCAAGTTGCTGATAATGTTTAGACGAACCTCAGGACATTCATCTCTTAGTTGAGATAAGAATAGAGGTAACAAATGTTCGATCGTGCTATAAATAGAAATAGTACATTTTAAATATCAAAATTAAGATTGGTAATACTTAATCTAGCCGTTTAGAATGATGCTTATGCTTACTTATGTTTGCCAAGTATTGGACTAAGTCCCATTATAACACTGGCTAAAGCTGATTTCACATGTTGATTAGGATCTGCTACAAGTTCTTTGACTATAGGTAAGATATTACCCATAATAATAGTTTCTTGATTCAACTGATCAAGATTTTGACAAAAGTCACGAACTTTATCAGCAGCCGCTGCTCGTACTTCCGCTTCCATATCCTTTAATAATACTTGAAATGCGGGTACGAGATCTGTTTTTGTAATTTCTGGTCCAACTGCTTTCTGGAGCTATTAATTAAATCATATTATTATCATCAAATGATATCTCTGTCATTAGTTTTTTTTTTTTTATTATATGTAATAAAATGTGATAAAGAACATACATCAGTAAACTTATCAGCAACCATATATCGTACACGCCAAGACTGGTCGCTAGCACATTGTCGAAGCGTTGGCATAACTAATTGTTCGACATCTTCTGGTTGTAACAAAGCTGCAATACTGACACACGCTTCAACTGCCAAAAGTCGTACCGAATCCTGTTCATCTTGAGCAAGAATAACAAACATTGGGATTAAATCTGATTTTAAGTATTCAATTTCCACAACTTTAGCAAACTCTCCTAATTTCGAGGCAGCAGATCGTCGTGCCATTGGCGTATCATCTTGACATAAATTGCGGAAGTGATTTCGTAAACTTGCTGTAATTTTGAAATGACATAATATTACAAATAAATAACAGATAGAGAAGAAAAATAATGTAGAAAAAATATGAATTACCTTTAATGGTTGGACTAACACGTGGATAACATACACTAAAAAGTCCACAAGCAGATGTTCTTGACGTAAACCAATCTCCGGATGCCAAGCGTTGAACCAAAGGAACAAAGTATTCTTCAAGATCGGCTGGACTATGTTGGCTGGCAATATTTCTTAAAGATTCCACCGCCTTGTCGCGAACGACTGTTTCTTCGACCGTAGCTAATGATTCTAAAGGTGGCTAGATAATAAATTCATAATATATATATATTATTTACATTCTATTAATAACACACGGAACATATTTTCTAATTATCGACTTTGTTTATATCAATAAAAACAATGTCATTTACCAATAAACAGTAAACGTATTCCGGTCCACCAACGAGAGGTGTGAATGTACCAAGCTGTTCTGCCAATGCAAGAAGGACTTCATCCTCGTCGTAAATAGTTTCTGTTAAAAAAGGTATCAGCTCGCTACGAGTCCTTTCGATACCTAATGCAAGAGCAATCGTAGACAGTTTCTTGATAGAATTTAGACGTAACTGTAAAATACAAAAGTGCACAACAGAATAAAAAGCTTTTATTGATGATATACATTGATACTTTTGTATATTAATATTCGAAATTTAAGAGATATAGAACATTTGGAAAATTAATAAATATTAGGAATATTTAGATAAATCTGTTCGCATTTACCTGAACATCCTCATTTTTTAATTCATCAATTAAAACTGCAATCGGATACAGACTATCATCCGTAGTAGAATCACTCGCTGCCATTTTGCTACCGACTACACTTTAGTCGTATGGCTTTAGCAGTTTTACCAGTATCACTTGTTAATCGTTCGTAAATGATATTTTTCTTGAAACAATCTGTTTCTTCGGGATATATTGTACCACGTGAAACCCAACAAAATGGAACAAATTTCCAACGATTCTTTATAAGTTATAGCATAATTGACGAAGAGAAGCATTAATTAATATACGATCGAAATATACCCCGACCTATCCCGCGACTCCATGAATCACTAACAATTATTATATTTGATGGAGCTGCCACTAGATGGAGACTAGATCTCATCGAACGCCACCTGGTGTCGTAAAGATCAATAAAAAATATCTGTCAGATCATTTCTTTCTTATAGTTTCATATAGTTTATGCTAAGGGGGCAGGCAGCATAAACCGAGAAGAGAATAATTTACGTCAGCATCAGTTAGTTCCTTTCTTTAAGTCTATACCCCTAAGAAGATTTGATCATTCATACATTTCGACCGATTAAAGGTGGATATCTTGACGAGTTATTATGACGTTAAAAAAGTGCTTGTTCACACGTCATTATAAAAGAAATAAGATTGGTTATTGAAAGCCGTTTTGATTTGTATTCAAGAGAAAATCACTTTTTTTGTGGCGTAATATTGGCGTGCGTGTCAAATCTCGCCAACTATTTCCGGAATAGAATTAAGCCGCAAAATAAAAGGTGACGTTTACTATAGAAACTATTATCTACTTATATACTACACAACTATATGTTTTTCATCTGTAAAGAACAAGAAGTATTGATAACCCACGTAAAGAAAAATATCAAAAGTTGCATATTTGGTGTGGTTATATCAGGCTATACTACGTCGTAAGAGATATTAAGATTCTGGCTAAAGAACTGTCATAGGTAATCGATTGAAAGGGCATTCTCCGCGGAGAAAATGGGCCTGACAATAAGCAGCTTGTTTATCCGATTATTCGGTAAAAAACAAATGAGAATATTAATGGTAGGCTTGGATGCAGCTGGCAAAACGACTATTTTATATAAACTTAAGCTTGGTGAAATAGTTACAACTATACCAACAATTGGTTTTAACGTCGAAACTGTAGAATACAGAAACATCTGTTTTACGGTTTGGGACGTTGGCGGACAAGACAAGATCCGACCACTTTGGAGGCACTATTTCCAAAATACTCAAGGTCTAATTTATGTTGTGGACAGCAATGATCGTGAACGTATTGGAGAAGCTGAACGTGAATTAGCAAACATGTTAAAGGAAGATGAACTTCGAGATGCTGTACTTTTGGTATTCGCGAATAAGCAAGACTTACCGAATGCTATGTCTGCTGCTGAACTTACGGATAAACTGGGCCTTAATTCCCTTCGTGGACGACACTGGTATATACAAAGCGCCTGCGCTACGCAGGGCCATGGATTGTATGAAGGGCTCGATTGGCTAAGTACTGAATTGGCTAAAAAGTGATACCATGTAATAATACGTTCAATTGTGTCATCACAGACAATATCTTCATTCAACATCAATGTAGAACATCAAATTTACGGTTTCTTATTTTATAAGACAACACTTATCTATAATTAAGAGTATGTATATTGATACAGTACTATATACTTTTCAAAACTATTGTGAATACAATTGAATTAAAATGAAGACTTCGTAAGACAATTACAAATATACTGAATCTTTTAATATCTCAAATCATTGCGCATTTTGGTCTAAAAATCAAATTTATCTTGCTAATACAAAGGTAATTCATTTGTTATAGATATATATATATATATATAATATGTCTATACAAGCAACCTATGGACATTAACAAAATCTCTCTCTTCAATGTAACATTTGTTTCATTGATATTTATATTTGTTATTTTTTTGATTTTACACTCATGAGCAAATCACAGTACTCTAATATGAAAAGAAAGGTTTACAAAATGTGTACAGGAATCGTTCTATGTTCTCGTCATATACATATTTTCCTTTTTTTCTAAATGAAAAATATTCCATTAATTATGTTTAAGACATAATATGTGTTTTAAATATTATACATCGTTGAGTAATGAAATTATTTAGAATTTATAACTTTATTCCTTTTTTTGCAACACCACACACACGCACACACACACACACACACACACACACACCATCTAATGTTTATATTATAAGGAATATGCTTGTAAATGAATAATAAATATGAAAAAAAAAAGTATTGTAAACCATAGCTCACAAATTTATTTTGCTTTTATATTTAATGAATATGACAACTTTCCCTATTACATGCATTAATTATTAAAAAGAAAAATGCCTCAAAACTAATCTCGTGAACTAACTGATGAACATATAACTTTATTATTGTACAAAACGGTACTACATTGGACATACAAATACTGTGTATAATATAATACATCACACGTTATTTTTAATATGTGGCATATTATATTTCATAAAGCTCTATTCTCTGTGTCTATTCCATAAAAAGTAAATAATTTACAAAAGAAAAAACTAGTAAACATTATGTACACTGTGTTCTTCTCAACATATAATGGAACAGACTGTTGTTTTTAATGCAACTCTTGCGATTATACTTCACATATAATGCACTATTTTTAATTATATTATTTGATCATATTCTTTAGAGCTTACAATTCACGGAAATTTGTGGTTATTAACAAAAATAATTTTATTTTTATATTATAGAAAAAGAAAAACAAAAAATGAATAAACTTCGCGCAAAGTAATCGCATTTTTTAACCAAGTGGCAGCTATGTAACTTATCAATTAACCATTTAGGCTTTAACAAAGTAACTTTATCTTGTGATCATATATAGACAATTATTTTCTGCAACTTGATTGGAATAAATATTACTCGTTTAATTGGATAGTGCAACATAATGAAAAGTATTATTTTGCATCAATATGATTCCAAAGGAAAGACAAATTGGAATAATAATGCATACATTCATTTACATGACTTTACTAAATCATCTATTTTGAAATGTCCATAATAATCGAACTCATTTGCGTACCCACGTATTATTCTTATTGGGAGCTGTATTATTTTTACCAAGCACTGGAAAATGATTTTCTAACGAATGATTAGCCATATGTGTTTGAAAATCCGAATGTTTTAAAACTTGGTTGCATGTTGTACAAATTTGTAAACCTTTAACTTGATTACCCAGTTCTTTATGATAAACTTTAAACAGTTCTTGTTGCTTCGGAATATCAGGTAAAAGAACTAAAAGCTCGGGAAACACATCTTCAACTGCTGTTCTACCCATAACGGTACAACAATGTGCATAATATTCTTCGGCACTGCAAACACCTTGTCGAAATAATCCACTTATATAGCGAAATTCTTCAATCCGATCTTTTTCCATTAATACTTCATTCATTTTAGCTACGAGAGATTTATTCCGTTTTTGAAAATCTGGTGGAAGAATATAAGTGTACAAAGTATTGTGCTTATAATCGTCTGGCAAAATGGCATAACTTTCACCAGAACTGTTTGTAAATGTCAATCCATTATTACTATGCAACTGTTCCATATTTTCAACTTTGATACAGAATCCTGGAGGTGGAGATGTAGTAGATTCAAAGCCAGGTGGAGGATCTATAAAACCTGGCGGTTTAGAACTGCTACTGCCCAAACTCGGAAAGTCTTCCATTTGATGGACATTATTATTATTGGTAGAGTTGAGACTGTCTATTTTAAGTTCAGTACGTTTTCTTAATATGTTGCTACTTTTATTACTAACTTCAGAACTTGCTTTTACAATGACTGCACAAGAACCTTCTTCTAAGTTTTTACATTTCTTTTTATCCTTTTTATTTGTATGTTCAACTTCCTTAGAATGTTTAATATTGTTAGAATTTTTTATACCGTTACATGATGTATCATTAGATGATCGTCCATTCTGTTTATCATTGCTATTATGTTTAGTAGAATTTTTTAATAAATTGTCATTGCAGATACTAATCGTATCATTTGTTGGTTCTAAAACCTGAATTGAACCAGCCACGTCGCTAGTAGTGCCACTAGATTCACCATTTTTCTTAACATCAGTATTAATCTTATTTGGTTTAATATTATTAGTTTCATTTACATTAGAATTGTGTTTTGCCTTTTTCTTTTTTGTTTTTCCTTTGACTGATTCTGCAGTGGTTTTGGCATTGTTATTAGAAATGCCAGAAGATTGAGGAGGTTGAGCCCGTGGTGGAACAACCATTATTGCAGATTGTTTATTTTGCTTGGATGATTTAGATAAGCTTGGAAAATCCTCTCCAGATTGTATTGGTGGTGGAGATGGTGCTAATGATCGAACTGTTTTCTTTGATTTTGGAGTTGCTGCAGACGACGAGGATTTTGTACAAGTTGTCCACTGTAAGACCTCTTTCCATTGAGCTGAATTGGGAGTACTGGTAGAGGGTTTATTACAGCCCAAAACAGGAAATTCAGAATCTACAGATAATTGTGCGGGTCGAACCCTAACATTAGGACCAGATACTCTAGTGGTAACTGTACCATTAATTTCACGATTCACTTGGATAGAAACATTGGGCGTTGAACCTTTTCGACTTTGTGGCACATTTGATCCAACTAAATTAGCACTGGAAACACTAACGTTAACGGTTTTAGAAACATTAGCATTAGTAGATTCAGGACCCAATGCAGGAAAGTTTTCATCAGTGACAGCCAATGATTGAGGTCTTACAGTACTACGAATAGTTACATTACCTCTACCTTTAGTAGGTTGATTTAAATTAGGTACGAAAGAGCAATTGCCCAAAGTTGGAAATTCTTCTCTACTTTGAACATCGACGGATGGCTGTTTAATAAAAGTAGCTGGAGATTCAACATTAGTTTGAGAATTGCTGCTTGCACTAGTTGTTGTCATTGGTTGTTGATATTCTCTAGAATTATGATCTCTAAATCCATAATCTCTTGTACTTTTGGAAGTAGATGGTCCTGTCATACCTCTTCTAATTCTGTTCTCGCCTCGAGGTGCCAAAGTAAACTCTAGCTCCAAAGTTCTAGCTTGTTTAGCTGCAGCTTTGCTTAATTGTTTTCCATGAACACTCGTTTTATGCGCTTTTAGGTCTATATCGGTTCTAAAGACACTGGTAAATTGTTCATCTATGCACATTCCTTCTTCACATAGGAAATGTTCTAGCCTAAAATGATCTCTAAGGTACTCATATGAGCTGTAATATTGGTGTAAACCGTCTGCATCACAGAAATGACAATATAAATGATCTCGTCTCAAGTGACGATACAACTCATCATTGTCCATATATCTTTGATCACAAAATTCACAAAGCGGATGACCTTTGTGACTCTTGTCATCTGCATCGCCTTTTCTTCGATGTTGAGCAAGATCCGATCTTGTGTAACAGCGTCGTTCGCAAGAAAAAATCTTTAACAAATTGAATAGACAAATATGTAGGACATAGAAGAAATGGTTAAAACGAAGAAAGTAGGAACAATTAAATAAATACCTTTAAATTTTCCACACAAAGATCGCAATAATGAAGTTCATGCTGATGTCTCATATGATCTTTTAAATTTTGAAAATTACTAAAGACTTTTTTGTCTTCGCAAATGGTGCAAATATCAACTAATAACTCATAAAATTTCTCTTGTATATCAACGGTGTCAAAGTAAATATCATATCGTGTATCCAATAAACCACCTTTTCGAAGAAAACGAAAGGGTTTTATCTCTCTGGTAAAAACAACTTTTGGTAAATCTTGACGACAAATGGGACATTCATTTTGTTGACAAAGTACTCTCATTCGTGTACTACATTCATAACATACGGGATGTTCGCACATCCCTATACTATAAATTTCCACATTTTTATAACATACAACACATGTATTACTATTTACATTTTCATTATTCGTAGTAGACATGCTTACTGATGTAATTAAGATATGTTCTGTATATATCTATTGTAATTTTGTTAACCACTATGATGATAGTTTAATTACAAAAAGAACACGATTCTTCTTGAATAGTTTAAACGAACGATTTATTATATGATTTATACAATTGGTCATATCATGAATGGTTCTGAAAAATAAATATTCTTATTAAAATGATATTTCAAAAACAACCTCAATTTAATAGAAAATGTATATATGTGCGTATCTATCTATCTATCTATCTATCTATATGCATATATATATATATACGTAATATATATTATAAAAGTATTTGATTCATTAAGATTAAAAAACCAAAAAAAAAAAAACAAAAAGATAATTTGGAAAATGTAGAAATTTTCGTAAATGATTCCGAGACAACTACCTTATGAAACGATAATTATCTTTATTCTTAGAAAAGTCCAAAAATAGATAATGAATGTAAAAAAATTGGCAGCAAACAGACGGTAAAGTTGTTCGATAAAATTCTTTGAAAAAAACAAGGTTATAAGCACTCACAAGACAAAATCTAAAGATTAGATCTTTTCCGACGAAAAATATTGTACAGAAGTGAAGAACGAAGAGCGAATCGTTTAAGAAGATGCGTACGCTGGACGGCTTCTTATTTTCTATACGCTTCTTGACGTATTTGCGATCTATACCAGATCTTGGCCACTTTACTCTACGTAACAAAAACCAGACAGAAATTACTGTGCAAAACCGGAAATCTGTAAGAGCTCCTCACCTCCAACCCCTTCCTTTGTATATACATGCATACAAACACTACGTATGATTAACACAACACAATAACACATTTGGAAAATGCAATGTATATAATAAAACATTTTATAATTATTATATTCTCTCATAAATCGTCCCGATTATTAATTCATTTGTTAACGATTATCAATTTTCTTATTCATTTAACTTCAAACCAATGAATTATATCGATCAACTATAGATTTTTCTAGATAAATTTAATCTAACTTATACTTTTTATATTCATAAAATATGAATATAAAAAGAGTATAATATTTTATACTTGTACATTAAACAAAAAATATCTTTTGATATATTATTTTGTAACGTTAATAAATATATCAATCTATCGCGATACATAATAATTATAAGATAATTGAACTTATTATTATTATATCTTATGGTAAAAAATATTTGAAATATTTAAATTTACCGCTATAGTAACATATTCATCGCCAATTTCCGTTTACTTGAAATTGTCACCAGATTGAGTTTTTTACATATTTAAGATTCATATTAAATATTAGTTATTTTTTATATTACGAAATAATAATAATAATAATATTATATATGATATAATTCCAAATGTGTAAATTGATTATTTCAAAGTTCGTCGTCAGTCTTAGATCCATTGAATAGTTTCTAAATAGATTCATAAATAGTTTCTAAAAAGTTACTTATTTTACTTTTTTATCTAATCATTATCTATACCAAGATTCAAGAAAAGAAAACCTATCTTAGATCATGTTTTTGTCTACGTACTTGATTAATAAAATAATATAATTTTGTATTTTGTATTTTGTTGGCTAGATGCATTAATGAATTTTAAGTCCAATTCGATACAATCGAGAAATATGACGTCGTCATTCGATATTACCTGCCACCTAATTTTTCAATGAAAGAATTTTATCTTGAACGCAAATACTTTCTCTACAAGTTATTTAATTTCAACAGGAATTTAAATAATAATCCTTTGTTTTTCTCTGAATGATATACATTTCATCGTAATTCTTAAAAAAAAAAAAAAAAAAACTAAGTTTACTCGATCAGGGTTGTAAACTTAACGACCTAATTTTGACGACAGTGAATCATCGTAACTTATCATAGTAGCATAAATTTATATTAGAGTTTCCTTTCCATAGAAAAGTGTTCCTTTATACGTCGTCTGTCAAAATAGCGGTAAAGTGTTGTTTATGTTAAGCCTTGGAAGAGTTCGTGTCTCCATTTTGACGATAGATGAAAGAAATTATTCTATTATCTAGAATATGTCACAACAAACAGCTGTTGTACAAACTAGTACAGGATCTGATATAACACCTGTTCTTGGAAATTTGCAATCTGTTGGTCCCACTAATCAAACATTACCAGTTATGTCCACTATACAAAGTAATAACACAGTTCCCATTTTACAATCACAACAAACACAAAATCAACAATCTCAGTATACGTCTCAAGCATCTAAACAGCAGCAAGTAGCACAGCATTCATCCGTATCGAGTTCTTGTAATGACTTTCCACAAGTATGTCTATTAAAAAAGATATTCATTTGAATCACCATATGAATAATGCAATGAAGATATATTAATTTGATGTATTCTTTTAGTTCCTCACCAAAGCACGTTTAGAAGATTTAGTAAGAGAGGTAGATCCGACTGAACAATTAGATGAAGAGGTAGAAGAAATGCTTCTACAATTGGCAGATGATTTTGTAGAAACAACCGTAAATGCAGCATGTCTTTTAGCTAAGCATCGCCACGCAAATACAGTGGAAGTCAAAGATGTACAACTACATTTAGGTAATTTTATATGGAAACTTTTATTGTGCATTATATTATTTCATAATATCATACGTTTAATATTAATTAAACTTACAGAAAGAAATTGGAATATGTGGATACCTGGTTTTGGTACGGACGAGGTCCGTCCATACAAAAGAGCAACGGTAACAGAAGCACACAAACAAAGACTGGCGTTAATACGAAAATCTATTAAAAAATATTAAATTTCTTATTGTTCCTATATGTAAAAAAGAAAGATTATAGTAGCTTACTTTCAATCACAAATTTTATACTTGTATACATTCATGTGTTGTCATATGAATTGTTAATATATGATTCATTACATTAATATGAGATTATAACTGTTAAATTATATCCTTTCATCAAATTTATTTGTATTATTCCTACTTGAACATTGACAAATTCATGTTATATCTTTTATAGATTGGTTAAGCCTATTTAAACGGATATTTCGTTAAAATGACAATTATATAGAAAATTCTTCTATAAAATAAATGTCAAATTTATCATATTTTATTACATTTTATTGTTAACAATTAATTATAATTATTTTTAAGAACATATATATGTTAGTATATATACTATGCTGAGCATATGCAATCCTATTGGTCGATCGTTCCGAGATCTTGAATACATCGAATATATCGAATGTATCGAATGTATCGAAATAATAACACATATCGATATAATCGATTATTACAACATTGCATGAGGGGAAATAGGTCTTTCCTTTGAGATCACAGTCATCGAAAGGAAGTAAAGTAAGTGCAGCGTTATTTATAAGATTATTTTTACGAATATATCCAGTATTAAATACAGAATTACTTTTTTATAATTATTTCTTTAATATTTATCATTGATTTCTATTAAAATTTAATTAATAGAAAAGCTGTAGAAATAATAAAATGGAAATATTGAAAACGCCACGTGTTACGGTATATTTTGTTGGTTATGTTATTTGCATCTTTGTCTAAATTCGATATCTGAATTTAATTGCAGAATGGCGGACACTGCTCCAGCCGCTCGTGGAGGTTTTCGTGGAGGTTTTGGTACTCGTGGTGCTGGTGGAGATCGCGGAGGCCCTCGAGGAAGAGGACGTGGTGGAAGAGCACGAGGACGCGGTCGTGGACGCGGCAAAGAAGATAGTAAAGAATGGATGCCTGTTACCAAGCTGGGCCGTTTAGTTCGTGATGGAAAGATTCAATCTTTGGAACACATCTATCTCTTTTCTTTACCTATTAAAGAATATGAAATCATTGATAAATTTCTTGGACCTGATCTTAAAGATGAAGTTTTGAAGATTATGCCAGTCCAGAAACAAACCAGAGCTGGTCAACGTACCCGTTTTAAGGTTAGAACATTACACGATTATTTCCATATTTTTTTAGTTTATTCTGTTTTAATGTTGCAAATTAAATAATTGTTTGAAAATTTTGTAGGCCTTTGTAGCTATCGGAGACACCAATGGCCATATTGGTTTAGGAGTAAAATGCTCCAAAGAAGTAGCAACTGCTATCCGAGGCGCTATTATCCTAGCCAAACTTTCAGTAGTACCTGTACGTAGGGGTTATTGGGGAAATAAAATTGGCAAACCTCATACAGTACCTTGCAAAGTTACTGGAAAATGTGGCTCTGTACAAGTGCGCTTGATTCCTGCACCTAGAGGTACAGGAATCGTGTCAGCACCTGTTCCTAAAAAGCTTTTGCAAATGGCTGGTATCGAAGATTGTTATACATCTGCTAGAGGATCTACTTGCACTCTGGGTAATTTTGCTAAAGCAACATATGCTGCTATAGCTAAGACTTATGCTTATTTAACACCAGATCTATGGAACGAACAGCCTTTGCTTAAAGCACCATATCAAGAATATGCTGATTATTTGTCAAAATATCATAAAGCTGTACCAGGTCAACGTGCTGCCGAAGCCGTTTAAACATAAATCAAATAAATTTTATTCAATGAAAGCCTCCTAATTGCTGATGGTATTATTATTTTCATATATCATTCTTCCTCGTATCTTTACTGTGCAATAGTGTTTTTATTTTCTTCAAAACATGGTAGAGAATTACTTAATCTTATTTCATTATTTTAAATATACATTTTATTTAATTATAAGTAAAAAAAAACCTTAAATTATTATTTACAATGAAATATATAAAGAAAAACTAAACGATAATATTAAGTATTTTCTGATGATACATTTTTGGAACTTTTATATTGTTTATATGCTTCGTTGAAAACTTCTAAAGTATGATCACATATTTTTTCTAAATCTTGAAGTCCACGTTTTAATATATCCGTGGCTCGTCCTGTTTTAGTTTGTATCCTAAAGTTAATTTTATTTTCTGCTGGATGAGGTACAGTATATCCGCAGAATGTTACTTCAGGGCTAATATAAGAAACAGAAATAAATAACTTTTAAATATTCAATAATCATTTCAAATGAATGTTTTAATATTTAAACATTGTAGCTGTTCAAAATACGTACTAGTGAGCTATTATATTTTGTAATGCATTTCCCAATGTATGGCCTTCATTTAAAAATATAAAAGTTCTTGACTGTTCTCCATGTACTTGATCGCCAGCAAGCTACCATAAATAAACATGGTATTAGTAGAAAATATTTATTTTTTATCTAGTTAAAAACAATATATAAATAAATAAATATTTGTTCATTTTATACCACTACAAGTCGTCCCATTTTTGCCACGATTTCACGTAAAATATATTTATATTTAATAAACTCTTAATATACGTTTGTTCTTTCTTATTTTAGGTAGGACACTGACAAGACATGTGGTATTCCAACGAATTCGATGATACGTCGATCGTCACACCACCTATAATAATACCATCAAAAAAATGCTAAAATCTTCTAGTTTCTAGAAACTGATATAGTTCCTTTTTGCATTGTGCCAAAAGAAGGCTTGACAGTTTTAACAGCCTGATAGTTAAAGATATGGTTGAGTCTTATTAAAAACAGCAGGTGATTAACAATAAAACATTGATTCAATAAATTCTGAATAAATATGTCATACAAAGTCGGTCAACGCGTTGAAATACCTGGTAAAGATTGTCAAGGTGTAATTGCTTATATTGGTTATCCTCCATTTGCAACTGGAAAATGGATTGGTGTAATACTCGATGAACCAAAAGGAAAAAATAATGGCACTATCAAAGGACAGCAATATTTCAAGGTTTCTATTATTCATCTATTATCTTAATATGTACAATTATTTTTTAGAATATATTTATTAGCAATATTTATATTGCTAATATTATTATGTTACTTTAAATGATAATATCTTAGTACTAATGTTATTGTGTTTTTATTGATGTTATTAGTGTCCAGATAATCATGGAATGTTTGTACGACAAACACAAATCATCCTGTTGGATGAATCTGGTAATAGAACAGATCTTGCCAGTCCATCTTCGGCAGGTAGCAGTGCTACAACACCCGACGAAGGCAGCGCAGTCAGAGCTAGAAGTCGTCTTAATAGGTTTGCACTTTTATATTTTTATTATCTACTAATACATTTTATTAATATTATGATATATATATATGTAAACACTTTATTTCGTCTTTCATATTTCTTCCTACAAAATGTTTCATTCTATTTAAGAAGATAAATTCATCATTCGACTGTCACACATAAACTCATTATTTAGGTGCCCTATGCTGTATACTATTCCTGATTAATTTTTATATGATAGGAATGTATTTATGAATATCTGCACATGTTTGTATATGTACGATATAATTCCCCAAGTAGTTATAGAAATCATTATTTGTTTATAAAATAACTTTTCAATATATAGGTTTATGTAATCAAATGTGTAGATAGTTCAATTATTAATTGTATAACATAAGAGCACACTTTTGATTCTTTAATCAAATAATTTTGTATTTATCTTTATATAATAAGGATAAAGCTTTGTCTTTTTTATGCTAGCATGAGTATGCGTCGAAGGAATGAACCTACAGCGTAAGTTTATATCTGCACTTTAAAATAAATTCTTAACTAGCATATCAAATCATGAAAGTTTTATATTATGCAGGATTCGCTTATATTTTACTATTATAAATATAACATTCATTGCACGTATTATCTTTATATTACTATTTGCAAAACAATTGACACCAATTATAATACTAATTATCCTTTTGGATATATTAATGTAACTTTAAAATGCATATGCTGCTTACAAAAGAGTACGGAGAAAAACATCTCCAGCACAGATTAATCGACAACAGAGTGACAGACTGTCGGGGTAAGGAACTGTAAAATGAAGTGTCTCAATTATTCAATATTTTGACGTTTCCATTATTTGTGATATAGTTTGATATATCTTATTTATGTAAAATATAAGGCATACATGGTCTCCTAAAATAAATAAATAAATAAATATTTAAAAGAATTCAAATTTTTGATAATCAATTAAGGAGACAGTGCATGCATTATTATTCATGTAGATCATGGAATCCATTACTTTTTATTCTTATTTAAATTGAACATATTTTTTATTCATTTTTATTATTCATTTTATGGATATATATGATTATTTTATTTCATTGTATTATTTGCATTTATGTTTATTGTTAAGCACAATGTTATTTTAAAAAATGTCATTAGATACAACTAAAGCTTCCAATATTTTGTTATTTATACCAATATTTGTTTGATACATTTTTAGCTGCATTTACTATTGTAATTATTAAATTAAATGTATGTATAATCAATATATATATATATATATATATATGTATATATTTTGGTGTATATACTACAATTATAATTGTTTGTTATAGTTCTCGATTATCTTTGGTTGGCAGTAAAACACAGTTCAATACCTCGTGCACTGAAAATGTGCCAGGATCTCTGCATGAGCGTAAGGATGGTGGCGAAACACTTATACCAGCTCCTACGACAACTAAACGAGCATCATTTATTGAGGTATTAATTAATTAATTAATTAATATAAAAATAAATATTACCAATGGTGTGGAGTGTCTAAACTAAAATATGCTTTATATGTAAAGAACAATTCATTTAATACATTTAATTAGGCAGAGGTGGGAAATCTTTCCAATATATGTTTTCTTTTTAATTATAATATATTAAGTTGCAAGTTTTTTCAAACTGAATTCAAAGTTTTCAAATGTGTTTGTACGTTGTTATAAGTACAGTGACAGATGTGTAGCAGGGAGAGTATGGAAAAAATATTATTGTTCTAATTAATAAATTGTCTAATCAGGGGCATATACACTTAACACAAAATTACTATTCAATGTTTTATTCAATATTATTAAGTAATTTATTCTATTTGTTTAAAAATATTTCAAATTTGACCAGCTTGAAAGTAACATAAGTCAACTAACATCTTCTACAACTTAGATTGTAATTTTTAAAAGAATCACATAGAGAGAGAGAGAGAGAAAGAGAGAGAGAGAGAGAGAGAGAGAGAGAGAGAGAGAATGAGAAAGGGGAAAAAGATATGGTATTTAAATATATTATATTCGTTATTTTTTTGCATAAAATTTTGCAATTACATTATCTTTCTGTACTCACAAGTCACTGTTATGAAACTTTCTATATCACACAGTACATCCAAAATCATTTCTAGCACAAATTATTACATATTCTTTTGATACTGAATTTGCTTTTAAGCTAAATAATATATATATATATATATATACATATTTGATGTCTAATAAGCTCATTATAAATACCATATATATTTTATATAGAGATAATAATTCACTGGATAGTAGGTTCCCCGCCACTGCGATAAGAAACAAAGTTTGAATAATAATAGAAAATATCTGGTCAAATAACTTTACATCCCATTTAATAAGTAAATTTACATTGAAAGATTTGTGTTTTTCTCTAAATGAATTATACGTATATATTAATCATAACTACAGTATACATATTTTATCCTGTGATTATAAAGAGTAATAAAATAAGTATAGATTTCCATGCATGTGCTTTCATATGGTCAGAGAATTTGAATTTCAAATGGTCTAACATTGAAGCATTTTGACAACTGTATATCACGAGGACAAGTTAAAAGGAATGCACATACGTGTTTCAGAAGTCCCCTAGCACGAGCTCACCTTCCGGCAAAAAGCCAAAGGCCCAAGATGATCACAATAATGTAATTAATACTAATTAATTGTAATGTCTCAGTACTTAACACATCACCTTTCTGCCCCTGTACTTTCTCATACTAGTTGTATGTCAACAATTTTCATAATCATAACACATGGCCATAACTATTTTATTATTGCACTTTAATGGATTTTTTCTTATATTTACAGATTATAATATTTAATTTCATTTAATTCTTTTTCATACTCATCATTTTTCTTTAATTCGCTTAGTTGATTGTGTTTTACGATGGTTAGATGATTTACAGTAAATATACACAAGGATATGATGGGGTATTTATAATTAAACAGTATTTCAAATTTTACCATAAAAACCTATTTTTCTTTAATTTAATCAAAATAATAATAATTATGATGATGATGATAATGATGATGATGATGATGATAATGGTGGTGGTGGTGGTGGTGGTAGTGATGGTGGTGATGGTAATGATGATAACAGAAATGGTGATAATAATGTCAAGCATTATTGTTAAAATTCATCGAACATTAAAATGATACAAAGGTGTAATTTTGCTTGACCAGTTACTTTTTTTTTTTTTAAGTATAGTCATAGAATTAGATATTTAAAATGAAAAGATTATAGACATAATAGATACTACTGTATTTTATGATGGAATAGCAAGCCTGCAATATGTCATTAAAACCAATTGTACAGTTGTTCCAAAAGTCATTATTCTGTTAGAAGATGCTAATATGAGTTATAAAAGAAAATAAATAAATGATGACTTTAGGTACATCCTGTTTGAAATCAAAATATTTGTTAGAATTGATAGAACATTTCTTTAGCCCTGATGTGCCTAAAGACCTATTAATAGGATGTCTTTACACTTTATAACTTGTATGGGAATACAAAGGAATGATAATAATTAATTTCGAGGGAATTAGGCATAACTGGGTTATGTCTTGTTGGTGTCTATTGTCATAACTAATCTCATTAATCGTTTCAAAAAGAAACTAATTCTACTGATTGCATTTGCAAAAACATATCGTTAAACACAAGAGTTTTCACATATTTGCATCTTAAATCTATAAAATGATTTATTGTTATATCATTATACCTGAATCATTTTATTTTCTTCTCCTCAATAAATAAATATTAATAAAATTTGATACGACAAAAAAATAATTAGATATAAGATGCAAATATTGACCATAGAAATATTGATCTTTCATTTATAGTTTAGTGGGTGTTTTTTTCTATTAACACAATATTATAAAATACTCTTCATCACTTTTATACTTGCACTATTTATAAATTATCTTGAATAATTGTATGTTGTGCTGCTACTACTTAGGCCTAAATAATCTGAACATACATTTTAGATAATATTAGATTTTTAATGTGATAATAAAAAAGACACCCAAGTATAAACAAAACATTCATTTGAACTTTTTTTCTCTATAATTTAGACAGGCTTTGTTGAAACTCTGAAACCACAATTTGTTCCTGGTCAAGTAATGGCTGGTTCAGCTGCAGCCTCTAATTTAGTGGAGGAAAAACTAACGCATCTACAACTTATGCAAGAAAATGAAAATTTAAAGGCTCAGGTATATTATATTTACATTTATATATGTGTAAATAAAACTCTCTTTAAAATATTCCATTGAAATGTTTATAGGTACGCGATTTGAACGAAAAAGTAGAAACATTAAGAGTGAAGCGGATACAGGACAAAGAGAGAATGAAAGATTTTGAAAAAACCAAACTTCAGTTTGAACAACTACTCGAATTTAAAGTAAAAGTTATGGAAAGCCAAGTATGTAGTAGAATTAGAAGCCAGTATGTGTGAATTAAAAATAAATATACATTTTGTATATAATTATATTATATTGTTTGCTTTAAGGCCAGTCTTCAGAGGGACCTTCAACGAGCAAAGCAAGAAGCTAGGGAGGCACAAGCAGCCAGAGAGCAATATCAAGATGAAATGGCAGATCTTGCAGAAACCGTAGAAATGGCAACATTAGATAAAGAAATGGCAGAAGAGAAGGCTGAAACGCTCCAAATAGAATTGGAACAATTAAAAGAAAAATTAGAGGAACAAACGCTTGATTTGGAAATTCTTCGTAATGAAATGTCAGAAAGGGTATTATAAAATTTACTTTTGTTTGTTGCTGTTTTTTTTTTATGATTATTATGAATAGATAAGATTTAGAAATTGATTGTAAAATGTAGGCATCAGGAGGAGGAGGCGGAGGAGGAGGATCAACTACAAACGTATCGAGTTATGAGGTAAAGCAATTGGAACAACAGAATAGTAGATTGCGTGAAACACTTGTAAGAATGCGTGATCTGTCAGCACATGAGAAGCATGAATTTCAAAAACTTCAAAAAGATTTGGATCAAAAGAAATCAGAAATCATGGAGTTAGGACGTACCAAGGAAAAATTATCTTCGCGTGTTGAGGAAATGGAACATCAAATAGCAGATTTACAAGAACAAGTATATATATATATATATTATTTTGATAATATAGGGATTGAAGAAAAAAGATATAATTATATATAAGATACTAATGAATAATAAATGTATGTATAGGTTGATGCAGCATTAGGTGCTGAAGAAATGGTAGAAGTATTAGGAGAAAAGAAAATGGCCTTAGAACAAAAAGTTACGGAACTTGAAGAAGCTGTTGCAGATCTCGAGGCTTTACAGGTAAAACTTACTAAATATGTCCATGAATTTTATAGAGAATTTTAATGAAATAATAAGATTAATGTTATTGAATAGAAAATAACGAAAAAATAAAAAATGTGTGTTAGGACATGTCTGATCAACTTGCTGAATCTTCTAAAGAATTAGAATTAGAATTAAGAGAGGAATTAGATCTTGCTCTTGGATCAGCTCGTGATGCTCATCGACATCGTGATGCGGCTTTAGAAACATTAGCAGATCGTGAACTAACTATAACAAAGTTTCGAGAGCTTACGCATCAATTACAAGAGCAATGTTTGCAATTGCAAGAACGAGTACAGACGACAGAATCTACTAAATCTATTACACGAGGTTAATTTATAAGATTAATATGAATGAAAGTTATTTTTAAAAATAAACATAAGGTATATTATATTTGAAAATGATTTATTTACATTGTAGGTGCAGAACAACAGTTGGCCGAAATATTAGATTTCCAAAAAACTTTTGCGGAGAGTCGAGCGCAAACCAGAGCTGTCGATCTCGAGATACGACGATTAGATGTGGAGGAAGCTGAAAGTCACGTGCATTACTTACTTTCGTTCATGTCTCCTGCATTTTTAGCACGCGGTGGTTATCACGACGCAATCTTAACTCTTTTACTTATCCCACGTATGATACGTAAAACAGAGATATTGATTTCACAAGTAAGAAATAAATACAATTCGACTGATAAAATTGATAGGTAAGAATATATATCGCTCAATACAATATTCCATTATTCCATTATTTCTGATTATTACTATTATCATATGTTTGACAGAGTGGGCGTAATAAAAGGTCATTCCGTGGAACAGTATGCTTTCCGATCACGTCTTTGTGCGTGCATGTATGCCTTGCAAACTACTCTAGGATGTTTCGAGTCTGCCTTAAATGTGTGCAGTCCGGAAGCATTGCTTAAAGTTGGAGCTGCGTTCCCAGAAATGATAGTGCAAGAAAAATCAGTGGACTCTTTAATTGCATTAGCCAAAAGAGATCAGCTAGATGAAAATCTTTCCGTGGATGCGGTTGAAAAATGTTGTGAATATTTCTCTACAATGTTTTCGATGTTATTTGGAGGAAGTGTATCTATTAATCAAGCTCGCTTAGTTATTAATGGAACTAGAAGCTTAGGTAGTGCTTGCGATGCAATTGCAACCGATGCTGCAGCTATAAAAGTTCTCATTCAAGGAGACACTGGGGATATAGGTTTGTCACATGTAGAGAAAGAGATTTATTTTGATAAATTTATAAACATTATATACATATTTTGTGTTTTCCTTTGTAATAGGACTTCTTTGTCAATATGCTGAAACAACTTGTGAAGCAATACAGCAGCACTTGAAATCAGCTAGAAGACGTGTTCCTCGAGATCATACCGGAAGTTTAATAGGCACAAACTTAGGACTAGATAAAGATTATAGTAATCAATTATTTACATGCTATCAAGCTGCTGTCAAAATTATGAAAACATTACAAATTTTATTAAAAGGTTCAATACAAGCTATTGTTACAAACGGAGGTGAGTATTTATTTACAAAATTGACAATTGGTATTGACAAAAAGAATGAACAAATGATCTAATGATGAAAAAATGTTTTATTAGACTTGGATACAGGTCTAGCAGCCGATAAATTAAAAGATATAGCTGCTATGGCTAGTGAAAAAGTCTATGATACTGAAGATATGGGGCCAGTGGCAACAATTAAATCTAGTTTAACGATCATGCAACAGTTTGCAGCTAATTTGGCACAAAGGATGACAGAATGTGAAAATGATTTAGCAATGACAGGATCTATTTCAAATCTACAAGAAGCTAATGAAACAGTAGCACCAATAGTCTTACTGGCTCAAATAGCAAGAAATGAATCAGAGGAAACTAAAATACTCAGCAGGTAATTGATTGTTTGCAAACAAAATGTTCAATAATAATGAACAACAAAAATATACAATTTTAATGACAATTTACTTTAATTTGTGAATAATTAGAAAACTGGAAGCACGAGAAAGCGATATACGCGAAGCAAGAATAGCATTACGAGAAAAACAAGAAGAGCTGTCTGAAATGACTTTAAGAAAAGAATTAGCAGAGAAGAAAATAACGACGCAACAACATGAGCATGAATTAAATGTAGAAAAATTAAAAAGAAAGTTAGAAGAATCGCAGAATACAATTAAACGAAAGGTAGATTTGTCAGTAAGCATTTTTTTGATCGATATCTCTGAATGTTGTGTTAAAGCGTATATGTATATTTTCTCTATACTAGGAGAAAGAATTCGAAACAACAATGGATCATCTTCAAAATGATATTGAATTTTTGGAAAGTGAAAAAGGACAATTAAAAGAAAAGTTGCAATCGTTTGGAAAAAGGACATTGATATCTGGTGCAGATATTTCAGTAGGAGGTTCCTCGCCCATAATAGCCGAAATACAAAATGCAAACCATAAATTTTTAGTGCAAGAAGTAACATTACTCAAAGAAGCTCTGAACACTGAGCACCTGCAAAAAAGAAAATTGTTATCTGATGCATTACGTGTAAAACTGGAAAGTCTAAAACCATTGACATCTACGAAAAATCTCGAAACTACAGATACAAACATCAATGATTTAGCAAGGAAAACGAACAATCTTCTAAAAGTAAATAAAAATGAATGCATTCTTTTAAATGTTATTTATTTCATCAGCTTGAAAAAACGGAAAGAGTAATCGAATTTATTGATTTTCAAATGATTTATTTTTCAGGATATCCGTAATATAATAACGTTCTCTACCGTACCCGACTTGACACGTAATAAAGTATCTTCAGCAAAAACACCAATACTCGAAAAATCGATACCTTTATATCAATTGTTGCAGCGACAATTACTTATTAAAGAATACAAAGAAAAGGCTAATAGATTGGCAGTAAGTTATTTAACAGAACACCTATTTTTATTACAATTTTACACTGTGGTGTGTGTAGTCGCGTCGATTATTAATATTAATAAATGAATATTACCAGGGAGAAATACGCGAAGAAGCAGTCAAACGAAACGATGGAGGAAGGGCTGAAACTCAATTTGGTGTATTTCCAAATCATGAAATAACGACAGCAATGCAGGAAAATCAAATTCTTGCAGCACAGATAAGTATTCCTTACAGTGGTCCAGAAAAAACACATACTATCGTTGTAGGAAAAAATGAACTTCGACAAGTTCACACTCTTGTATGTTATTAAATTTTACGTATTAGAATTGTTTAGTTCTTTTAAAAGTGACGTTGTTTATATATGTTTATCTTTTTTTTTTTTATACTATCACTAATATCTATTTTGTATTATTATTCTAATGAAAAGTTTAATTTATTTTGTACAAATAGGATTTATATATATATATATATATTGCAATTTTAATTTAATAACATGCGCGATTAAAGCTATAATTGCAAGCTTTCTTAGTATTGATATATAATGTGTAATGTGGTGGGATCTGCTATAGATGATCGTATTATTCATTATAATTGTAAATTTATTAATATAACTATATCATTTTGAAATTGCTATGTGAAAAATATATTATCTATCTATCTATCTATCTATCAATCCCATATATATGGCATAAAAAATGTAGCCATGAATTTTTCTTTGTATCTTAGAGACATATAAAATAATAAATTATATTGAAAAACGCAAGAAAGAAAAAAAGAAAAAAAGAAAAAAAGAAAAAAAAAAGGACAATATTTAATTGTAAAAGAGATGATGAAAATAACGAAATATTTTCTTTGAAAGTTAAAGATACAATTAAACAGTAAGTATAATACAATATTTCAGTATTTATTTATAGAGGTAAAAGGAGCAATAATGTTAATGTATTTTCTCATTGTTATGCATTAAAGTATGTCGTACTTAATGTTACTGTCACGATTTCATTGCATACGCACACGCACAAATATGTATATACACCAGAGAGACAATAATAAGTGCATATATCATTATTTATTTATTAACTTACACATTCGCGCATTCGTTTTCTTGTTTTATAACCACATACACACTATTGATTTCATTTATACCTCCCACTAATGATTAATCATACACATTTAGTTTTTTTTTTTTTTCTTTTTCAGTAATAATTATACACATTCTCACTTAATGATGATTAATGTTTTTTTTGCCCATTTGTATTGGATTTCCCACAGGTAATGGAACAATATAATCTATATATGCAACTAACGTTGTTTTCGCATCGCGAGTAGTCACGATAATATTAGCTATTTTTTCAAAAGTTTCTTCCACCTCGAAGACACAATAACACTGGTGTATCAATGATGATATATGATTACAATTTTGTCAAAGGCAATCGTCAGGATATATATGTTAAAAATTAAACCATAGTAGTGTTTGGAATATGATTTGTTTAGTTGACGTAAACGGAAAAGAAAAGAATCAAATATTTCGAATTTATTATTAATATTAATTATCTTATTTTTCAAATAAGGATTAATAATAGAAACGTGTAATAATGACCCTTCCAAATTCTAATCATAGAAATGATTTTTCTATGCCGTGGAGAATTTGTTGAATTATCAGGCGATTTAATGAAAACTAAAAAAAAGACCAACTCACCAACGATAAGGACGATCAATTCATCAAGTCGATAGATTATTTGATCAATAGTAAATTAAAGTTATACAATGCAAAAAGCTTATGTTATATAATAATAAACATAAACTATATAATTGCATAGCTTCATCCACGTAAAACTATGCAAGAAATCATCTATTACTTTTTTTTTTTCGTTGTCTAGAAAAAAATATTAAAAGAATAATACGATTATAAACATAATATTCTTAAATTAATCCAGGCAGACTAATAATTAAATCTGCAACAAGTCTTCTCTACACAACAAATAACATTCTTTTTACAGTAATACCATTTTTATATATATATATCACTGTTGCTTTCGATCAAATACGCCGATGACAGAAAGAAAGAGAGCTAATTATAATAATATTTAGACAAAGAGTTAATATCCTTTTGTTTTGCCTCTAATTGAAATCGTATAGCATATCTCAAGAAAATATGCAACTATTGTTGTCTTAATATTAATGTATTTTAGTACAATTTTATTGACATATTATTATTTGAGGTAAGAAAAATATTAACATTTCTCGCAAAAGCCCATTCACACTGTATTCGTATTACATATTGGGAACAAAAAAAGAAAATATAGGAAGCAATTTCTGTACTTATTTATCAGTACACAAAGTAATGCTTTTGTGATATTGCAAAATAAATTTTCAGCCATTTTTGTATTTCTTTTCTATTTATAGAGTAAATACAAAATTTGTTATAACGATTTACTCTCGAGCGATCATTCAAATGTGGTCTCATAAGATGTTTGTTCTCTCCTTCTTTCTTCGAAAAGAATGCATTGGATTCTCATATTATATATGTGCACTTTCTAACAAGATCTTCGGGTAATCAATATCTTTATTGTTATGATAATCAATGAAATAAATCAGTTATCAAAATAATGGGACAAGCCACGTTTAGTCAATTTTCTATGGATGCTTAATTCGAAGAGAAAGAGATGGTTTCATCGAAAATCTAAGTACTTAACCCTTTCAAAGCATACTTGTTTCTTTTTCTCTTTTTCTCTTTTTCTCTTTTTTTTTTTTATACATTTTCTACGTAACAATAATCAAATGAAAGAAAACAAATAATAAATAAAAAATCAACTTGATGATACATGCATAATACCAACAAGTCTAAAAGGGTTAAATCACTATAATGTTTTGTTCTTTTCTCATCCATAATCGTGCATTATATATATATATATATTATTTTTTTCACTTTTATAAACTCCGAAGTTCCTTTGCGGTCATTAACTTTCTCTCTTCCTGGACTGGAGAACCGCTTCTTGATATAACTCTTCGGACAAAAATTTTGATCAACTTGTTCATCTTGTTTGAGATACTTCTGATCATAAGTGGGGTTGACGATAGTTAAATGCCACAGCTTTAACGTCCTCCTATGATGATCATTTGTGTTCAATGATCGCATGTGGTTATATTATATACAGACCCAAAGAAAATACTTAATGTATTATTTGAATATTTCGTATAATTAAAAAAAGAAACATAAAAATAAAAAAAAAACACATGAAATAAAAAGCCCTGTTCCTGAGTTTGTATATGAGTGTTTTCACAATTAAGCCAAATTAAATGGTATCATCCTATGTACGACGCGTCGACACGCATCATTTTATTTCTATGTCAAGGGATTAATAATACGAAATATTAAAATATTTGAAATATAAAACATTGTACTATAGTTCAGTACTAATATGAAAATGAGTTGTTTTGTTACCTGCTGGAGCGTTAGTTTTAGCAGATGGCTGAACTCCACCTTGCACTTGCGTTTGAATGGTTTCTCCAACTCGACCGTGTGTATTTCCAGATGTACCACCATTGAGACTCACGCACGTGCTTGTTACTTTCTGTTTTAACATTGTCCAGTCAAATGTATAATCGTATTGATGATTTAATGTACGGAAAAGTATACGGAAAAGTTGACGTAGATACATATAATCCGGGCTCTCTTCGAAACGTAATCCTCGTGTATAATTTAGATACATCGCAAATTCAGCAGGAAATCCCTATTGATTAAAAATCAATTTAGCCATACCTAATAGTGAATTTGTAATAAAAGGAGATTGATTATTATTTTCATCGATAAATTGAAAAACATGCCTTGCATAAAACTTCTACGGGCGTAGACATTTTCTTTTCACTGATTTTTTCATACTTTTGTTTTTTAGTTGCAGCCTTTAGACCTTGCCAAGGCAATGATCCTCGATTAAAGTACATAAGTACATATCCAAGCGATTCCATGTCGTCCCGACGACTTTGTTCAATGCCTAAATGAGCATTGATGGATGCATACCTTGCCGTGCCTGTTAAATTTTTATCTTCTCGATACATTATATGCATTCTTGAATGACTATCTCTATATTTCTTAGCTAGTCCAAAATCAATGAGAAACAGCTGCAACAGATTTTTCCAAATATAAATCAAAATAGCCGTATGATGTGAGAATAAGTTACCTTATTACAATGACGGCCGATGCCCATTAAAAAATTATCCGGTTTTATATCTCTGTGAATGAAGTGTTTACAATGAACAAATTCGATTCTACCAATCATCTGGTCTGCCAACATTAAAACCGTTTTAATTGTAAACCTTCGAGAGCAAAAAGTAAAAAGATCTTCTAAGGATGGTCCCAAGAGATCCA
The DNA here is from genome assembly GCF_001465965.1 of Polistes dominula. The sequence goes on from NW_015148970.1 coordinate 274,565, forward strand.
TAACGAGGACATTGTATTCGCGTTCCGTTCCATACCTATCGATTAAAATACCATTTTTCAATCTTATTGATCTTAAAACCACTAGCTACATTTCTTTTCATAGACAGTATATAAACGTAATTCTTACCAACGTATATGCGGTATTCCTATACCACCATGTAATATTTTGTATAATTTTGATTCGTATAGCAATTGAGGATGCCGTGCACGCACGTTTTCTAATTTAACTGCGACTTCCTAAAAAAGAAACAGAAGAACAAAATTGCTAACAACAATTTGATAATAATTATAAGTAACATTTCTGTTGCAAGTCAAAAGTGAAAATACGTGATAGTCTTGAAGCTAAAAATACTATAAAATCGTACACTTTCGAATACGTATGTTTCACATTTCAAACTAACTCTCTTTTACCGAGAAAAACAATTGCAAGTTAAGAAAGAAGCATCTAATATGTCCGAATCTATATTTACAAACTACTTTTACCCTGAAAGAATATTTTGCTTTCTTTGTCCACCAAAGTTATTCGACTCTCGACGAGTCGTCGAATAGTTAAAAGTTTCAATAGGAATCGTTAGTACAATCATTTATAACAGTGCAATAATTTCTACATAATATCAGAAAGAAATAAAATACAAACTACAGTCATATTTAAAGTACTGGCAATAACAAACGATATATACATTAAATTAAACTATTTTCATTCTTATAAGTTATAGTAGTAGTTAGCATTGAAAAGTAACAACATATATCGTTGATTTATTTTTGTATGATTTTACTTTGCAGTAGAACAACGCAGTATAATTTAGATTTTTATAGAAGAATCCTTCTCTAATATCATCTATCTGCAACATTTTTTGTGACCACTAAAAATTATTTCGAATACGTTCAAAACATTAATCTTTCGTAAATAAATCATTGTTCAAGCTTTCCATTCAAATATAGCTAACAGTATTTCTAGCTACTACGATTAATCATTGGACTGTTTTAATATTTGTTTATTGTATATCTATCAAAGATATTTTGTCGCTTTTGACGTTTCAGTTATTTGCATCATTGAAGTTTATATAAATAAATTCAAAAGATTTTCCTGAAACTATAAAAAATATATTAATATATGTAATAACAATAGCTTTTTTTTTTTTCTTATAAAAAGAGATATTACTACTTATAAAATATTAGACTATTTGTAAATATTGTAATGGCAATTAAAAGAAAGTATTTGGCGTGATATTAGGGTTATGATAAATATTTCAAAGATATATCTATTCTACTCTATTACATAAACCTCGTTAATCTATTTATAGTTTTATCTCTTTTTATTTAGACAGAGACATAAGTGTTGATCGAATATTACTGCACAATCGAAAAAAAAATCTATGTATGGTATTGACTTAATTTATCGACGTATATAATCATCTACATCGTTAAATTGAAGAAGAAAAGGGGGAAAGAAGGGAGAAAAAGAGAAGAAAGAAGGAAGGAAGAAAAAAGAAGAAAAAGAAGAAGACGAAGAAGAAGAAAAGAAAAACGAAAAATATAGTAAGATATCGAAAGTAGGGTATTTAAAAAAAAATAATAAAGAAAGAAARAGATGTGGAAATAATGTAAGGGAATAATATATATATATATATATACGATGAGATGTCATCAGAAATGAAATGGTCTTTCTTACCTCGCCATTAGCAATGTTGATACCAAGATAAATATCGCCAAAAGAACCCGAACCGATTTTTCTCAAGAGCCGATATTTGCCAGCCACCACAAAATCGCTCTTCCCCATTACCAGCGTCACCGCCGACGCCATGTCACCCGTGGCTTCTTTACGTTTCTTTAGTTTAACAACGCTTTCCTGTTCCCCCTGCGCACAGTCCTAGCAAAAGGGAAAAGTAACAGGCAGTTTGACTCGATCCGAAACTCCCGTTGGAATATCGTAGCTCCTTAGATCAGAGCTTTTTAGCTTACGCCTGATGATATCTAGTGACGTCTTGACGATTTCTACGTGCCACGAAGGCGTTTGGGATACGAAATTTCCTTTATTCCGTGGTGAACGTCGGAATATTGTTGGAAAAATCACTGCTGGCACGATGTACCCCACCAGCCCCGTCGATATTTTCCCTTTCGCTTAAACCTAGAAGCAGCACGAAGTAACTGTGAACCGATGTTGCGGGGATACGATGCGTCACGAACAACGACAGTAAGAAAGAAAGAGAGAGAAACAGTTAATGTGTCAGAGGTAAAGAGGGATAGACAAGACGAGAACGAGAGAAGAGGGGAGTTAGGAGAAAGCGCTGCTCAAAACACTTGCTTCTTTCTTCTAACATCCATCATTTTATCTTAAACACTTATTTAACATTTTTCCCTAAATTAGCAATTCTAATAATAGATCAAACTTCTACCAAGTACCTCTACGCCTTTTTAATTTGCTCCTACAAATTTGACTGCATGAAGTTGTTCGCTTGAATACGCAGTTGCAAACTCCCCAACAGGGCTGTACCTATCACATTCGTTAAGTACTTATTTTTAACGCATATTTTTCAAAACTTTACATTTCTTTTCTATTTCTTACATATTTTACTACATCATTATTTTTTATAATAAAACATTATTCGGATTAGTCTAATCACATCATTTATTTTAAATATAATATGCGCAATAGCGCATAAAAATATTTATATTTATATATTATACTATATAAATAATATAGTAATTAGAATAATTTTTTAAAAATCCCTAAACGATTTTTCTAATCGATATGATTGGTATAAACACACACATATTATCTATTAGATTAAATATTGTAAATCGTTCCTAATTTTTATACATTTTTTTATATATTTAATAATAATATTTACTATGAATAATATCATATTAAAAATGTATACAAAATAATAATCGACAAATATACTTTTCCTCCTGGTCGTGTTAGAGCTTACAATCTATTAGAATTCTTCCATATGGTTTAACTATTTGAAAATTAAAGTAACCAATAAGCATGCAAAAATATACTGATAGTTACCTACTTACTGGTTATTATCACTTCGGTTAAAAAGGTTAGTCTCGGTAGGTTTCGGATAGTCTCGTATTATTTCGGGAAATCTCGGGTTGTCTCGAGTTTTCGTACTATACGAAGAGCCGTGGAAGTGACGACGACGACTGTCGGTCGAACAAGAGTGCCATCAAAATGTTGTCCAGACTTGCTCTTCGTAATGGTAATTTATATTTATGTTTAAAATGTTATTTAATATATTAAAAATACAACAATATAATAAACATATTCTTGACATTTAAACGATACACTATATCATATTTGTTAACATCACCATAATTTGGACAATGTAGTTATCATTTATTTTATTCTTATTATATAATAATAGATTTTGTAATTTTATTTATATTTGAATGATTGTAATTTAAATCAATCGATTCTATTGTAACTGATATTACATGTATTTGTTAAATCTGTACTTCCACTAGCAACCAATGGATTTATTCATGGTAGTTATAAATCATTGATTGATATTTATTTTACAATGAAAAACTTTCAAACTGATATATGTATTTAAATATGATTTTTAGCTCAAATGTTACCAATAGCTGTACGTGGCGTACAAACAGTTACTACTTCAAATGGTCCTCGACCTACACGTCTAATAGATCCAGCTCCTGTCAGATTTGGATTCCTTCCTGATTCATGGTTTACTTTCTTTTATCCAAAAACTGGAGTTACAGGTAAACAAATTTTCATTGCATACCGTTATTGATAATAGTACTGGTTATTTATTTTTGACTTTGTTTTTTATTTTCAGGACCTTATGTATTTGGTGTAAGCGTAGGGACATACTTACTTTCTAAAGAAATCTATGTCCTGGAGCATGAATTTCATAATGCTGTATCATTTGCGATTATATGGATATTTTTAGTAAAAAAATTGGGTCCTGCTTTATCCAAATATCTGGAAAAAGAACAAAATAAAGAAATTCAAGTATTTGAGGATCAAAGAAATGAAGAAATTCAATTTGCAGAAGATGGTATAAAACAAAGCAAGGATGCTATATGGAGAGCCGAAGGGCAAAGTCTTCTCATGGATGCCAAGAGAGAGAATATCAAAATACAGTTGGAGGCTGTATATAGAGAACGTCTTGCTCATGTTTATAAAGAGGTAGATCATTTTTATTTTAAATGCCAAGTGTAATCGTGCTGCTGGAGACTCAAACAGTTGATATTTATTTCTAATATTAATTTCTTTAGGTAAAGAAACGTTTGGACTACAATGCTCAAATACAGATAGTAGAACGAAGAATAGCACAAAAACATATGGTACAATGGATTATAAACAATGTGTTAAAAGCAATAACACCAGAACAAGAAAAAGCAACTCTTCAACAGTGCATTAAAGATCTTGAAGCACTTTCTGCAAAAGCATAAGAGATTAATATAGATAAAATCCTCTCTTGATGCGTATATATTAGAAAAAATAGAAGGATTATAGTATAACTCATTTTAAAATAAATCATGAGTATACTACAAAAGAGTAAAGAATAATAATTATTAAATAAGAAGCATTATTATTAAATTTCGATGACCCAATAAAATCTTCAATATAATTTGATGAATCCTCTCTTCAGTCAAATTTCTCTTTTCATGTGTCATGTTATTTCTTCTCTTCTAATCTATAATTAGGTGATCAAATATCAATGCGTAATCTTACTAATTTTATGTATTGTTATGGTATATGTAGAAAATATCGATTGCCAAGTGAAAGAAAGCAATAATTAGAAGTAGTTCATTGATATATGATATTTAAATTTGTTGTCAAAATTAAAATATTTGAAATATAGCAAAGATAACTTTAAAATATCAATTTAATAATCATTTCTAGGATTGTATAACCAAAAAAAGGAACTGCTTTTTCATTTCTCGATCCTCCAATCGTCTTTTAATAAGTCGTTCTATATTTTCATAGCACAACCATTCTATGTAGCAGTGTTTTATGGATGTACTTTTAAAGATGATTTCACCAACTTATATCGAAATCACGGAGCCTAGATACCAGAAGGGTGATCGACATAGAAAAATAACTAGTAAACACGACTGGAAAAAAAAAAGAAAGAAAAACTTTGATTTTTCACGCATTATTTTTTTTTCTCGTATGTAATATTTGTTATTAGTTTGCATGTACACAAATTGCATCGTAACTGTTTTGAATTTCATAATTTTTATTAGTTAGAACGAAGTGTTACATACTTCATTAAACTCATTTCAACAAAATGATAATATTAAAATCAATTATATTATACAATTACATGTATATTAAAAGAATTAAAGAGTAACTTTAAAATATTATTTATAAAATTCTATTTGTGTTGAGCATAGAATTAAAATGAAAATACTTCATTGATAAAAATGTTAACAAAATATAATATTCGTTTGGTGTACCATCTAGCAGTAAAAGTACAAACTTCAAAAACGATATTCAGCGCGATTATACGTTTCTTGATCAGATTTACACGTAGATATTTGAGAATAGATAGGACAACCATACGATTGATCAAGAAACGGAATTTAATCATTCCTTCTTCAATTTACATTGAATAATTTTCATTTCATTATAAGGAATCTACAAGAAAGTAAGTTTTTTTAAGCACATTTAAGTACACCATTTTAAAGTTCGCACATAGATTTTATTTTTGTACTTAAATTTGATTAGAAACGTCAGTAGTCAAGTCAACACGTATTATAATGATATTTATGATAATAAAATAAATTTTTGTTCCTTTATAAGTTGGGAATAATTTAATACATTCAGATTTAGCAATAAAGTTAATATCATATTTTCTATTTTTTTACTCGTGATAATTTGTCTTCTTAATTTACATATATATTTGTGTGTATGTATGTCTGTGTGTGTGTGTGAGAGAGAGAGTTTATATAAATTGTATATAATTTATTATAGTATGTGAAAATACACATATATTTGTTTATTTGTGCATGTTAAAATATTTAATATTAATGATTTCAACATAAAGAATATGCTTATTATGTAGCTTTTAATATCACGATTTCTATCCTTATATTCATAAATATTTTGTTAACTTTTGTTACTTTTTAATACATAGAATGGCAGATACTGCAAGCTCAGGAAGTACATCACGAGAAGTTTCAGAAAAGGGATGGCTTGTTTTAAAACAGTACGTTATTGATAACAAAATTAAAGCCGGATTATGGTTTACAAGATTACTTACTATGATGTTTACTATAAGTTATGTTATTCCAATATTCGGGTAAGTTTGTATCTTTTATATTTACTAATTGTATATTTTAACAAAATTTGAATAACATATTTGTTTGTTGTTTGTTGTTTTAGAAACGTTTATAATATATATTACAAAGCTTTAATGAGTCATGCAGCAACTAGCGCATTACGTCTTCATCAAAGACTGCCAAATGTACAGTTTAGCAGAGAATTTTTGGGAATGTTACTTCTCGAAGATTCCTGCCATTACTTATTTTATTCAATAATATTTCTCTATGTTCCTCCAGTGACAAGTATCCTTTCAAATAATCATTACTACTTTATATAATATCTTGTTTTAATGTATTATATTAATTAGTTCAGCTTGTTTCTACTCGTGTGATATTATGTGTCACATATAATATATTTTTCTTAAACATGTAATTAGTCGTCCTTGTACCTATATTTATATTTGCCATGTTGCACTTTTTCAGTTTTTCACTCACGTTACTCGATGTAAGTATAAAAACATCTTACTATAGATACCTGTTTAATTATATAAGAGTATAATAGTGCAAAGATCATTGTGAATATCAATTAATATACTTTATTGTTTTCTTTCTTTAAGTGTTTAGGACACAATAGTTGGTGGGCTATGCGTCTTGTGATATCTTTGGTTGAGTTTCAGTCTTATAACATTTTGCGTTTTTGTGCACTTTCGGAAATTATTATTTTACCATTCACAGTTCTCCTTGTTTTCACGTAAGTCATTAATAATACGTATATTCAATATAAATTTTATAAATGAATAAATGAATGAAAAAATAATGATTTACTTACAGGGGACGTGTTGGTCTATTAACACCAATTATATATTATCAGTTTTTGAAAATGCGTCTTGCATCGCAAAGAAACGCATTCACCCGCAATATGTTTCACGAAATCAGAGGTCTATTGAGTACTGTATCCAAAAAGCCTGCGATGCCAGATATACTTCGTAAAGTGATAGAAGGTTTTCTTTCTTTAACTCAACAAATGGCACCAGTACCTCAGTAATATATACTCGTTAGGAATATTTGTCAAGGGAATTGTTGTTGGATTGTAGGGGTCCATACTTTTATAAAATTGAATCTAATGATGATTGAATGATAATGTCCAAATTTTTGGTATATATGTATATTATAATTTAGCAAATATAGAAAGTTGAAATTAATCAAAAATGTAATAATAGGTACATTTAGACACAATTATTACTGTTTTAAGTGAAAAATATACGCGTCTTTTATAAACATTTCATACATTTTAAAATACGAAAGAGATTTAATCTTTATAAAAACAATTATAAGCATACTTAGTAGACACTATCTATTATTTAATATTACATAAGGTTACATTTTTGTTTTATAATCTAATTATTAAATCCCATGAATTTATTACTAGTTATTAGGTATTCTGGTGTATCATAATTATATAGTTATATAGATGTGTAACATGTTATGTTGTCTAACATATGGTATTACTGTAATTATAATTATGTGGAATAAGTAATGTAAACTATATCTTATGATCTTTTTCGTTATTTATAAGTATTACTTTTACTAAGCACACCTTTTTGTATATTTTTGTTTGTATTTTCTTTTGATCAAATATACAATAATATCGTGGTATACTACTATTTTCTATATTATTTTGTTTACCAAGTAGTTTGGTATATATACGATTTATTTTTTACTCAAAAAGCTTTACATCATTTTATTCAATAAAAACACGTAAAAATAATATGAATTCTCTAATAATATCTAAAAAAAAATCGTATTTCTTGCAATATCTTTTTTATATTTTATATTTTTTATGATCAGTATTGAGGATAAAGAATATAATACAGAAATAAAAGAATTTCTTATTTTAAGCCATTTTTATTTTAGTGTAGTTGTTAATTATACAAGTGGTGCTGGCTGAGGTATATCTTTCGGAGCTTTAACTTCAGAAGATGGTTGTAATGGACGTACTTCTTCTTTCGGTTCCGCTATTGATACATAATCTGGAAGAGGATCTTTTGGACCAAGTTTACCAACAGGATCCCATGGTAACATGATTTTCACTTTAATACCTAATACTCCTACAATACAATATTAAGAGAAAATATTGAATAATGTCTAATATTAGAAATTATGTACATTATAATTAATACTTATTATATATTATTGAATATATACCTTGACGAAGAAGAACATGACGGGTTGCTGTGTTTACATAGTTGTTGGTTGGTTCTCCTGAATGAATCATTAAACCGTCAACAAATTTCATTGATTTAGCTCTCTGACCACGTAGTTTACCACTAACAACTACTTCACATCCTCTTGCTCCTGATTCCATGATAAACCGAAGAACACCATAACATGCTCTGTGCAACAAATATAGAAATTTATTAATACATGAACTAGGATGATAATATGAATGATAAAAATTATTTGTAAATAGACAAACCTTCGCACAGCAAGTCCACCAATCAACTTATAACGAAGAGACTCAGCTTGTGCAATAGCGCACAGACCACGCTGTGCTACTTTTTCAGCATACAATTCAACATTTTGTGGTTCCTTAAAATTAAAACGTTTCTGTACCACAGAAGTTAATTCTCTGATTCTTCGTCCCTTCTCTCCCAAAACGCTCTGCGTATGTGTGGCTAATAGGATGATCTCTGTACGAGTTGGAGTTACACGAACCTCAACACCAGAATATCCATCTTCTGCGAGCTCACGAGTGAGGAACTCGTTAAGTTCAGCTTTAAAAACTCCATCTCCTACAAACTATAAATATAATGTTAGATATATCTAATCTTTAATTCTTGATATTAATATTAGTGTAAACTTAACCTAAAAGTTCACGTTTTACTGAGGTAAACAAAACACTTCAACAAGAAGTAAGACATAATTAACTTAAGTAATATTAATATGTGTAACATCAGTAAAATATCAAGAAGTTTATTCCATTTAGTATGAAGATTAAAACTTTCTGTATATCACAGCTTCATAAAAAAATAATGGTATGATAATTACAAATATCCAATGCATCCACCTTGTCGGTACGGTTCACTTTTACATTTATGCACAAAATCTTATTTTACTAATATTAAAGATTATAGTAAACACTATATTTTCGAATAATATATACAATAATTCATTGTAAAATCACAAACCTTCTTTTTCTTGGAAATAGAACGAGTCCCCATATTTGATGCTAACGGCGTTGTAACAACTCTCGAAATGAAAGACTGAGGCTGAGAATCCGGAAATGGTAGTTTTGACTAGGGTAGTCAAATCAGAATCTAGGTAGAATGAAATTTTATTGAAATCATTAGAGTTTTATAATCATGTAATTGTGAAAATAATTTTAAAATTGTTATCATCATTAATGCAACGTAAAATGTATAATTTTTTATTTGTGTAATATCGTCGTCTACACCTTTATTATTCACTTAAATATATCTCTCGTTTGGTTTAGGAAATTAGATCAAAACATAGACATCATTTGTGTGTTGCGAATTTTATACTGCTACTGATAAAGTGATATTTTTTATTTTTATCAATGTCCATATCATATTAAATTTCCCTTGAATTGTTTGTACCGAGGGCATTTAGAAGTAGTCATACGATCCTGAAAAGTATTATGGAAGAGTAGAAATATATACTTGCTACTAAGTCACGTGATTAAGATTCGTTTCGTTTCTCTGGAATCTCGAGTATCGTATGTATACTGTAAGAGTAGTCGTGTATTATGTTGTGTCTTCGACATGGAATGGAAAACAGTGGCAGTAACAATTTTAGTAGTGAGCCTTTGTTTTTTGGCCATACCCATTCGCGTTGGCCCTGACAACAATGACAAAGATATGAAATTGTTCGAGAATTATGTCGCGCGTTATAACAAATCTTATAGAAAAAATCCAACCGAGTACAGTAACAGATTTCAACGATTTCAGGTAATAATTAAGATCTGTAAATCTCGTTTTATCGTCATCGTATTTTCTCGCATGTTCTATTAATTACTTTTACATTGAGCCGATGAAATTTTTCCCGCGATTAGTTTGTTTGAATTTGTATTCTTTTTAAATTTAACTTCCCGCGCTTATTCATCTTCCCTCCCTTCTGATCAATTTCGAACACTTCCATTGAGAATCTTCAATTTATTTTTCTCTCCTTTAAATTGCATCAATAAAAATTCAATTTTCAACATACTAATAGGATTATTATCCTTTTTCAGAGATCTTTACGACATATCGAGAAAATGAATGGTTTACGATCTTCTCAGGAAAGTGCTTATTACGGACTTACGGAATTTTCCGATATGCTGGAAGATGAATTTCTACAGCAAATCCTTTCTTCTGATTTATCGATGAGAGGTGAGTTTACGTCGAAGTAATAATAAATGTTCTCGCGACAAAATGTTTTATTGTTTGAGAAATTTGAGATATTGTGTTACTTATCAATTAGGAAAAAAACACGTTAACGCTACTTATCATTGCGAACATCGTAAAAGAAAAGAAAGAAATCATTTAGAAAAAAGAGCTGCAGGTATACCATTGAAAGTAGATTGGCGTCAAAAAGGTATTATTTCTCCCGTAAAAAGTCAAGGATCTTGTGGTGCCTGTTGGGCGTTTAGTACAGTCGAGGTAGTTGAGTCGATGTATGCCTTAAAAAATGGCAGTCTATATTTGTTAAGCGTACAAGAGGTAAGTTAGTGAACTTTTTAGAGACTAGATAATACCTCCTATTATGATAACATACTGTTTTGCATATTGCGAACACTTGTTGTAGTTGATTCACTAAGTATATAATATGTTTTTCATCGTCCGAATATAAATATACCTTACGTAAGAAATTTCATTCGTAACACTCGCAGATGATTGATTGTGCAAGGAACAGTAATCTCGGATGCGAAGGTGGTGATATTTGCAGTCTACTTGCGTGGTTAAAATCAACCAAATCACCGATATTACCGGAGTCCAATTATCCGTTCACACGAATGACCGATACGTGCAAACTGAAAGGGTAAATTTTCGAATTAGATAAACTTAATAGAAAAGATTATGATAATACAATCTAGTAATGTTTGTATATTTCAGTGCTACCGCAAAAACACCGGGTATTAAAGTGATAGATTTTACCTGCGACAGGTAATTACATTTCTAATCTATTACTTTTTTATTTTGTGATTTAATCGTTATGAAGGAATATACTTGTGGATGCAAAAATGGAGAGATTGAAGGATTTCCAGTGGAGATTACGCATCGGTTATACAATGATGAAAGAAATCTAACGCGCAATATAAGCAACGTATTAGTAAAAGGTTTTATTATATAAGTTGACTGATCAACATATTTGTGTAATAACATTATAATTCTTAGAGTAATTTATAAATGCTTAGGAGAATTTGTCTTCAATAAATTTTCTACGTACGTACAAGGCTTAAGAGTAAATAATGTTTAACTGATAAATCATGTTAGCTTTATAGATTCAGAAGAGGAGCTTCTGATAACGTTGGCCACTCATGGTCCTGTGGCCGCTGCGGTGAATGCATTATCCTGGCAGAATTATTTAGGTGGTATTATACAGTATCATTGCGATAGTGCTTTTACCAGTTTGAATCATGCTGTACAAATAATAGGCTACGATAAATCCAACACTATACCTTATTACATTATCAAGAATTCATGGGGTAATGCTTTTGGTGATAGAGGTTACATATACATCGCTATTGGCAGCAATCTCTGCGGTGAGATGATACAAATTGTTTTCCAAATCATTTATGTTCTTTTTATGAAGATCTGATTTATTACTTTTCTTTTTTTCCTTTTCATATCACCAGGAATTGCTAATCAAGTTTCAGCACTGGATGTCATCTATAAATAATGGAATGTACAACGATTACTTTATAATCTATAATTATCATACTTAAGTATATAATATTTTAATGTATTTCATTAATCTGCTATTGATAATAAGAAATGAAATAGAATATATATTTTTCATATGCAATATTTTTAATCAATATCTTTCTGATTAGTGTTGAACAAAATTACACAAAGATTTAATTAGGATATTAAATATCTTATTCTATTAATTGAAATAAGAAAGGATAGTTTTGTAGATAAAATTTGTATTTAGGATCAGTAAAAGAATAAAATTAAATATATTTTATTAGTTTATTGTATATTACAAGATATTTTAATTTATAATAAGGATATTATTTATCTATATATAGTTATACAGTACGATTAAAAACCATGTAAATAGAATATTACTTCATTTTATGAATTATTACGAATTCACGAGATTTCTGTGTCATTTTCAGCGTTATTTTGATTGTTATCGGTATTCCTGCCGTTCCAAGATATCGAAAGTCTCGTTTTCATTTGCTTCGTTAACGGTGGAATTAAATGTCTAGGTATTAAGAACGTAGACAAGTTGAATAAATCTAGGAACACTTTGTATCTGTCGCTATTAATTGAAACGTATGATATTATTAAGTTTGATCAAATTAAAAATAAAATTATTTTATTAGTTACCTTAATGTCGATTTTAGGTATTGATAACCGGAAGATCCACCAGTTCCCAGTTGTTGAGAACCGATCATCCTCTGGACCATGATAACGTGATTATCTAAAAAATACAAAAATTCAATTGTAATCTATTTCTTAATTATTCGTGTAGAGAAGGAAGAATCAAGTAGTTAAAAATCAATAATCTAGACGATCTTACATCTCCATTTAGTAATTAGAGAATCAATGTCCATTAATGCGGTCAAGATTTGATGGGGCTGACTGAATCTTGGTTCGTCTCGGTACAATGTTATCATTACGGCTCCTTGAAAAGCAGCATAGGAAAATCTTCGTTCTCCTCTCGAGACAAGCGCGTTATGAAGAGATTCCTTAAAGATTGTTTCGAACATGGCTTTACGAGATTGAACGCTGTTCATTAGATACAGCTTCATTTGTTCCTTCGATTGTTTCTACGGTAAAATATTTATATTTTTCTATCTTGGATAAATAAATGGCAACTCAAACTTGATATTTTTGTAAATAAAAATTAACCTGCGCAGTTTGTTCTTGTTCGAAGAGCATTCGTTCGACAGCTCTTTTGTATTTTCCCCAAAAGTCAAAGTCGTAAGATTCGAGACCCGGTGTTCTGGCCAACCACCTTTGGACCAAACAACTCAAACTAGGATCTTCTTCCGAACGTTTGATTTCCTCAATGGCTTTCGGATCTCTTCCAAAAACTCTCGTGTAACTCTGATTGTACTTTACTCTGTGTTCTTGTTTAACACCAAGTTTGTTCTCCAGTAATCGAAATTGCAGAGATTGGAAGCCGGAAGCTGGGCAAAGGTAATCACGGAAGGCCATAAAATCCAACGGTGTCATAGTCTCTAAGATCGTAACTTGATCCACTAGAAGCTGCGGAAAAACGTACAAGAGATAATGTTGAATTTTTTCTAAGGTAAGTATTTAATATGTTTTATCATTGTTATTTCATTTCATTTCATATTATTCTAAGTAGATTTCGTTTATTTTGTTATTTTTAAAAGAAAATCTCTTTCTCAAGTACACATAAATAGAGCTTATCGATTAGACCACAGGTATATTCCGCATTTATATGGTTGCTTGGTGCAGACACTTATTGTACTTAGCGTGGATTTACCACGACAGTGAAATACATTAAAGGTGACAAATCGTTTCTTTGCTTCTTTTTCCTGTAATCACACGAAAGTTCATCGATAGATCAATTAGTGTCAACCTCTTTATGGATTCCTTTGAAAAGAGTTTTACCATTGTCTCTCATCTCCTTGTTTTATTAAAGTATTAAAGTCAAGTTTAGTTTGTTCTTACGAGAGTTTAACGTTCAGCGAAAGCAACAGTAGTATTTTTGTTATTTTTGAATCGAATAGGTAGATAATACAGGGGGTGGGGGGAAATAACCGCACGCATATTTTGCGGTATGGAATGGACGGTAATAAAATTATTATTCAAGTTCTTTGCGCCTATGGTTATCCATAAAAGGTGTCACGTATCTTCTGTCGGTATTATTTTACTCAGGGTCCGTGTATTATTACAGTGGTCCTTATACAACGTTTGTTGGATAGACGGAAAGGGTTGGGGAAAGACGGTTGGGTTGTTAATGTGAAAGGAAAAGGAGAAACAAAAATTTATGTGCCCATCGTCGTCGTTCGGGTTTTGCTAGTCGAAATATAGATCGGTTTCATTTCATATCCAGTTTTGGTTTTTTCTTGTTTCTTTCACGAAAAAATATTCGAACGCAACGCATGCCAACTGCACACCACACTGTTGACGTTTAATTTTCAAAGGCGTTTGAATAATTAAATTATAAGCCTTGCGGTAACGCAATTGTTATCGTTGCGATTAGTGATATCATTTCTTTGCTATTATTAATAATCGATAAAAATAATTGAAAAAAAAAAAAAAACATACTTTTAATATAAGAACGATGCGATTGAGTCGTTTGAGAATTTCCAAAGTTCTTGATTCGTTCAAGACATGAGATGGTCCATTTTGAATAGTCGAGGAGTGATTGGTAGCGTTGTAAATGTTCGAATCCGAACAGAAGAGTGATCTGACCGAATCCAACTCATAGATAATCTGCTTAAACCACAACTCGTATGCTGCGATCAAAATGAAAACTGTACTGTCTTAACAATTTGTTATTTCTATATTTTTGTTTACCGAAGAAACAAATCTTCGTAATACCTTGATGAGTAATGATAAAAAGATGCTCATCGTGTACCTCTTCATTGCACTCAGCGCTGAGAAGTCTTTGCGCGGTTAAGATTTTATCTAATCGAAGATACTCTCCGTAAAGTAAGCCTGGTCCTTCAGTTAATTGAATTTTCTCTTGACTCTGATCATCTCTAAGAGAATAGAACTACGGATCAATCTTACTCTTTAATAATTAAAAATAACAAAAGAAACAAATATTTCGATTAAGATCTATGAGAGAGATATATTATAAATTATCTTTTTAATCGTCCAATAAAACGAAGTTTTCAAATTTATTGTTAGAGCACATAAATATCTAGATCTAGCATGATCTTTTTAACCTCTTTGAATTTTTTTTTCATCATTATCTATGTAGCATAAGTCAAGGAGACAATTTAATACCGCATATGTATCAAGTCTTCTAACTAATATAGTTGATCTTAAATTTGATACATATGTATATTATTTTTTTCTAGATTATTTCATAAGGAACACGCATATAGAGATCGAGGATCGAGATAATAAAATAAATAACAAAAGAAATATTGAAAACAACAAAATTAATTAACAAGATCAATTTCTTAATGTATTTTATTAGTATTTATTATTATTTTTAATTAATAGCCATTATTTTTTTACCAGAAAAAGATTTGACTGAAAAATTTGAATTGAATATTACATATTTTTAAATGATTAAAATCCACTCACGTGATCGTTTCCGACAAAGGACAGGCCATGGTTTTTTTCGTTAACGTATTAATACTTCTTTTAATTCTTCTAATGAAATAAATTTATTATTTGTATTTATTAGTATTACTTGGTACATATATATATCTCTTGATAAACACTGTATTAATTATAATTTAATGTGAAAAGTTCAATGATTTTTCTATAATGAAATTTGTTTAATCGTGATCTTTGCCGAAGATATCAACACGCGATACAAGTCGTCGAACAGATGGTTGGCGTGCGACTAAAGAGTGAACGACTCAGAATATACGGGGTTATCCTTCTTATAGGCGACACTATATATTCTATGTAAGTATTTACTTATTAATTTACTTACGTATTTTCACAGTCAAAAAGTCAAATATTACTATATTTCTGTTGTTTGAAACTACAATTGTATTACGGTTACTTTCAAATAAATTATATACATCGATTATCTTTATAATTAAATATTATTACACTTTCTCTAAATAATGAGAAAGTGAACAATTCATTAATAAATATATATATATATTTTTTCATTTATATTTAATAAAATATATATATTTTTAAAAGGAGCATTTTTCTTTTACGATGATGACCAATTATTTTGAAACATTTTGAATTCGACGAATTAAATATACAAGTGCTTTCTCATCATTAAATATATGATTGTTAGGTTGAAAAAAAAAGTGATTAGTAAGATGCAAAATATCATAATGTTATCATTATTTATCAAATTTAACAAACAGTCGTATTTTTATATTTGAAATCGATCGATCGTGTGTTTTAATTCATTGGAATATAGAAAGATGGCGTTAAAGTATATTATTTCCCATAAAGTCCGAAAGATGGTGGTGTGGTCAGTTTTGATAAAACTATTTACCGACCACAGAAATGATTTACAAATTAGAGGAAATTTACCATTCACAGAGAATAGGGATGAATATCAATGATGGTATTAATATAATCATGTTGTACTTTATTGTACATGCTTTCATTTATTTGAAAATATAGATTATACATAGGGTAATTATATCATTTACTGATAAATGATATGCGATCGTAATGATAATTAGGAAAGGATGATAATTAAAAATAGACAATTTATTTGCTATCTATAGTCGCTGTTGCATGGATTATAAATAAACGAAATTTAATATCGTTATCGTAATTGAATGTCTTCAATTATACTACGAAGTATTATTATTCCAATAAACTATTCAAATAAACATAAAACATAACATTTTAAAGTCCAAAAAATTCGGACAAATGGAAGGAATGATTATCTTTTCCATTTTGGTTTTTTTTTTTTCACCATTTATCCTTCTTGTATTCAATATTTAAGTGTATACATAATTTTATTTACTGAGATTTGTCGCAAACATAAAAAGACATTATGAAAAACTTGTATAAAACGTATACACGTAATTGCGATCTAGATAGTGCTTTTAATTCTTCCCACAAAAATGGTGGTGACTAACTTTATCCTATTCGTTATATCTTTTGTAGGCAGCATCCGAATAGACGTCGTGTTGCGTCGTGTCTTCGATGCCGGTGTCCTTTTCTAAGTCCGTACATTTTTAATGTTTTTCACTCTTTATTTTATTGTTAATTTAATAATTATACGGCGATTAAATATAGCATGCGATTATTGAGAGTATGATATTTATAAATATCCATAGATAATGTTTAAATTTCATACATATAATACATAGTACATGTCCATATACATTCAATAAGCAGGTGCTATCGAGTTTAGAATTGCGTTATCCGTCAGATTGAATTATCAAGATTAAATGTACGCGACATGTGACGTCATTGGTGCACAATTTACCAATTAAACACACACACACATACACACATACTTACATCTATCTATGCATACACCCAGAAAGGTGCTAATCCTACGCATTAAATATTATATAACAACAAAAATAACATCAAGTCGAGTTAGTCGATTTTGCTTGAACGAATCATAGCTGTTCTACGAAGAGACAACGCCCATGACATTATGTACGATTAAAGGCCATGTAATCCAGTGCTGTATCTAGAACGATGCAACAGGTGCATGCGCTTAGCCAGGGCGCACGGTATAGAAACGAGGAGGAATGGGGCAGAGAGGAAGCGTACCGTCGAACAGCAGCTTCGGATGACCTTCGAATGATATATTTTCAAAGGAAATTTTCATTGTTTTAACTTTGCCATGAAAATGATTTAAATCAAATTTTGTAAAAAAACATCTTTCCTTGAGGTCGTTTGTTTTTTGTAAAACATTACGAGACCTTTGGTTTTTTTTTAATTTGTTTAATCTTGGAGTTAATAAATCTTTGATCAGAGTTTTAATTTTATTTTAATGTTTTTTTTTTGTTTTTGAGAGAGAGAGAGAAAGAAAGAGAGAAAGAAAGTTTTTTAGTGATAAATATTTTCTAAGAGCTTGTAGAAATTATAGTTAGGTACAAATAGCATGAGAAACAAAATCGATTAAAGATAGAAAAGATTGACTGGCCGTGGCAGTAGAGATTATTTTTCAAAAATAGAAAACCTCCAACCGCGAAACCGAATATGCGTTGTGACCAATATATCAAGGTTTCAATAAGTACACACAGAAATGATTTTTTTTTCTTTTTTTGTTAAAATAGAAAAAAAGATAATTATCGCGTTTGATTGAATATTCTCTCTTCCTTTTTTTAATTTTTCTTTTATTTCTCTTTTGTACAGAAAAAAATTGACAAAAATAATTTCAAAATTGATATTCATAAGTATCGTATATGTATGTAACGGTAATAATACAACAAATTATATAAAAAAAAAAAAAAATAGATTTATTTTCTATCACAAAATGATAAATATGTTATTTATCATAAGTTTTGTATAACATACTGACAATCAGTACAGTGTTATAATTATCAGTAAATTAATATGTTGATCAATATGTTAACGAAAAAAATATCATTTATTTATGTGTGCTTCGTTTGCATTGTAATTGAGAAAAACAAAAAATATATGTAAATTAGTGGGAAAAAAAGAGAAGCTTAAGAAAGGACACTAATTACGGTACTAAATTTTATCTCAGTGTCGATCAATTAATTAACAAACAGGCTGATCAAGTAGATTGATGAATGTAGTATATAAAAGGAGAAGTATTGTATAACCAACCGGCTTTACCAACTATACTCGACGATAAAACTGCCGGTAGGATTGGGTCAAACTATCAGTAATAAACCGGTCGTGGTGTTGTTTGAGTCAAGCATTTTCTTCCTTTTCTTCTTCATCATCTTCATCTTTATTAATAACGTCATATTCTTTCTTAGATTTTTTAAATACGTCCAACGAAATCGTGTGAGTAATATTAAAGCTTATGTTTGAACAAACAAAATACTGTATGTGTAAGTACTGTACGTATGTAAATATTGTATATAAAAAAAGTATACTTTCTTTAATTTAAATTTGCCGCGTTTTACTAGATCAGTGCGCCTTCTATAATAGATTTGTTAAGTTGATGAACTAAGAAACACAAACGAGAATAAAAACAAGGACAAGAAGAAGAACGAGCTCAGTCTAAGAGGAAGGACTAGTAAGAAAAGAAGAAGAAAGATAAGGTAGATAGATTAATAGTTTGTCATTTCAATATAATAGAGATAGATAGTTTATAGGTAATTAATGATTATTAATTAATATATTTTACATTAATTATTTGTGTTTTTCGTTCACCTAGTCAAGAGATAGAAAAAATGGAACTTTAATGAATTTTTAAGTTTTTTAAACAATAAATTTGTCGTACCAGACGTATAAGTTATTTTTATTATAATTGACAGTTGGTAAAATATTTCTGTAGAAATATATATGCGTATATTGATTTCACGAATCTGATTAGGATCGTATAATAGATCAAAAAAAAAAAAAAAAAAAAAAAGAAAGTATGTGAAGAAACGTGTTAATGATTTCTAACGAATGTATTCGAAAATAAATATGGGTTCTTGTGACGGTTTTAATTATAATTTAATTAACATATTTTTTGAATACAATGTTTTTATATGTAAAAGTACATATAACACTGTTTTACTGATTTCTTTAATTATTATTATTATTATTATTTTTTGTTTTATTGATAAATATAGTTGAGTAAAAACAAGTTTAATTTATGCTTTGTCACAGTGACGAAATTACGTTATCGTTGATAACAGTCTAGTTCGTCTGTGTTTCTTTGCTTTTTATGTACGTGTACTTTTATAAATATATATTAATACTTTTTATTTGTTTTAAATTAATTAACGATGAATACAAATTTTTTATTTGTTTCTTTTTTTAGTTTATAATCGTAAATTTGCTTTGTGTTTTTTAATTTTTTATTTTCAAGTAAAATATCGAAATTGTGTCGATTTATTTGAAAACATTTGTTCAATCGTCAATGATTTTAATTCAATACTTATATAATTATTTGTAGAGAAAGAAAAGATGCCTAAAGTCACTTTGTACTCGACAATCGCAAGTCCACCTTGTCGTGCAGTGCTCATGGTAGGAGCAGCTGTTGGCGTTGATTTTGATATTAAGGAAATCAATTTGCACAACGGAGATCATCGTAAAGAAGATTTTATTAAGGTAAATCTCCATTGAAATAAATTTTTAATAATTCATAATAAATACTTCATTAACATATATCAGTATATATATATTTGACTAAATAATTTTATGATATGTGTGTATGTAAGAATAAATTGTATAGAGTCGAAATGTTACTTTAACGAATTATCTCGTCAAATAACAAAGTCCAGTTAATGATAATTGATAAGTCGATAAAATGGTTATGTCATAGTTGAACAATACTTCAACTGTTTAGTATTTCTAATTTTAACCCATTTGTGTTTTTATCTGTGAGCACTTGAACGGTGATACCGGTCAGTCGTAAGTTTTATGTCTCATATGTTTGGGTACAAGGAAGACTAATTATAGTTATGATGTAAATGGGTTAAAAAAATCCTAATCAAAATTAATTTTGTTTTATTTTTGTATTATTTTGTATTTTGCAGATAAATCCTCAGCACACAATTCCAACTATACAGGATAATGACTTCATATTATGGGATAGGTGAGTGACTTTCTTTTTTATCAAAATAGATATACATTGAGTTAAGGAAGATAAAGTAACACATGTGCGAATTTTGTAGTCATGCTATCGTTACTTATTTGGTGGATAAATACGGCACGAACGATTCACTTTATCCAAAATCCTTGCAGTTGAGATCAACAGTATGGCAATGTCTAATCTTTAATGCTTCAATTCTTTTCCCTTCTCTTAAAAGAATTGTTGTAAGTATAAACATTTTATTGTGAAATAAGCAAATGAATATGATTTTTTCAAATGTTCAATTATAAAATAAAATTTGTCGGTTATCGTAGAGACCTATAATTATTGGGTCGGAAACAAAAGTTCGAAATGAATTGTTAGACGATGCCAAGGAAGGTTTGGAAACTTTCAATAAGCTTTTGGAAGGTAAACAGTGGTTGGTCGGAGATTCTTATACGATTGCTGATATTTGCTGCGTCTGCACGGTTTCTTCAATGATCGTAAGTTTTTATTATGTTATCGATGATTTCAATACAATTTCACAGATTACTTGATTTATCTCATTGTAAAGACAAATTTGAGAAAATTGATAAAGTAATATTATATATTATATCATATTATTTATTTATTTATTTTTTCTTAATTATATTATTAGGTGCTTAATTAATAATCAATTTATCGATAACAATTTTTACAGGTTCTCTTGCAATTGAACGAATATCCAAACGTTCAAGCATGGTTGAAACGTTGCGAGAAACATTTACCGGGTTACGGAAAATACAACGAACCAGGGAACAAGATAATTCAGGAAATGTTCAAACAGAAAATTACGAACGAATGATTCTCTTTAAATGTACAGAGGAAAGGAATTTTCTATGATCGATTCAACAAATTTTGTTATTTACATATATATACATATATAAATTTATTTTTATTATTGATGTTTTTTTTTTTGACAACCGATTGAATCTTTGACCTCGTTCGTTATGACCGAATCGTTAGATATTTTAAACAAGTTGCTAAATGCTTTGTGGAAAACAACCGATAATTGAATTAAAAGTTGGGAACGTTGCTTAGCGATAACCGAGACAGTTTCATCGATCCATCGAATTAGTACACCTTCACATACATACATGTGGGGTATATCGTGGTATATCGTTAGATTATCGTTGAACAAATTCAGACGAGTCAACGTTGCATTAGAAAAAAATAATGCGTAAGAGATAGATAAATCGATTTGTTCAAAAATTTGAGCTAATAATTGTTCAATCTGTATTATGAGTCTTAAAACATTTGTAAATAAATCCGTCCCGACTCTATACATGACTGAATTATCTCCACCAGTTAGGTCAGTTTTAATGACGGCTTACATACTTGGTCTTCCATTGTACAAGAAAGAAATAAACTTAATCTCTGGTGAGCAACGAATGCAGGAATATTTACAGGCAAGTTTTAACGACAATTTGAAGACTTTCGAAGAATCTTCAATAGGATGATAATCATTGATTGTTATTAGATATCGTTAATAACGTTAATAACAACAACTCACATCGACTATACGACCTTTTAGATGAATCCACAAGGAACGGTACCGTTATTACAAGACAAGGATTACTGTCTATGGGATAGGTAGAATATCATAAAATACAAAAGAAAGAACAAACAAAATGATAAAATGTTGGATCTTCGTATTATAATATCTCATTCCGAACGACTTATTCATTTATTTCTCTCTTTCAATGAAACATTCAATTTTCTATGACTTATAGTAGATCTGTAGATACTTACAATCTTCCATACAGTTTTAGAAAAAAAAACGTAAAAAACACGGATTTTTCGAGAATGTAGAATTTTTGTATTAGCCACGTTTAATCGTTACTTGGAATAACAACAATTGTATCGTGCTCTTGTCAGTGGAAATGATTACTTTTCAATATAATTTGATAATGCGTATGATTTGACACCGCCTACCGGATATACTGTTTCCCGGAAGAGAGGAGATAACTTGAACACTGATTAGTTTCTCTTTTATTTTTCTGTATCCCTTTTCTTTTTTTTTTCCTTCTCTCCCTCTTTCTCTTTCTCTATCGCACTCACATTCCCTTCGTATGCTTCCAATATTTGCGCTTCTCTTTTTACAGTCACGCGATATCGGGATATTTGGTAGACGAGTACGGAAAATCCGACATGCTTTATCCGAAAGATTCGAGAAAACGTGCTCTAGTTGATCAAAGATTGCACTTCGATACGGGAATCCTTTATCCGGAATTTCGTAACATCGTGGTAAAGTATCGATATTTTATTGATAAGCGTTTTTTCAATAAACAAATTTAATATAGCGTTAGAATTACAGATAAAAGATATCCAATTTTAATCATAATACTTGTTATTTGTCATAGTTGCGTCATAAATAGAATTTTTTTATTTGATTTTTGTTGTTAGTAAATTCTATAATAAAGTATTGACATTTTAAGATAGAATTTCTTGTTTATACATTTTTATCTATTGACCAGTAAAGTACCATTAAGTAAAACCAGTTTTTTATAATCATTTTCTTCAGGAAAACATTTTTGTCTTAGAATGAGAAAAAAATATCTCATTAAATCATAATACTTGTTATTCCTCATATATGTATATGCTACGATCAATGTACAGATTCCAGGTATTCCAGGATTCCAGGTTTTTTAAATTTGATTAATTTAATGTTAGACACAGAATAAATGACGAGTCATGCTAAGTTGCACATCAAAACGATCAAACTTCGTTTAATTATAGTTTGAGAAAATTCTAGGATTTGGTAATTTGTGTTAGTATTTAATTGTAATTATACCTTGGTGTAGCTTTCAAATTGAATTGAAAATGACATTGAAGCAATAACCCAATCCTTGTGTAATTGTCGACATTGAACTTGACTTTATTGAGAATTTAGATCAAGAGAAAGAAAGACGTTCCGATTTTCTCTACGTGTTTCCTTTCTTTCTTTTTTAATTCTTTGTAGCAACTTCTTACAAGTCAGATGTTAATTTGCATAAATTAATGTCTTTAACTTGTAGTAGATTTTCTTCTTCTTAGCACTTGTTATTACAATTTTCTCCGATCGTAAGATACTTTTCTTTTCTATTTGGAACAACGATTTTTAGAGCAGTAGCAAAAATATAATCCTCTTGAAAAAATTCATTTGATCGAATAAATATAAAACAGGTTTGGCGATAATTTATCTTGCATTATTATATTATAATTTAAATGGAATTTTGTAGTATCCAATTATCGGCGGTGAGAAGATCGTTACGAAGGAAAAGATAATTCGATTGGAAAAAGCTTACAAAACGCTCGATTCAATTTTGGCAAATGCGAAAACGAAGTGGCTCGTTGGAGACAGGATTACTATAGCTGATCTTTGCAACGTTGCTACACTTTCCACTTTGGAAGTAAATTCAACTATAAATTGTTCTTCATTTATTTATCTATTTATTTGATTGTTTTTCGTTTTTTTTTCTAATTCATGGAGATAGTATTACTTTAGCCAAGTTTCGCAACGTTGCAATGCTTTTCACTTTAGATATAAGTTTTGCTGGATAATTATTTTCTTTTCGGAAATTCATCGTGTTTGTGTTACGCATTAAAGCTGTTCGTGCCATCGACGGGAAAATATCTCCATCTGGAAAATTGGTTGAGGACGTGCAAGAACGAGATACCTGGGTACGAGGAAGTGAATCAGCCTGGTCTCGACAAGCTCGTGGATTACGTGAAGATTCTCTTAAGAAAATAATAACTAAATCTATGGGCGTTTTTTGAATAAAACATACAAGCAATTTCCATTTTATTAATCGTTCCACGTAGCATATACATGCGTATACACACGCATTACAATTTACAGGATTATCGGCTTATGGAAAGGGTTCTCATATACATACACGTTCCATCTCGTGGGAAATACTTGATTATTGTTTACAAATATTTATCAAGAAAATCGGTTAACTTCATGAAGATTCATTAATTATTCAACATTTTCATTATTTCATCATCGTTCCTAATCATCCATCGATATATCGAATTTATTAAAATATTCATGAAAAATGTTTTTTTTTTTTTTTTTTTTAAATAAATCGAGCTTTTGATCAAATGGAAAATGAAATGACTCGTTAACTTGTTCTTAATTGAATCGAATAGAATCGGAAATCGAATGAAAGGGTCGAGTTTTCAAACGATTTGCGCAGTCAATTAAGACAAACTCTTGGAATGTACCTTTCGTAATTCGAAACGAATGTTGCATTTTTATCCTTTTTTAGAATTTCCTTAACGAGACGGACGGACGGACGGACGGACGACGGAGGATAAAAGAAGAAAATAGAAAGAGAGAAAGATAAGAAAGATAACTGACTTGCTTTTGCGGTTTTTCTTTCTCTCTCTCTCTCTCTCTCTCTCTCTTTGTGTTATTATATATAGTCCTTTCTTTCTTCCAAGTGGGTCATGGAAATAGAATCGTTCTCTTTCCAAACTTCGTGCAGATTATTTGCGCTCAAATTTCATTTGATAATTTAAGTAATCACAGTTATCGTAATCAGAAAATCGTTTTCTTCAAGAATTCGAATTTTGTACTTTGCAAATTTTCTTTAAAATGATTTTATTACAAAATTTGTAGCAGAAAATTGTAATATTACATTTTATTTCGAACATATATATTTTGGTTCTATTATAATTCGGTTGCAGCACTCGCCAAACAGGATTTTTCGTTTCTTCAATTTCTTTTTTCAAATACCTCAGGAGTAGGTCGTATTTTTAGAAAGGATCACGAAGGAGAAAAGGATTAGAAGAAATACAGGAGGTCGATCTTCCACAAATCTTTCTTTCATTCCTGAATGCATCGTTTATTTTCATATACATTCTTCATGCATACCTGGCAATAATTTTAAATCATTCTAACGTAATATTTAATAAATACGAGATTATAATATATCAGTCGAGCATTTTATCGCTAATATTTTCTAGCACATATGATATTTATAAATCATCATCAGATTATCTATCAATCGTAAAGGGTTGATATCGAATAGAATGATTATAATTACAATTATGTATAAAATATTCAAAAAAAAAAAAAAAACGCGAAATAGAAAAGATTATAAACTATTGAATCTATTTAAAAACAATAAATAATTGTTCTTTTCGTTTTCCTCTTGAATCCTTTATTATACGTATATTTGTTGTACAAAAGCTTTTTAATAACTGCAACGAAGCAGTATTGTTACTAGCAAGCAGTGTTCGCGATAACGAGCATCCTGCGGAGATAAAGGGAGAAAATATACGAGCATAGCAAAATAATTATTCTTCAGATCGCGATAAAACGAAGGGGAAAGGATTTGTGGTATGCCAAGAGAAAGAACAAGAAAAGAAGAGAGGGAGAAGTTCGTGTTTATGCAAAGAAAAGGAATAAAAGTAAAAGTACGGTGGGAGAATATAACGTTGAAATAAAAAGCATCCAATTGAAAAATCAGTTTTGCAAGTAATAGAATTTGATTTATGGAAATTATCGCGATGACAAGAAAAACAAAAGGAAACAGATTGACATTTTCTTCGTATTAAAATCAGATCTTATTTTTTGATTAAGGATACATGTGAGCATTAGATTATTGATTTTTAAGATTATCTTATTATATTTCCTGTTTATAATATAAGTACTAACTAAGTAATTATTTCTTAGATAGGGAGATGCTGCAATTTTAACCTCTTTTTTTTTTTTTAGGGAGAAAATGTTCTTTATTAAAGTAAATTAATTTCTTTCAATAATTTATACGGCTATTGTGAAACGTATATAACGTTTCTGCATATTATAATACAATTGTGTTAACCAACAATGTGTTAAATATGCAAACTTTTGAAACTTTAGTCTTGAATAATTTTTAATAAATTTGCGATCGATATATTTTTGTTTTTACTATTTTCAATTTTTTTTATATCTTTCTTTCTCTTTTTCTTTCTAACCTTACCTTAATATATATATATGGTCGTCCTATTGTGCAATGAACTTTCTCTTGTGGTTAAATATGACAAAGGTAGGACGGATTTGGTGTCACGAATAGAGTCGCGCATCGTTTGGAAACTTTGCGTGCGTCGAATGCTCCGGTTATTATGCATTTCACTTTGACTTATTGTTATACTCTTGTCGATTGATGCTTTCGTAATTGTATGTTGAGAATCGATTCGAAAATATTTAAAATACTTTAATTATTGCAAAATTAACAATCTCTCTTTCTTTCTTTCTTTCTTTCTTTCTTTTGTTTATTCTAATAAACTGATTATATTTTAGTCAACTTTCGTTATGCTATCACGATCAAACGAATATTTCAAATAAGTTTACGTCGGTTGACCAATCGAGACCCCGACGAACCTTCAAGATTGTAATCGAACTTATTTGTTAAACAGATTGACTCATTATGCTATAGAGTTACGCATACGACGCATATAAAAAATTATCAAGCGATACGACTTGCTGTTACAATTTCTAAATAATTATAGTATTCTGTGGTAATTTGATAGCAAACAAAAGGAAATGCATTAAAATATGAAACAAATTAAGGACGCGTAACTTATTTCAGGATTTGTACGATAACTCGATAAGACCAAAGAAGAATTCATTGTTTATCAAACATTGACTAATCGAATTCCTTGACTAATATTGAAAGATCGCATACGAAAAAAAAGAAAAAGAATAATTTAATGTAAAAAAATAAGAAATAAGATAATGCAAGCTAATTTTCAGATCAATACGATAAATCGATGCAAAATTTATAATATCTCAATGTTTTTAAATCCCATAGATAAATTCTCGCACGTTTAGTCTCTTCGATATTCCTTGGATGTCGTCGTAATGTAATTAGAAATTCTTCAATCGTGTCTTTCGATAAATCTTTTCAAAACAAATCATTGCATCTTCATCCCTTTATCTTTCATAAGTATCTTTGTTTGATATAAAAGAAAAAAGTTACTCCCTTCCTGACGATTATCATCTTCTACTAATAGGTTAACAAAATAATTAACAAAATAATCAAGCGGATATTTATTTCTCTCTCTCTCTCTCTCTCTCTCTCTACGTGAGAGTGTACACGCGTGTGCGTGTGTGTGTGTGTGTGAGCTTAGCACACACGTAAATGAATATTTATGAAAGAGTGTTGGTTGTGTCGTGGTATCGAAGAAGGAAGTTCCACGTGCTCGCTGTAAACCGCAGTGGCAACAGTCGTATTCTGACCGTCGTACTCGTCCCAAGTACGTCTCAAACGTGTTATCATCAGATCCTCATCAATTATTTCTACCTTATTTTGATAAATATCCTTTGTAAATTTTGTTTTTGTTTTTGTTTTTGTTTTTGTTTTTGTTTTTGTGTGTGCCATATTACAAAGAGAAAAAGAGAAGGAGAGAGAACAAGAGAGAGAGAGAGAGAGAGAGAGTGAAAGGGAGGAAGGTGAAGGTGTACGAAGAAGGAAAGTAAGAGATAGAGAAGAAAAAGAAGAAAAAGAAAAAGAAGAAGTAGAAGAAGAAGAAGAAGAAGAAGTAGAAGAAGAAGAAGAAGAAGAAGAAGAGTGGAAGAACAAGTTCACTTTCGTTCATCGAGTTTTCTCACATGTCGTCGATCTTCTAACACAAGAGGTGAGAACACCATTTCATTTTCTCCTTTTATCGTATATTTTTCATTTTTCTTTAACAACATCATCTACTTTGGAATATTTCCAATTTTTTGTCTTCTTATTTTGTTTCTTTTATTTCATTGATAAAGTTTTAGTTAAGTTAGATTATCGTCCACAAACGTTTTCTAATTAAATGTGTTTTCATTGGTCTGTGACTTTACGTAAGGCACTATTATTTGCTCTTTTTGTTTTTAAATTTAATATTTGTAGACTTTATTTATACTTTGTCTAAGTTAAGCTTGATTGAAATTAATGATTAATATCGTTTATAATAAGAGAGATCGATTTTGAGTTAGATTCTTGACGACTATAACGACAGACGGTTACGTTAATAAACGTATATTTTCCAGACATTTTAAAACAATATTATATTTTCCGAGATAAATAGAATCGTTTTTTTTTTTTTTTTTAATTTTAAGTGTTCTATAATAGCTATGTTTCTTTTTTTACTTCTTTTAAGCGTAATTGTGTATTATTTTATGAATAATTATTCTAGGAAACTGCCAAGAAGTGAGAGAAAACAAAATACAAATAAAAAGATCATTTAAACAATACTAATATCCACTTATTTTCTGCAATTAAATACTTAATTATAAATGGAACACAGGATAAATGGATGTTTTAAAAATAGTGATTGATTTTGATTCGATCATGCAAATTTCTTGCTAGCCGATCGTAATAGTATTTTATTAACGTCATTTTATCAAGACGATCTTTTTGTTGTTGTTGTTTGTTTTCTTTTTTTGCTGCTGTTGCTGCTGCTGCTCTTTTTTGCACAGCCTCTTCGGAGCATCTTCGAGTTATTGTCGGGAAACTTGTTCTACCAGCTTCGCCAAGGAGCTCAAGAATAGTTTTGATTTCTAAGAAAAATGAACAGACGATTCTTTCTACAATCTTTCGCGATCTTTCACGATCTTCCGCGAGATATGTTTATCTTTTCTGAAATATTGACTATTCGTGGTTACATTTTTAATCTTATAATTTATGTTAATTATATTTATTTAAATTGGTATGATAATTAAATTGGTCATTTTATAAAAATAATCCCTCTGATTGTGAGATTAGCTAATTTGTCAGAAATTCGTTTTTATCGATGATAATATATTTTATTACGATCAAAATCGCGTCTTGACAATTAAGTTTTAATTTAAACAATTAATTTATGAGTAACTTAATTTTGATCAAGTTTTTTTTTCACGTGAAATAAAATTCACATTTTCAGACTATAATGTTCATTATGCAATTCAGTAAAATATGATCTTTGCCGGTCTTGCATATTTTAACTTACAAAGAAATCCGATACTGTCGAGTCATCGGAAAGACAAAATATGTTCAAATTGTATTTATATATAAAAACTAGCATTTTATAACATAATTTTTCATAGCATTATAACATTTTATAACTTGTGTGTGTGTGTGTGTTGTTTATAATTTACTAAATAGTTTAGAATTATATGAAATCAACATTTTCTAACGAAGCGACAGCAACGCGTGACTTTTTTTTTTATAAAATGCTACTTTTTATATATAAAGGTTATATATAACTTATAATATTTATCGATGTTTTTTCAATTTCACTTGGTATAAATATAGTCTGTATTTTCTAGTTTTTATTTCTTAATAATATTTCATCATCAGGAATACTGATGTAAATAGAATATTTAATAAAACAGGTTGTTCATTATCATATTAAGAAATAATATTTAATGAAATTAGTTTGTTTTGGATTATAAAAGTAATACTTGAAATAGATTATTTATAATTAACTGTATTTATTTCCTGTAATGTCTAGTGAACAAGTTATATTACTTATCGTTTATGGATATCTTTAGAAGAAGACCTTTTTTTGTTCATTTATATGATTATCATGATCCCGGAAGATGCAAAAAAAGAAAAAGAAAAATCATTATGAAACATTTATAGTAGATAGAGAGAGATTCGTGTTGTAAGAATTGTTGTCGTATAAAAACAATTCCTGTGTATTTAGGTGGATTCTATTATTAAGATGTCACGTCGGATCCACATAAGCTCACAGATATCCGTGCACACATATATACGCCCATGTACACATCATCAGAGATACAATTAATTAATAAGAGTGAAATAAAATTTCACCATTTTATAAAGTGCATGCGAACCAACTATTCTTTTATTCGTTAAACCGGTTCTTCCAATTTTTTTTTTTCATAACGAATTTAATGAATATTACAATTAGTTCCTTTATTTCCTTCCTAGATGTGTTATTTAGTTTTTTTTCTCGATCACACGGTCTTAGAAAAAAAAAAACCCTACGAACATTTGTCTCTTTTCAGTTTATTTGTAAAATGACAAGATAAAAATTGATCAAACAAAAGACAATTTAATGGATCTTCCTATAAAAATATTCTTTGTCAGTTGTTCGTGAACTTCAATTCGATCCTTCGAGTTTCGTAATAAATTCGTAGGAAATAAAAAAGAAATATTTGACCAATTACATCGGTTGGTATTACACGATTGAGTTCTTACGAAATTTATTCATTCCTGATTTAAACTTGACTATAACTCGCATAAAACTACACAGACGTGTAGTGAAAGTTCAAAGAACGTCATAAAAATGTGTTTTATAGATCATTGGATTTAAAATGACGTTTTCACTAATTTTTTTTTTTTAATTCTGTTCTTTTTATCGATTCGTGTTCTTTCTTTGCATAGTGATATTGAATTTGAGTTGAATCAAATCTTTTGGCTTTAGCCGTATTTAAAGGTCATTCATGCAAAAACTTGTACGTACGGAATGAGGAAGTAAAAAGAGAAAAAAGAAAAGAACAAAAAAAGTGATTTATTTTTTATCGTGTAAGTATAAAATTAAAGGTCAAAGGAATAATACTTACAAACGAGGAAGAAGGACGTTTTGAATTTGAATATCAAGAAGACGTTTCTTTTGTTATTTTTTTGTTACATTACAATTTCTTGCTGTTCTTTTTTATTAGTCAATTAATTATGTTAATCAGAGATTTTTTTCAGTTCATGTTTTTGTTTTTTTTTTTGTTTAACTATCATATAACCGATGTTTCTTTATTGAAATATACGTGTTGTTTAATTCGCATAGGGAGAGAGATCGGAGAGTAAAGAAGAATAGAAGAAGCTGCTATTACTTTAATGATAAGACTATGGCGGTATTTCCAAATCAATAATTACTTTGATTCTATGTGTTACATCAGGATGAACGTAATCATCTGTTGGCTGTGCAGTATTTATCTATCTATCTAACTATCTATATATACATATATATAGATACGACCGAATATTACAAGAAAAGAAAAAGAAACTTAAATGTGCCTATCTCTCTCATTCTGTGTATATATTTATGATTTGGAGGTCAACCGGTTAAAACGACAAAGAAACTTCTTTACCTGACTCGGTGCATCTCGATAGACTTTCATCCTTAAAGAGTATTATTATATTTATACATGCTATTCTTGCAAGTACATTATCATTTATAATCTATGCCAATTTATAGACAAATAATTTCTCCCCCTCTACTACCTTGGTTATTGTTTCTTTTTTTCTTTTTTCTTCTTCTTTTTTCGGTATGCACTCATACGTAAAGTAATTAATACCTGTCACATTTTCGTAACATTTACTTTGATGCATTTAAGTCGTTTAATAATTGTTTGATCAACAATAATCAACCAATCAGTGATATATATAGTGCGTGCGTTGTGTGTGTATTGTTTATTTAGGCAAGGACAGTTTTTTTATCAAACGAAATTATACAGTAACACGTTCAACTTTTCTTCATCGTTTTTCTTGAAACCGTCATTGAAGTTTAATTACTTTTATATCGTTTGCTTTTGTCGATCCAAGTTCAATCGAGCTGTAATCCACTGACAGGATCACATTTCGAGATATTTTCAAATTGTTTCGATCATGTGCTTTGTTCGTTCGTCGTTCGTCGTTCGTCGTTCGATTTATTGAATTTTCGTTAAATTTGTTCGTTTGTTTAATCAAAATATAAATAATTTGTTCGCTTTTAATTGTTTATTTGTCGTGGCTTATCGACGTCGTTATTTGATATTATTTTATTTGTTTGTCATTTATTTAGCGTGACGCGAATCTAGCAAAGATGAGCTGCGATCAGCTCGCACTACTTCTTTGGAAGAATTACATCGTTCGTAAACGACAGCCGGTGAGTATACTGATATTTTATTTTATTAATTCACCTATATACATTAATATTGGATAATATTACATAAATAAAAATTATCAAATGTAATGAAAGTAATGTACAATTTGTTCCATTTCGAAGGATTTCAAATAAACCTGATAGTTTATTGTTGAATTTAATCATTTTTTTTTAAATTTAAAATTTGATATTAAAGAGGAATAAAATATTTCTATACTCTTAATAAGTTTTTATTTATTATTTATTATTAGGTGTATGATGCTTGAGATGAAAATAACGACGATTTTGATGATATTAATTTTAGGGTATTTTAGCCTTGATATTTATATGGCCTATCTTGGTTTTTCTAATCCTTTACACGGTTCGGGATAATGTCGATCCAGAATATCATCCTACTTGTCATTTCCCTTCAAGATCAATGCCACAGGATGGACTCTTACCCTTTGTTCAAAGTTATATCTGTAGCATTGGGAATCCTTGCGATTTACTTTCGGAATACGAAGAAGTACCAACGTACAGCAATGCCAGGTACTTATTTCGATTAATTAGAATAATTAAACTAATGAAACTTATAAAAATCAAAATACTATAAAAATGTTAGACATCAAGTAGAATTTTGTCAAAAATTTGTTATTTCAAATTAAATCTTAAATTTGCCGTAAGATAATTGAGCCAGTTTTTAAATGAAGTTAGCTATCTTAATAGTTAGGATGAAAAAAGAATGTTTGATAAATAATAAAGTATATTTTTGTGTTTGATTACAGCTTAGGTCCTCTAGTAATTGATATGCAGCCATTACTGAATAACGACACGATTCTTTCAGCAGTGAAAACGTTACCGAAGAGCATACAACTTCTTAAATCAATGGCTGAGATACTTACCCGACCAGAAATCAAAACGTTGTTTGGTAAGTACAAGCGATCGCTTCACGAAAAACTCGGTTGTTTAAACAGAGGAAAGAGAAAGAAAGGATGGCAAGTGACAGCATTTTCTAATGTCTATAGACAGAGGTATTCGTCTTGGTGACCTCTTCAACAATCACGATCGGATCAAGAGCTTACTAAGGGCTCAAATGCCACGAGCAAGCCCATCCTTGGTTGACGGTTTATTTGAATCTTCGATAAGATTGTATTATGTAAGTAAAGTTCTATTTTTTTTTCTTATTATATTTCTACAATTAATGAAGCCTAATTAGGTTCGATTAATACATTTCAACGAGACATAAAATGTTGCAAACATAAAAAATATAGAGGAAATAAATTGTATGTTTTTTGTTTTTTTTCTTTCAAATTGAGCAATTTTAATATTAAAAGAATGTGTGATTTACCTTGTTATGTTGCATGAAATTATTTTTGTTTACTTGATTACAGTTGATCGAAACATTTAGTTCTACGAACATCGATGGTATTGTTTGTTCAACGGAAAATTTAAAAAAATTTCTGATACTTACGAATGAAGAGGATTATGGGAAAATTTCGGAAGTTCTTTGCCAATTGGATGCCAATCAAATTCCTGACATATTATCGGAATTATCTAAACATTTAGATTTTAGTAGCTTGTTGGCCATGCTTGATCGCGTTATGGGAAAATTTCGGAGCTATGATTTTTTTCAAGATCTCAAACGTACCGTTGATATTATACTAAATTTAAAATCGATCGATAAATATGTGCCGAGTTATCTTAAAATTCGAGAATGGTTACCAAATGTTGTAATGCTCTTTCGAAACGTCACTTTCAAGGAGATCGATCTTCATTTGTGAGTACATTTCATTTTTATTTATTCTCATAATTAGTACATATGAATCAATTAACATATTTCCACTGTGTTCATTATTATTAATAGTATCAACAAATCGGTGGATCTGTTGGATCCTATTTTTGAGAAAGACAACGATTGGACCATTGCTCGTCATGGATTTTTTAAATTAAATATGTTACTTGAACTGGTAAAAACTTTATTACACAATCATACTGTCGAATCTTCGAATGATTTTTTTTCACTTTTGGATAATATGTCCAAAACTATGAAAGATTATACACTTGGTAGAACGGAAGAAACACAAATTACGAAAATATTAGATATGGCGTTCGTCGTTCTGAAGGATGGAATAATCCTGACCGAAAAATTGATAAATCGTCATATCGATCAAATTTCCATGTACGTTGAATATTTTTCTTAACAATTGAAGATGAATTTTTTGTGAATTTTATTGTCTAAATAAGAGTTTGATGATATCTTAATGTTTACAGAACTGATAATGTCATCGATAGTTTAAAATACTTTTTTTCCGAAAATATAGTAAACACACTTACATATGCTAGTTCATTAATTGAGAATATAGTAAGAATGACTCATCACGTGGCTGTCATTCATTTGGAAACTGTTAAAAATATTTATGACATTTGTCAAAATCATCAAGAATTAGTAGAAAAGATTTTAACCAACATTGATCCAATGGTTTATCAAAATATGCTGCAATCTTTTTCAAGATTAGATTTTCTAGAGGT
This sequence comes from Polistes dominula, assembly GCF_001465965.1. Next base: position 309,695 of record NW_015148970.1, read on the forward strand.
AAATTTGTTGTATTTTTTGGTTCTATTTTACAACTTGACACAGTGACATATTTCAAGATACGAATTATCAATGATAGTGTTGTTAAAAAAATGTAGGCAAGAAATGATGCCATTACGTGAAGACTTAGATTAATCGATGTTTCATCGTAATGTATTAATTTATTGTAATTTTTTAGCGATTAATGATTGATGCAAGAGGTAAGAAAATGGAAGAATTTCTTTGTGAGAGGGAAATTTTTCATGAAATATTCGACAATGATCATCATTCGGAAACCCAATTGAAAAATATCGAGGACATTATTTGCAGCGATTCAGGAAAGAAATTCGTTGCCGATATTTATGAGAATTTTCATTTCCAACAGTATGGAAAAATCGTATGTAAAATGATGTTTCTTAGATTTAAAAAAAAAAAAAAAACAGGGAAACTTATTGATAGTTATGTAAGTACTTAAATACAATAATTGTGTTAATTAATGAGTCAATATTTTTTTTGTTTAGGTAGAAAATACGTTATCAACGTTAGTTAGCATGTTTTTCAAAAGTACTTATGGAATCGAAAGAACGAATCTTACTACAGTCGTCAACGTCACCCGAGATTTCGTTTCTTATTTACAATCACCGATAAGGGATGACCCGGATTGGAGTATTTTTAAGGCTAATGAAAATTGGTCGAAAGTTATCAAAGATACGCGAAGCAAAGGAAGATTAAATGTGTGAGTTAATCATAATCCTAGTTAAAATTATTATACAAAATACTATTATGTACGTGGATGGGCTGCAAAGTTTTGAGTCCAATATAGTAATCATTATCTATTGGTCAAACAAATAAAAATATTTGTTGTTACTTGCGCTCAGAACTGTTCAACCAACCATACATAATTTATTGTACACATTGAATAATTTATTTATGATTTGAAAATGTTTTCTTAACAGCTTAGGAATACATTTAAGTATCGCAAAGATATACGGGTCCCGTAGTTTGTCGTATTTCACTGTAGTACCTAATTTAGAAAATATGTATAAATTATCTAAAATCATTTTGCGAGATCTCAAAGAACAACCAATTAGTTGGATCGATCAGTTTCGTAATAACAAGTATCAGCTTGTAGAGTCATTTTATTTGACAGTCACGGATAAACAAAAGGTCAGTTGAATTTCGATATCTTTTCTCACGTTTACAAAATACATAAAAGAGAAAGCGGCGTATAACAGATTTCATGGTCATTGTCCAATCATGATTTTTTGTTAACAGACCTTGAAAATATTGGAATACGCTAACTTTACGGAATCGTATTGTATCAATTCGAATCCACCGAATTTAATCGTATTTCCAATTGGATCGGATGAGAAACTTTTGAAAGAATTGATCTGTCGTGTTTCGAAATCCGTCGAAAATGCGCTAATGATTAATATCTCCAATGTTAAATTCTATAACGATCGAGATGGCAAGGAAGAAAAATTCAATTGGACTTTGTTCAACAATCAAGTTATTCAAATTTATAAGTACATCGATGATCTGCTCTTTCAAGAGGACAAGAATTACAATTTACTTCAATTGCAATATCTCAAGTCAAACTTTAAAACAGCATGGACGACAAATTTAAGTTCGAGGGAAGCTTGGGAGATCAGGTACGCGTTTAATTTTTATTTCCAATCAATATTATTGGGATTTTATTTGGTGACAAGTTGTATTAATTATTTGCAGCGTAGGTGTTCTATGTAAGCTCTTCCATGTTATGGAAAATACGCTGTTCAACATTCAAACTGAAAGATTTTGGACAAATATCTATGCGATCGCTTGGTCGGTCTCGGTGGCTTTTGACAGCATTGATATGGCCATAAATCAGATTCGTAAAAATGATCATGTGGTCAATCTTTCGGATATGTCTCTACCGGAGACGCAAATCTTATTGACAAGTTTCATGACAAATTTGTCACCAATCATTCTCGATGGAGTCGATCTGATTTCATTGAGCTTGCCTATTCATCTTGTAAGTTCAATTTTATAGTCATTTTCTATCTCCCTTTTTTAGTAAATCAAATATTATTTAATTTATGACAAATACGGGACATAGTTTTTAATTAGACAAAATGTAATCTAAATTGTATTCGAAGATAAGATATTGTATTTAATTTCTATTATTTTTATTTGTAATTGCGTAATTAATCATATTAATTAAATCGTCATTTTTCAGATAACTGTTATAAATGAGTATAAGGAACGCGAAACTAATTGGCCGTGCGTGCAAAATGAGAGTATTGGTGCAGTTTTGGAATTTAGGAAAGGAAGTCAATCATTTATAAGGGAACTTGAGAGGGTAGCTTGCGAGCCTGTTGCATTTATTAAAGAATGGAGAAATCATCCCATTTTAATGAAGGCTCGAAGAATTGTAAGTTATAATATAACATGAAAATATCTTTTTTCCTTCATATTTATGAATATGAATTTTTATTTTTAATTTTTTTTTTTATTTGCGTAACAGTTTCAACATAATTCCAACGCAACGATGCCAGCCTTCAATTGGAGGTTGGGGTATATCAAATTTCGTCATTTGCTCGAAGATTTTGACAATTTGATCAGCGACGCCAAAGAAATCGTTTTATACGAAAATCCTAAATTGGTGCCTTACATGAAAGCATTGGAACCAGAACTCGAGAAAATCTTTGAAGAACGTTTACCGAATATGAAAAACAAAGCGAGGTAAAAGAGGGAGAGAGAGAGAGAGAGAGATGTTTTTCTCTTGAATGAAAATAAGTAATAAAAAGTATTTGAAATATAAACTTGTAAAAAAAAAAAAAAAAAAAACAATTAATTAATTGACAGGGATTTTTTGGATTACATCGATTTGGAATTGGACAAGACGATCAAAGTTTTTCAAAGCAACGTAACAATGCGCAACTTGTGGGAATCGAAGATTACCGTGATCGATAAATTACTTGTCCTTGGGAAGTTTCTTTCTCACGTTCTACACGGAACGCTTTCACTTGTGACCAATATTGTTCAAGATGGTTGGTGCATTCTAACAACGTTCCTTTGTTCTTTATTTTATTCTTTTTTCTTTAGCAAACATTATCCGTCTAGTTGAAATACGTATAATTTTCACTTCAATATTCCGAGTTTTCTTTATTAATTCCATTTCTTTGTTCTTTTTTTTCTTTCCAAAGGATCACAGGACATCAGTTTATTGTCCATGTTGGGTTTTAACAACGAGAGCGTGGTCGGATTAATTTATAATAAATTACCATACATTTTATCAACTGTGGTAAATGGTCTTTCCGATGAAAGAATTGAGAATAAAATTATAGAGACATTGAAGAGCGGAAATGAATTGAAATGCAAGGATATGTTCGATTGGTGGTCCGACGTTAAAGTTGGTATCACCGTAGAAGAATATTCAAAAATAGAAAAATTTATATGTAATCTTGATCCGGAAAATTTTAACGCTTATATGAATTTTGCTGTTGAAGAAGGAATGGTATTTCGAAAACCGGTGAATCAGTATCGTTCGTACATAGTAACTTTGATCGGTGATTTATACGATTTTGCCAAATTCATTAATGCAAGGATAAATAGTACAGTAATTATAAAAAAACCTTTTACAAAGTTTTATTTTGAGGATCTTTTAATGAAATTGAAAGATTCTCTTGAACACATCGAATCAACATCGTATAAGGTAAATCAATGAAAATATCATCGACTAGCAGCGTTGAATCTCTATTCGATTTTGAAAGCAACAAGTGTTCCGTTCTGTATTTTCAGGTGGTAGACTTAAATACCGAACGGACAGACCACAAGCTGATCATCGAAGGTATTTCTGAAGCTTTGCTTAATATCGCCGAAGCTTTGGAGAATTTGGAAATAAAGAACGATCAGATCTATATCTGGCAAGCGGTTAAAACCGGTGATATTCAACAATTGTTGAAAATTTTCGAATCTTCTCCCGAAGAAACGATAGCATTGATTTTCCGCCTTTTAACCTTAGACAAGAAAAATGGACAATTTTTACCTTACGAAAAACTCCATGCAACTTTCTGCGATCCACATTATTTTTCCAATTATTGGACGAAAAAAGATAGGAATTATTTTCTTATGAAAATTTGCACCTTCGATCTGTATCAAGTATTAAAATCCATCACTAGTACCGAATTTTATGTAAGATATTTCACGAAATTGATATTTAAATGCTTGATAATGCAAAATACCATAATTCAAATGATTTTCATCTTCCAGGAAAGCGTCGAAGGAAAAAAGAACGTTCTCATCAAATCCACACCCTTATCTGTAGCTTTGATTAAATTATCAGACGCGTTAACAAAGATCGTGTCTTCGTACGACAACATAATCGTTAGATCGAATATCTTCAATGCGACAACTTGGAAGAATTTGTCTTCGGACACCTGGGATATTATAAAAACTGCTGAAGCATCGTGGGTTTACAAAATCATTGAAGATGAAAAACCACCGGAGAAGTTAGACGAATCGTCGAAATCATTGATTCTGCACAGTTATCCTTACGTCAAAATTGTTCAATCTGTACGTTTGTTCAACTTTTTGATGGATCTTCTATCGGGTGGTGACATTTGGCAAAAATTACGCAACGCCTATGAAAATTCCAAAGTCCAACCAATTTTGACGCTGATCGAGGACATGCCGAATCTCGTTTTAACCAGTGTCGACACGTTCCTAACTTCCGAAAGATTAAATGACTTTGCGGAAAAACTTTTTCTTGGCAGAGTTAATCCTTGCGATATCGACAGGTATTTGATTCCACCGAGCTTTGTGAGAAAAAAGTCTCTTCTTTCTAGCATCAGTAACTTTTGTCTTAACGTACTTGCGAACGATAAATTCCCCATGGCACAGGACTTTTTATCTCTCGACGTGAAAATCGAGGTAAGTTATTGTAACTGTAAACAAAAATTCAACAACAAAAAGAAACAAATATCATCGAATTTTTTACGACGCTATTTTTTAGCTCGCTAAATGAACTTTCAGGAAACCTTCTATATTTTAATTCTGTACACTGAAAGATCTTCTTTAAGATACACCGTTTCTCACAGTTCATACCTAATTTTTTGTTTTTCTAGAGAAACCTTATAGCAAGCAACGACAAGGTCAAACATTGGAATGCAAGTTATTTTGTCGATGAAGTTAATAATTTGGCATCAACTTTGATTCACGTGAGTTCAGAAGGTTACAAGAATCCAAAGGTACCAACTTGGTGGACGTCTTTCGAAGAGGGCACTCTCAAAGACTTTTCTTTTCAATATAAGAAGAAGGTAAATCGTTTAGCTTTCAGGAAGTTCTTTAAAAAAGGGCTCCTAGAACTTTGTCATTAATGAAAGATATTCATTTTAGGATTTGCGAACGTTGGCTCATTCGGTCGTAAATAAATTAGGAAATGTGGTCAAAGATCTTATGAAAACGTCATCTTCCGCCAAGTAATTTGTTTATGATTAATTAGAATTAACCCAATCGTTTAACTGATAATTAAATGAACATTAAATGAACAAATTTATGATTATTTTTAGGGATTGTTCATGGTGCAGCACGTCAATGATCGATATCGTTAATACTCAATTATCGCGACACGCGCTTTACGCACAACTCCTTTGCGATGCTAATAAATTAAATAATTCGCAAATTCATAATCGACTTATTCATGAATTTTATTGGAACAAAACTGCAAATATGGTAAGTTGTACAAATAATTGATCTATCTTTTAACAAAGTTTATAATAAATTATTTGTTGCATTTATTTATCGTTTAGATTAACAATTACAAATACTTGAATGATAAAAAAACATTGAATGAATTTATAACGAGTATCGAAGCGACGTTACACTACATCGCAGACATAATTGTTGATTTTCAAAACGGAACGTACAAGGAAAAGATGGATCATTGTTTTAAGCAACTCATTGGAGAACCAGCGTTCTCTAGACCAGGCTTGTAATAAAACCACTTTTATTTTTGTTTTTTTCCACTTATCGAAAATAATTAGGAGGTAACAAATACAAGTGAAAACATATGTATTTTCTTTGAAGGTACATAAAAGTTGTCACCGGCATATTGGAGATGCTAGAAAGAAACACATTTCTATTGGACGTTACGAGATACCATGAGCAAATATTAAGTTTAACGAATTTAGCAGAAAAATACATACCCATTTGGAAACCGTTGATAGAAGTTGTGAAAAAATCTGACAAAGTACTAGTAAATAATTTACTACCAAACGCGACAATCAACGTTAACGCTATATTGAATAATAAAACTCATTTCTTGTGTAGTACAATATTAGAGTGCAAAAATGTGAGCGTTCTTTATGAATTCCTAAGTTCGAAAAGAGCGGGTAAAGTTTTAAGATACGATCCTAAAGTATCCAAGTATCCGTCCATAATGGACATATCAGATCGATTAGCGAAAAGCTTAGATCTGTCATTAATAAGACAAGAAATAATAGGGTGGCGTCAAGACGCATCGTGGAATCTGACATGGCTAAAACAGATCTTACGTCATTTAAGTGTTGTCCTCGGTGAGAGTGGTAATCTTTTAGACATTGCTATCAAGATTGATTTTCAAGATATTTCCAACGTTCTCGGTATGCCCGACATAGTTGATGGGGTGGTTAATCTTCTCAAGGACAAGACCATCGATAAAATATTTTCCGGGTAATCAGTCACAAGTTATGAAATGTTTTTTTTTTTTTCTCTTTTTACTTATGTCTTATTGTTACAGAATGCATGAAATGCTGGAGGACGTGAAACCATTTTTGAATGATCAAAATTTAATTGACGATTTGAACAGCATGATTGTTGCACTAGAGTCTATGGAAATTTTTAAAAATTTAGGATTATTGGATGTTAAATGTACGTTTGTTGTGCAGTATCGAGTTTTTCTCTTTTAATTTATTTGATGTTCTTTAAGACGTTACTATTTGTTCTTGTTTTAATTTATTTTTAGACGTCGTTAGTGATATGTTTGATAATTGGGACACAGTGAGAACTTACTTGATTAATAAAATACATCTATCGAAAGAAACAGCATCGATTTTGAGTCAAGCTAAAATCGACATGATTTCTGTTTTCATGAAAGAAAGACGAGCATTCACTTTGAAGGATACTATTTGTTCACCATCAAAATTAGGAGATATGTTGGACGTTCATCGTGCTGATATTACGATCGAAGAAATCAGCACTGCTCTTTGTACGTTGAACGATACTCAAACGAGAAATATTGCCATAACTTTAATCAAAAATTTAAATTTCGACTACATCCTCAAAACCGTAAGTATATAAGTATAAATGTTAAAATAAAATTATTTGTACAATTGCAAGTATAAGAAGAAAAATCATCGTTTCAGTTATTAAGCGCAAATGTGAAAAACATCTTGGCAAATGCGAATTTAACCGAAGCAGAAGGAAAATTAGTATTGGATAATTTAGGAGTTGCATCCGAATTGGTTCCATTTTTCAAAGAACAACTTTCTGGAAACTTCATCTCTGCTGAGAGTTTACAATCTGAAACTGACGAGGAATTAGATGCTAAAGAAATAATGTCGAGTAATAAAACGATAATTCAATATAAAAAGATAAGAAGAAGAAGAAATATTTTCAATAATTAATTAATATTATTAATATTTTAGGTACAGAATTTCTCTCGGATTCGAGTAAAATGCTTTGTGGTAAAACTGTATTTAACACCAACAATAGATTTTATAAAATGATTGCAAGTATCGAAGACAATATAAAGGAAGACGACAAAATTGAACTCGATTCCTTACCAAGTAATACATTTATTTATACAGAAAATGTTTAATTTTAGCAGTTTGTGTGTATGGTTTTTATATAGGTCAATCGTTCATGCGGATGACCCGTATAGGAATAACTACAAACGAAAGAATTAATTTTAATGAAAATAAAAAGGAATCCAATGAATAATTCTCATGATCATTATCGTTACAGCCGATTTTTGTAGGGAAACATACAAGAGTGTGATCAACATGGGCGCAGGAAAGATTATTTGGTCTTATATAAAACCACTATTACGTGGTCAGATCCTTTACGCACCTGACACTGTCGCGATCAAGAAAGTTATGTCCCTAACCAACGATACTTTCCTACAGATGGATCACTTTGGTCAATTGATGGATAGTTTCGTGGAAACACTTAAATCATTGGCCAGTCTTTCGGAAATGGGTGATAGTTTGAATGAATTACAGGATATTTTGGCATCGAAAGTCATGCAAATAGCCATCAAAAGTTTTGGTGGTGGAAACTTCGAAGGTAAGGAAGGATTTTAAAGTTATCTTTTAGATTTTGTTCTAACTTGGAAATATTGGAATATTTCAGGTAATTTTTCGGAGTTTAATTTCGGTGAAATGGCATGGAAATTAAAAAGATCCAAGAAATTAATCACCATGGTTGAAATGTTAAATGATTTGTTGGATTGTGTGTTGATCGATCGAATGAAAGGATTTTCAACGGAGAGCGAATTAGAAACTTATGCCCGTTCACTCATGGAGACTAACGAGTTCTTAGCAGGTATTGTCTTTTTGGATAAGGAAACTGAAAGATCTAAAAGATCGTTGGATTATGGATTATCCGATAATATCACGTACAAGATTCGAATGGACGTGGATTATGTTCCGTCAACTACAAGATTAAAGAATCAATTTTGGATTCCCGGACCGGAAAGTAACTTTATCGAAGATCTTAGATATCTTCGTGGTTTTATACAACTTCAGGATGCTGTTGATCGTGCAATCATTAAAGTTAAATCTCAAAAAAATCAGAATTGGAAGACGATGACGCAACAAATGCCTTATCCTTGTTGGAAACACATACCGTGAGTTGAGTTATATTATTAACACTACTCGGATAATTATTTCTCAATGAATACAAAAAAAAAAAATCATTTGAAAACTAAATTTTAGATTTCAAACAACTCTCTACGAATCTCAAGGACTTCAAGTATGTTTTTTCTTTGCACTGATGATGTGCGTTGGATCAGCTGTTCGTCATATCGTTTGGGAAAGAGAATCTAGAAATTCTATGGTAGAAAATATTCAACTTACATTATATTACATTTTATTGTTTTTTTTGTTTTTTTGTTTCATATTTTGAATCATATTACACACTTTAGGTGATGAGCGTTATGGGATTGAAACCTTGGCGAAATACATTGGCATGGTTCATAACTTCTTTCATCGAGCTATCAATCGTGATTATTTGCATCAGTTTAATTCTCTTGGCTGGTAAAATTCTTCCAAGGTCTAATCCTATACTAGTTCTAATGCTACTCTTCGATTATGTGTTTTCCATCGTAACATTCTGGTAATTTGTAATCAATATTTTTCACAAAAATGAGCAAAAAATAAGCTTATCGATCAATTTATTTATATTTCTTTTCTTTGTTAATTCAGTTATATGATTTCAACAATATTCAGTTCTGCGAGTCTTTCCGCTATTACAACAGTAGTCATGTTTTTGTTAACTTACATGCCTTATATCATTGTCATAGCAATGGAAGCCGCTTTTGGTTTGGGTTATAAATTATTTATCGTAAGTAATTTTTATTCACTTACTACTTTACTTTTTTTTTATCATCATTTATATATAAATTTTGTATAATTAATTTTGATTGTTCAGTGTCTCAGTATGTCGACCAGTTTTTGTTACGGTTGTTTATACATAGTTCGCAAAGAAGTACAAGGAACTGGTATCACATGGAAAAATATGTGGGAAGAATCTAGTCCCGGTGATCCAATGTCTTTTGGCCTAATTTTATTTATGATAGCTCTTGACGGTTGCATTTACGCTTTGATCGGTTACTTCATCACTAAATATACGAATTCAGGTAATCTTGTTCAATATTTTCATACGCATATTAACATATACATAGATATACTAATAAAAACATATTAAAGAGAAAGAGAGTAAATAAGTTACTAGTATTGCATAATTATAATAATTCATGCTCTGGTGAAGGTAGTATGATTGGTGAACGGGATGAAACTCTTATTCTTTATCTTACTTCTAATACACTTTTATAACCCATTTATAGCTGATATTATACCTTAAGTTATGTCTACATGTTTTAAAAGTTCTTGTATATTTATATAAAGGATGAAGTATTCAAAGTACTACAAATGAACTTTTTAAAAATCATTCAACATTACAACTAGGATTCTAGGATTTATTTATAAATGAAATGAGACCAAGGAGAAATGACATTACTCAGTTTTCATCTAGTTTAATCATTTCGAACAAATGAAAACTTATAATATAGAAAATACTTTATTCTGTATATATTTATGCGTATATTTTGGTGCAATGTTTAATACATTCTTTATCTTTTAGAATTACAGACGATCTTTTAATAACATTCCATTTTTATGCTGTGGCTTGTTAAACTTACATTATAATTTTATATGCTTTTGTTATACATGCTCTATTTTATTTACGTTATAATATTCTATGTTTACAACAACTATTTTCGGTGTTAAATCCTATCATGTTAACAGGTTGTTCAAGAGAATTATAATAATTTAGTCTATCGTTCTACTCGACTCTTAGTTCGTTCGTTCGTTCGTATGTAAGTAGATTCCATATTTTTTATTTATTTTCTTTTTTTTTTTATATAGAAACGTTGCCTCATGTTTTATACTTTCTTTTAAATTCTTAATTTTGATTCGATGATATTCATGAAATATAAGTAACAAATAATAGGTTTGGTCGAAACATAACAATTGATCAAGTTGTATATATTTTTAGAAATATTAACAAACCAAGTAATAAGCGTCCTCGCATAATTACGTTTACATAATGTAGGAGAGGAAGGAGGCCATACGCATAACTCTTAACGCACCTTGTTTTCACGTGGTTTTAGTTAATGGAAGAATAAATATTTAAATAGTGATGAAAATTTGTTAATATTTAATAAGAATAGATAAGAGGGTTTTTTCAAACTTTTTGTCCTATCTTTTTATTATTTTTTTTTTTTTTTAAAGAATAACAAAAATTTTATTTGTGAAAAATGAACAAATTAGAAGGAGTAGGAAAAATTGATATGCGTTTAAAAAAACCAATAAGGAAAGGAGAAAGAAAGACAATAAACAGACATTAATCGTATAAAGAAGAGCACAATTTTGTTGTCTTTTTTCTCTTTTCGTTTATTTTCTTTTTCTTCTTCATCTTTATCTTCATCTTTTTTGCAACGGCCGAGCATTACCGATAATTTTCCAGGCAGGGACTTTCATGGTTTGAGGTCCCGTAGTTTATGGTGGGCCAACACACGTTCTCTCTATGGCAGACCCAGTTACCTCGCCTTCGTCAACAATCTCTATCTAACTAACGACGTTCTGCACCCTTCAACCACTTATCAAGGTATCGCACTTTCCCAGCTTGCGGACGCACATGAGCCGCAAGCGGATATCTTGCTTGTTCTCCTATTTCCAGGGGACCTTCATTTGCATTCTGTGTCAAATAGATTGACATGAGAGTGAGAAAGAGAGACAGAGAGGAAGAACAAGGAAGAGAGGAATACACACATTGATTGTTTGTTACGTTAATAACAATTTACCGGTTATTGTATTTGCATAAATACACTACTTGCCAAAAGTTTAAAATCATTATCCTAAATTTAATTAAGTAAGATATGTATAAGAAAATATTGAGAATACTTTTACTTAAGTATTTATACTTAAATACTAGATATTAGATTTATAAACTTTTGGTTGGTAACGTTATTGCAAATTTATTATTATAATAAGTAAAACGAAAAATTGATTAGAATTTTATTCATTCTTATTCGTTCTTCCTCTATTGTTTGCACGCTCTCATTTATTTATTTATTTATTCATTTTTTGTTCATTGTAATGTATAAATCCTGTTCATGTTTTAATACTTCTTTTTTTCTTTGTACTTCGTTCTTTTTTCTTTTTTTTTTTCTAAACCAATTGAACAAAATTTGTGAATTCCACTTGTGTCTTTATTTTGTAGCATGTTTGTGTCAATTATTGCATGTCGATTTGAAATTTGATTTGCATTGATTGTATTGTTGACAATGACTGTTGCTTTTTATCAATGCATCGTGTTTGTTATGTGTATCCTTTTTCTCTTTTTTTTTATTTGTGTCTCATGTTAGACATTGCTTATTGTTAGATTTTCTTCTGTGCAATTTTTGAAACGTGCAATAACATTTAAGTATTTGTGAATATTGATTGAATTTTCACTTGTCTTGCATGATTGAAGTTATTTTTAGGTTTATTATTTAAATAATTGTGATAATGTTATTATCGATGAAATCATATTTACTTGAACAATTACATTCCGAATAACTTTTTATGATTGAAAAGAATATACAAAAAATGGTATTTTCCTAAAAAATGTAGAAGACGATTCTGACGTGAGTAGTTTGACAGTGAACGAAAAACAAATTGGTGTCAGATTCGACAATGTTCGTAAAGTTTATAACACTGACACGGGAGAAGTTGTAGCTGTCGATGAATTCACTTTGAAGCTTTGCGAAGGTGAAGTGACTAGTCTTCTTGGAAGAAATGGTGCTGGAAAGACAACACTAATGTAAGTTAATTTTTTATATATATTCTAATATTTATTCTTTCTAGTCAATTATTATTATAAATCTGATACACACTGTTGTAAAAAATAAGATTTTATTATTTTCATTTATATATTTTTTTAATAATAAATTCACTTTGTCAAGTTGATGACTACAATTATATTTGAGATAAAACAGAACATTATTTTCTTGTAAAATACTCAAATAAATTTGGTGTTTTATAACATGTTGTAAAAAATATTAGAAGTAATTGATTTATCTAATTATACGATTTCATTTTAGCAAGATGCTGACGGGTATGGTCGCTCCGACTAACGGTGAAATATGTTTGAACGGTGAAGAGGGTTACAAGCCAGAAATAGGGGTGTGCCCTCAGGATAATGTGCTCATCGGTACTTTGACGCCGAGGGAGCATATGATCTTCTATTCAAAGCTCAAGGGAAACAAAAATAAAGTGGCTATGGAAAAAAATGTTAACGAGTAAATTTTCAACATTATATTCGTTTATTTATTTGAAAATAATAATATAACTTTTATGAAAAATAATTGTTAACAATTTTCAAATTGATTTGAGATCAATCAAACTCCTTTGCACTTATTGTATTTTTTATTATTTGTTTAGGATGCTAACTTCGTTGGAATTAGGTCGACAAGAGCACGAACCAGTTTATCGTTTATCAGGTGGTACAAAACGTCGACTTTGCGTTGCCCTGGCCTTCTTAGGTTCACCAAAATTGGTAATCCTCGATGAGCCAGGTGCAGGAGTGGATCCAGCAGCCAGAAGAAGAATTTGGCAACTGATCGATCAATATCGAATTGGTAGAACTGTTCTTTTGTCAACACATCATCTAGACGAGGCTGACATGTTAAGTGACACGGTAGTTGTCATGCACAAAGGAAAGATTCTTTGCACCGGGTCACCGTTGACCTTAAAAATGAATCATGGTAGAGGTTATAGGTTGCATGTTTCTTATCCACTGAATGACATCTCTGGCGAGTCCATAGAAAATAAGAATTTGGAATCACTTCAAAAAATCATTGAAGGAGTCGTGCCTAATTGTAGCATCAGTGAAACGACTGGAACCGAAGTCATCGTTAATCTTCCTTTCCAAGGAAAACATGGAAATAACAACGAGTAAGTTTTTGTTATTTTTCTTAACCAAAAAAAAAAAAAATCATCTTTATCGTCAATGTCGTATTTTTCTCAAATTGATTGAATTTTTTCAACAGCATAGCACAAGCAGCAAAGGTTCTCGAAGATAATCAAAAACTTTTAGGATTCTTGCACTTTTCTTTGGAATGTGACACTCTCGAAAGAGTATTTTTGGATTTGTGTGCTCGTGCCGATAATACTTCGATGTTGAACCAAGTTAACATGAACAACTCTGACAAAGTTAATCACATCGGTTAGTATTTATTGTATAAAGGGTCTAACTGTTGAATCCGTGATTACGTAGTTTTATTCCTTGATTTCTATATCATGTTGTGGTCAATCTAATTGGATTTTATTCGTTCTCCCCTAAGGATTGTCCATGTCGAACGACGGAATTGATTTGATAGATTTCGAACCCTCGCCGAAGCCTAGTGCGTTGAGACAAGTCAAGGGTTTATTGAAAAAACGACTGTGGCATTTCGCAAAGGACTGGAGGTCGCCCTTGGCCACTTTCATTTTACCGACGCTGTTCGTTGCCGTGGCAATGGGTTTCTCTCTAATAAGACCACCATCCGTGGACGAACCACCATTGGCACTTAACCCAAGGATTTACGACACTCATTCAACTTACTTCTACAGGTATATCGATATATGTGTATTTAATACATATAAAATATAATAATATTTTATCGAGTTTTACGATCTCCTTCGATGTAACTAAATATTCAACGACCCTACCTACAAACTTTATTCACATCGATTCGCTAATCCAATGTTGTATATTATCTTCTCCAGTATCGATAACAGCAACGATCCATTTTTGCAACATGTGTCGCTCCAACTACATGATAGATTTGGTGACGACTACGCTGGTGCTTGGCAAACTTTACCGAATGTAAGATAAATCGTTGTTGTTACCTTCTCAAGGATCAAGTTTTACATCATCCTAATGTAATCATTATTTTATAGGATACGGGAACATGTGAATGTGTGGATGGTCAACAAACCTGTCAAGGATTATCACAAGCGGTCGAAGGACTCTTGCAAATTTTACCTGGACGACCTACACTTGACTGGATTGTTTCTACTCATCAGGAATATATAGAGAAAAGGTATTAAATTTATATTATCGAATAAAAGTCTGGCTATAGACCTACTCTTCGAATATCTTGAAATTATTCAAAGTCATGTTCTTTCAAATATTTTCTATTTTTATATAATATTTATAGAAATACTTATTTCATATAGATAGAATAAAGAAACGACCTAATAATTTCTATCTCGAATTGATGTAATGTTAATAATGTTCTATGATTTGCCATTACAGATACGGCGGATGGTCGCTTTCTCATTGGAAGGAGGATCCTCTATTCGTCGTTTGGTATAACAATAAAGGGCATCACTCGATGCCGTCCTATCTTAATGCTCTCAACGAAGCGATACTTCGTGCTTCAGGAGTCAACGGACATTTAACGACCCTGAACCATCCGTTGAAGCTTTCCAGTGACCAATTGAATCGAACCACATTGTGAGTTGCCAATATACGGCTCGAAATATTGCTCGTCTATACCTTTGAACTTAAAGGGAACTAAACGTCTGGTAGAAATAGACAGAGAGAGATAGCTAGTCATGTCTCCAATATATGCATTTTTTCAAATCTCTTGCTTAATTAAAATCGGTCGATATTCAATGATGAATTTCATTCGTACTCGAATAGCTGTTAAAAGGGCTTATCGTATCGAAAAGTGAAGTGAAATTTGTCCCAGTAGGAATGTTGTCTCTGCTTTTGTTGTAGTTGCTGTTACTGCTGCATCTTTTCACGAATTCGGAATACTTAAGAGGTAGCTGTAACGCGATAGAAGAGAATTCTGCTTGTACTTGTTACCTGCTTCGTTTACTTTTAATTAACGTTCCATATGATTCAGTCTACATGCGGATAACTTGTTTCGCGCTTTTACAAACTTTATCCTTTTTTTTCTCTTTTTTTTTTGTTACTTTCTCTATTCGATGGCAAGCTTTCCTCGTGATCCGATTAACGATTCTACGTAGATTCGTAACTTCTCTTGAATACTAATGATATCCTAATGACGACGTGTACACTTTTCGTATCAAAAGCTTCTTTAATCGTAAAGAAATTTTCTACTCTTCTTTCTTTCTATTTTTGTTTGTTTGTTAAACGATCGAAAAGCTTTTACTATAGTACTTACGTTCACCGATATTATCTTGAAGATAATAGAACAGTTTATTTAATTTTTTTGTTTTTCAAAGAAACAGAAGAAGAAGAGGACATAAAGAAGAAACAATTGATTCAATTTGATATTTTGATTTTCAGATTGCAACGAGTAGCAGACGTTGGTATTGCCTTGGTTCTTCTACTCGCATTTAACTTGGTCGCTGCACAAGGAACGAAAGAGTTGGTAAGAGAAAGACTTTCAGAAGAGAAAAGGATACTTTATCTGGCTGGAGTACATCCGTTGACTTATTGGACGACGGCCTTGATCTGGGATTTCCTAGTAAGATACATTATCGAGTTAAGATTTAAAGAATCTTTTAAAGAGGATCTACATCGTCAAAATGATTTATGCTTTTAAGAGTACTTAGAAAATAACTAGGATACATTTTTAATAGTTCTTTACTTATACTGATAATTATGAAAGTGGACTAACAATAAGGAGTAAATGAAATTTTCTAATCATTCATTTTCGCAGATCTTTGGATGTTCTATTTGTTTAGCTGTCGTTGTTTTTGAAATATTTGGCTTGTCAACTTACGTCTCGAAAGATAATTTAGCCGGTGTCTGCCTGTTATTATTCTTATTTGCGTAAGTATAATAAATAATGAAAATTAAATCATTTAAATATCAAGAATACTATTGAATTTGTTCTGTTGATTTAGCTGGGCTGCCATTCCATTCTCTCACTTAGCGGAGAAGGCATTCGACGATTCCAGCTTGTCCAACATGGTTCTCTTCTGCGTGAACACGTTTATAGGTGTGAGTTCTCTAGCCACTATTTTGGTAATTGATATTCTTGGAAAGAGTCAAGCAGCTGCCGACGCCAGAGATCTACTTCATCGAATGCTCATGATATTTCCACAATATGTCCTCGGGGATGCTCTCGTGGAATTATCCAAGAACGACATTGCTGCCGAACTGTTGAAGAAGTTTCATATGGACACTTACAAATCACCATTGGGATGGGATCTTCTTGGAGTTCATTACGTTTTTCTTATAATCATTGGAGCCTTATTGTTCATAACCAATATCATCGTTGAATGCCGATTCTTGCCAAATTTTCGCAAACAGAATGTAAATTATGAAATCGTAGAGGAGGACGAGGATGTTATCGCAGAAAGATCCAGGGTCGAAGGTGGTATGGCTCAGGAAGATATTTTGAAGACAATTAAATTGAGAAAAGAATATAGCAGCGTTTACGGTACCAACGTTGCCGTTCAGAATTTAAGCATTGGCGTACAACCGGGAAAATGTTTCGGTCTGTTGGGCGTCAATGGTGCCGGAAAAAGCACGATTTTTAAGATGCTCACAACCGAAGTTATTGCTACTGCTGGTAGGATTGTCTTAAGGGAAAAGGATGTTGATTCGGGTCCTCTTTGTAACGGTGAAATTGGTTATTGTCCTCAAACTGATGCCTTGGATGGATTCTTAACACCGCATCAATGTTTGACTATTCACGCTGAGATTTGCGGATTGAAAAATGTTCCTAAGGTAAAGAAAATGTTTCTCTGTTGTTTTCTTTCAAAAAAAAAAAAAAAAAAATTGTCGTCATACATGGGGTAAGGTGTGTTTAATCGTTTTAACAGTGAATCGTGTGATTATATAAATATGATTATATTCTTATGATTAGGCGGTAGAAAGTACGTTGAAGAGACTTGATCTTCTAAAATACGCGCATCAAAGGGTGAGCAGTCTAAGTGGTGGAAATAAAAGAAAATTATGTACAGCTATAGCAGTAATAGCACCAGTTTCCGTGATTCTCATGGACGAGCCAACGAGGTAGCTTACAAATTTCATTAATTTATATTTAATTTTGCAATACGCGTGTGTAAATGAAACAAAGTCGAATTTTTGATTTCTATTCAGTGGCATGGATCCAGCAACAAAGGATTTGGTTGGATGCGTGATTAAACATGTCACTAAAAATCACAGCAGCGTGATATTAACGTCTCACAGTGTTGCTGATTGCGAAAGTTTATGTAGCAGAGTGGGAATTCTTGCCAAAGCTGGTCTCAGGTGTATAGGAACACCGCAACATTTGAAGCACAAGTAAAAAGATCTATTTATTTTCTCTTCACTTTTTTGCACTTCCGTTAGTTTATTCTTAAAGCACGAATAACTTTTCTTCCGCTATTTAAAACGAACCTTTTATGACCAACAACGTAATCGTGTAAAAAGACAAATTCCATTCGATAATTGTCTCTCATCGTTCTTATATTCATCAAAGTCAAACATGCTATCAAATCATTGTTGATAAAAAATATTTTAATTGCAAAATTATTAATTGCAGAATCAGAATGTGACACAACAAACGTGTTCAATTCATTCAATATATTTCTTGTATTTATTATGATAGATAAATAGATAGAAAGAGATAGAATCGGAGAGCGGTCCGTCGACACCAAAATGAAATTTACGTTGGCATTCCAAACGCATTTAGGGCCTCTTTAGAAGCTGTACGCTGCTCAACCAGTATAGTAGACGTGCGTGCTTCTCTCTCCCTCTCTCTCTCTCTCTCTCTCTCTCTCTCTCTCTCTCTCTCTGTCTCTATCTCTGCCTATCTCTCTGACACACATACATTTTGAAGGAGGATGAGAGGCACTTTAACAGCTATTTGCTCTAATTGAGATACATTACGTACGGAGCGGTGATCTATGCCCGAGCGGTCCATTGTAATGCATGCACATCGAGCCGGCTAGATCTTTTGGAATAACGTACTGCTCCATAAATATTTAACCGTTGTAGTCAGGAACGCCTGAAAAAGCGTCTTGTAGAATATTTTCCTCTTTCATTTCAACCTTCCACGACCATGACTTTTCTTCCTTACCTCTTTTAAAAAAAATACGAGAAAAAGAACAAATTTACGATACAAATTTCCATAGACTATTAAATAATCTCAGTACGAATATTACAACAATCTGCGAGGTATCATGAAGAAAAAATATTTTACACTTACTAAACAAGTTCACTCACGAGGATTATTATTTGATATTTTTGGTTTCTCTGTTGTTATCCAGATTTGGCGAAGGCTACGTTGCTTTCTTAAGATTCAGCAAACCAACATCAGGTAGCGATCTTAGAAGAGCCATTGCGAATCATATTCCACAAGCCATAGTGTCCTCGAGACAAGCAACAGCAGCTCGTTTGCTGGTGCCGAAGAACGAAGAAATACCAGTGAGCATGATCTTCGCCAAAGTAAGGATGCTTGCAGAAGAGCTCAAATCTACGGACTACACGCTCTCTCAAAGCTCCTTGGATCAGGTCTGTATATATACTTCAAGTTGACAAGGTTGCATACATACAGGAGAGTTTCATTTTCATGGGGAAGGGAGGTGAAGAAAATTCGATCATTTCGATCAAAGTCACTTTTGTTTTTTTTCATCTTCTTCTTCTTCTTCTTCTTCTTCTTCTTCTTCTTCTTCTTCGTGGCAACTTGGTGTCAGCGAAGTCTATGAACGATAAATTCACGATTGACTTGCTCGCACTCAGCAGAAATCCCTTCTATCTCTTCTCTCATTTTCTCTCTTTATCTCTCTATCTATCTATCTATCTATCTATCTATCTATCTATCTATCTCTCTCTTTCTCTCTCTCTCTGTCTTTCCTTTTCTATATGGGGTCCGATATGCGCAATATTATCGTGCAATATTCGGAGCTCTTGTCTCCGGCAGATGATGCACTGCTTGTGCATTACACTTCCTCCTTCAACCAAGACCGATCTCCTCCCACCAAGCATCCCAACTTACCCTTCACTCCGCTTCAGCTTTCGTACTACCTATCCTGAGGGATATTAATGGAACCGCCGGCTCTCAGCTAGCTCGTAGTGGGTTCTATAGTCTATGGTTTACTGTCTGAACCCGAGAACAGCCAGAAATTCGGTTTCGTCCTTTCTCTCTTGTTCTTTCTCTTTCTCTTTCTCTTTCTCTTTCTCTTTCTCTTTCTCTTTCTCTTTCTCTTGCATACAAACACGTTTACTTGTGACTATACCTTTGTATATAACTCTGTCTCTTTCATGTTCTCCTATCCCTTTCCCAGTTTCTGCTTAAATGCTTTCAGGATCGTCGTCGTTCACGTTTTCTACGTGAGATTCCTCGTATTCCCTTTCACCAACTAAAATTGTTGTTAATTAACCGCTTTGACGAGGAATAATTAACTGGGAGAAATAAAGCGTGCCTCTGAAGTTATCTTTATACTATTTCACTTATGAAACTAGTTCTTACTTGCCACTTGTTAATTCATTTTATGTTTCTTCATTTTCTCATCACGTTATTAGTAATTTTATTCATATCAAATTATTATAAATTCATAATAATAATACTAAGTGGAAAAAGATAACGGTTATAAAATTATCAGGTTAGCTCGCATAACACGTTTATATGATTAATCGTCTCTAATCTGTGATCTAATTTTGGAATGTGCGATTAGATAAATATTGGCAATGGGTAGATTAGATAGAGATAGAATTAATTAAAATTAGAAATGTTTCGAGATTCGGCTAAAGCAGTGATTCCCAAACTTTTTTGTCCTATTGCCCCTTTTCCAGAAAAAATATTACTTATCACCCCCCTGAAAATTGTTTGGTTTTCCTTTCTTTTTTTTTAGTAACTCAAAAGAGAAAATTCATCGACCCCTGAATCGCTTCATCGCCCATTTTGGGAACCACTGGGCTAAAGGATCCATAAGTCCGGTTTATCTGTTTTCATATGCATGGACTTCAACCTTAAAGATTAAAGCTAACGTTTACACATAGTCCATCTCACTTTTTTTTTGCTTTCTGTTCTATTTGTAGACATCGGTGAGATTCTCTCTCTCTCTCTCTCTCTCTCTCTCTCTCTTTCTCGTATTAACCAATTTCAAAAGCTTTGAAGCTTAATTAAGCGTCATTAATTAAAATTGTTTATCCTGGCAACGATTACGGCGACGAAGAGGACGAGAAGGTTCGATAATTAAATGTCCCTAGGAGTTTTATCCGATTTCACCACTTTGAGGCTTTAATTAGACTTTCTTCTTCGGCCGTTGAAGTTCCTGGGTGGACTTTGAAAATGGACAACCCAGGCATTCCGTTCTCTTTCTTTTTCTCCCTTTTTGTAACCAGATAGTTTTTACGGTATTTCAGGGTTGCGTCAGGGTTATTTTTTCCCCTTAATTTTTCTTTTTAATTTCTTTGTCGTCACATTATTCAACGGTTGATCGAGTTTCGATGAAAGAAAATTCTCAGCGTTGATTAACAAAATTTATTTTTATCATAATTACTTTTGTAACATTTTTATTTTTATTTTTTTTTTTTTTTAAATAAAAAAGAAAGTTTCGTTATCCAAATAGTTGAAAAATATATCTCAGAAACCATTTGGTGGATCTAAACGTATTTTTGTTTATTAAATTGTTTCGTTATTTTTTACGCCAGTATTCAGCTTCGAATAAAAATACAAATTTTCTCTTCTTATATTAATAAACATTTAAAAACAAATCCTCTTCCCTCCTGCCCCCTGAACCAATTGCGGGCTAAGATCGTTAATCAAATGTCCGATTTTCACGAGAGCAAGATTGGCCTCGTAGATATGTAGATTTGATAGTACCTAAAGTGAGCACGATCTTCTCTTCTTTTCCATTCTCTTTGAAAATTCCAATGGAAGTATTATATCTATCCGATGGACGATCCGGCGAACCGAGTAGAAAAAAAAAGAACGCTATTGAAACGGATGATGATCATCGTTGATTCGCGTTGAAATCTTTTGCCTTGAGCTTCCGATAAACCGGTTAAATCGTCTTAAGAGTTAAATCTAAATTCAAGGTACCTAGAATTTATTTGAATAGAATTTAGAGACTGAATGAACGAATTTCTTACGTTTTAAGACGTTTTCATTTCTTCTAAACATTTTTTTATTCTGTTTTTACGTACCTAGTTCGAGATAAATCGTTGAATCGTTTTCTTTTTTTTTTCTTTTTTTCTTTTTTTCTTTTTTTTATATCGCATAAAATGAAGCAACGCAATCGAATGATTCCAAGGACAAATTCGAATAGTTTTAACGAGCGAACGTAAGAGATACACTGAAATCCAAAGTTCCTAAAGTGATCTCCGTGGAGACTCTTACGTGACTAAAATACTAGGCAGATACAAAAACGTGTTCACGTCGTTTAATTTCGGAACGCTAGAAATCTCGATTGGACTAATGTTTTACAAGGATACGTAAAACTTTTGGCAAACATTTAACAATGTCGACATTCAATCGAATAGCTTGAGTCTGAAGACTAGGGTCAAACTTTGAATTTTTAATTACAAGATTTAGTGATACTTATCATTTTAATTTGATTAAACTTATGAAAATTGCAATTGATTTTTTGGATAATTATTTTGGATTAAAAATTGTATTTATTTTTGCAACGATTTACAGAAATATTTTTACCAGAGGATTCAAATGAAATGTTCTAATATTCCAGTGGCCTTGAAGTGATTAAGAAATGATACAAACCCCCATCACTTTTTATATACATAATTTACGTATAATTTGTAGAAAAAGAGAAAGAAAAAAAAAAGAGATAGAGAAGTGATGGATTCATGTTTTAAGCTGTTCCGCGATTTAAACATCAAGAAGATATATTCGTACATATCATTTATATGTTTTCGTGTAAAGCTCGTGGCGCAAAGTCGGCTCGTTAAAAAAGTTTCGAGATTTTTATGGGAGTCCTCTCGTTGAGTGGGAGAAAACTCGTTCCTTTCCACTACCCTCTTCTCCTCTCCCCTTCATCTTGATTCCCTATCTCTCTCGTTTTCATGTTGGCTAGTATTCACCCTACAAGTGGAACGCATGGAGAATACGATAAACGGTGAGTTGCAGTAACGTAACGACCTAAACTTTAACGTATCCCCCCCCTCTCCCCACCCGGTTTCTTCAATTTCCACGATCTACATTCGTGCAATAATTGTCAACCAGGAAGAACATTATGAAAACTAACGAGAAACGATATTTCGATAGCCGATTTTCCATTTGATACTTTAGACAATACTTTTTATTTTTGTTTCACGCATTTTTAATCCCATTTGCCAACGTAAGGAATAACGACAAATCATTCCATTCAAATTTTGATTACTAATTATTTATTGTTATTATATTTAAGTAAAAAGATAACGACAAGAATAAAAGAAAAGATGTTAGTTTATTTATTTTGTTGCAGGTTCTCGTTAATTTCTCGGAGGAACTCGAGGACGAATCGATCGATTCTGCCAGAAATGGATTTACCAACGTTTGCTTTAATATGGATACGATTCATATGGAAACTTTTTAATTTTTTTTTTTTTTTATTTATATATCTATATACTTTGCTTTATTTTATTTCTTTAGAAAATAGTTTTGTTTTCTTGGCCTTGGCAAGTAAATTATCTTTTATTCTTCTTTTTCTTCTCTATTTTTTAAACCGCGGCGTTTTTCATTTTTCAATTAAATGATGAAAAACGTGGCGATTGCTGTGATAACTTGAAATTTTCGTTCTTATTTCATTTAATTTTCTTAAGTGGCCACGATTATCAAAGGTTAAGAGATCAATTAAAAATCCTTGAAAAATGTTTATCTTCCTAGACAATTTCAAATAGTCCGAAGTAAATTTTACGATTTGATCAACAATGCGACATTGCGATCTTTGAATATGTATTTTAGTTCCTAGACTGCGTTTCTTTCGAGATCGTGTTTTTATGTGTTTTGTTATTTGTAATTACAAAACAGAAAAACACTTTCAAGTACTTAAGATTTAGAATATTTGATTAAGATTGACGATATACTATTATATATTTCTAACGGTATACGATTTAATTAAGAATAAATTCTAATACGTAATTTAAAAGAACGCAAATCGACAGTTTATTATTTTCTTTAAAAGACTTTCCGTAGCTAATTTATTAGATTTTAATTTAAATAAATAAGATTTAATAAATTTTTGTTTTATTGAAATTTGATGGAATATTTAACAAAAATTTAATGTGAGGCTTCTCAAAGTGTGTGTCATTTCCAATCCCCTGATATGGGGTTGCGTCAGAAATTTGAGCAACATTAGAAAATTTTTGAACAATTCAAGATCTTAAAAATAATTGTTTCGGTTAAGTTGAAAAGCTTGAGAAGCTCTGGTTTAATATAATGTTACAATGTTAAAACAATAGGAAGATTTAAAGCATATGGAAATAATAAAACTCTTGCAAACGCTAAGTTCCATTAATGGACTTGATTGGTCTATAGTTTAAAGATTCGTTTTAAAAGTATGCTGCCGAATGGATCGACGATAAAAGTGTCTTAAATTGAAATGAAAATTATCGTTATAATGCATATATGTATGTGCAAGCATGTCTTTCTTTATACCATATACATTATATTTACCGAGCGTACTTAAATCGTTCGATGTATTATACTTAAATTAACGACAAAATGGAAATTATCGCATGGTACGTTACCTATATGGGTCGTCCATACAGAGCTTTTACATGGACGATTCTTACATGGATCGCTTGGAACGAAAAGACAATCTCGTTTAATTCTTAAATTATCTGTTTGTTTTTTTTTTTTATAGTTAATAAGATATTCTTTTATTTTCTTTGTATGATTAAAATGATTTAATTCAGACAGAAAAAAATGGTATATGAAAAGCATATTTCTTATCTCAGGAAGGATAAGATTTTCAGTCTTCTTCAGGCTTTGGATGGAGTAAGTAGCGTGATAGTCCTTTTCAAGGATAAAGAAGGAGTAGTATATAGAATAAAGGGATAGAAGAAAAGATCATGATAAAGGACAAATGCCACGATGGAAATTAAAATAAGAGAGTTGAATATCTTTCTCTTTTTCTTCCTCAAGCATGGTAACTCACTCTCCAACCTTCTCCCCTTTCGCCTCCCTTGTTCCACAAGGGTAAAAGAATCTTCCCCATTTCATGGCTTTACCTGCGTTTTATCACGCTTCTTCTACTTTACCCCTCGACCAAGCACACCCCACCTTGCAGGCCCTATCTCTCGGAGTTTGTTAAATAGAATTTCCTTCGTTCGAGAAGCACCCAAACTAAAAAATGGATCCGCATCTAAAGAGTGATCTCACGTTTAATCTTCTAGTAAGATATTTCGAAAAGAAAAGATTTTTGTACGATAGTTTACGTTTTTCTCTTGCTATTTTTATTTTTTCATTTAATATCCCATGATTTTTCATTTGGTATTACGAATGATTTTTTGGTAATAATAATATATTTTATTTTTTATGGTCCTTCTTTATTTATTATGTGTGAAAATTGTTAATTTATTATTAAGAATGATATTTAGTATCGAAATAATTTCTTTTTAGGATTAAATTTGGTATACCATAATTATTATTTTTCTTTTCTCGATTCTTTTTTAATCTAATGTGGGCAAAGTTGTAATTTATTGTCAGGGATGATTTTTAGTATTCAAATTCAAGGTAAAATATAAAAGAATGTTAAAATGAAAGAATGTACAAGGAGATATGATATGAAAAGCGAAAGAGACAAATATTTTCCATCTTGTTTCTCATTCCCGTTAAACGAGGAACAATAAATTTATCGAATGAGTTTGCACGTTTCTCATTTAACCCACCTTTTCGTTGCTTTTCATTATTCATTACAGCCAGAGCTCCATCCTTTTACTCATCTTTCTTCTTCATTTCTCTTTTCATCTCTCTCTTTCTCTCTCCCTCTTTCGTTTACTTTCTCTGACTCATTTCGACACCTTTGTTTTATTTATAATGATTATTCGTGGATTTGTCGAGAACGAGAAAAGTAGCGGACGATATAAAATTACGAGAGACGTTCCTCATGGCCGATAAAATTCGTATTAACAACAAAAAAGTAAGATAATTAAAAGAAAATGTCTGTAGTCATGTATGAATATCGTAGATTTGAGATCAGTGTCAGGAAATATCGTTCATAACGTGAGATTTGATCAGATGGTCGTACCGAGATAGGATATTTCGTAGCGTATATCGGTTGTACGAGAAATTCCAAGTGGAGCGTAAGTTGTTGTAGGAGGATAAACTTGCTAGGATGGCTTGTTTCTCGACTTGCACACGGTATTCGATCTCCCAAGTCGGAAAACGAGGAATTTTCAGAATAATTGGTAGAAACGCTAAGATAGAGAACGACGGAAACAGAAAGAGAGAGAGAGAGAGGGAGAGAGGGAGAGTGAGGGAGAGAGAGAAGGAGTAGGGAGTCTTCTCGAGGTTTCGCTTAATTGCCAGAGGAAGTATATGGATTTGCGAACATTTCGATATACGATGTAATAGAAGTTGAGTGTTTCGAGGTTGGTAATAGAAGGTATCTCGTTAAATTTTATTAGAAACTAAATTAATTAACTTCATGAAATACAAAATAAAGAAAATTAATTATAAAAATTCATTCAAATAATGCATTGTCGTTACGTTTTACTAATTTTCCAAATTAATTAACATATACACATATACATGTTTAGTAAGTATGTATATTCAGGTATTATGTATTAAAACGATCTATCGATTCTCGATGTTCATTTTATCATCATAATGACTAGAGTAATTTATGATAGCCCTTATCTTCCACTTCCACCATAACCATAACCCCTACCACTATTTCATTCTCTTAAAATAGTATGTAATAATAATAAGTATAGGAAGGATTTAACCCTACAAGTAAAACTACTCTAAAATAGGCAATTTAAAAGTTCGTTTATAGTTATGCCGGAATTCCGTTAGACGATAGTGCATTTCTCGGCCACTAATTCCTTCAACCTCAACTCCTTCCCTCCCTTTCCCCCTCTCACTTTCAACAAGACGCACAACGAGCAGTCTAATTACTTTTCAGCGTAAGTACGTTAATTACGTGAATGTACGAGTGAGAATGTTTCTTGCATTTCTCTTTCGCAACCTAGAAGATAGAGAAATGAAAGTAGAAATGAAGAAAGTAAGAAAGTAAGCATGAAAGTAGCAAGAAAGAAAGAAAGAAAGAAAGAAAGAAAAGAGAAGAAAGAATGCGAGTAGTTAAAGTACGACTTCATTTCGCGCCTTGATTAAAGCATATAGGAAATCTTGAATGTTCCCTTGACGTAATCCAACCGTCATTTTTGGAAAGACCTAACCGGCACTTTGTTTCGGGAAAACAAATTCTTATTTTCATTCCCTCTGCTGTCTCCGTTGAAGTTTGAAAGAATCGAACCGTTTACCTATTACCATGGAACTTCCAAGAAACGAACGAAAGGTTGCAATTAACGTACAAAGCGTATCGTGAAGGGAATAGGGATTACTTCCTTTCCTTAGAAATTGATTTTTTATTTGACAATGAGATCGTGGATAAGAAATAGTATATTTCATACTAGGGGATTCATTTAATTTCGTCAGGTAAATGAAAGTACCGTTGGTAGAAGATTTTTTTTTGTTTAAGTATTAACTGATTTTGATCTATCTATAATATCAACAACAACAACAACAACAACAAAATAAAAATAAAAAATGTATAATTTTAAAAAGAAGTTCATTCGTCTAGAAAAGAATTTACCGAATCGTCTAGGCTAGGCTAGGCTAGGCTAGGCTAGGATTATAATGTTTCTCTCGAAGGAAATAAGATTATTGCTGAGACTTTTCCGTCTGAGTTGTTTCTTCTTGGTAGGCTGAAGATATTAGACAGAAAGAGAAAGAGAAAGAAGAAAGGGGTTGGAGAAAAGGGTTGGTAGGTTGGAGCGTAAGGGATATTCCTTTGGAAACTTGAGAACAACTGTTGTCATTTGCAGACGCGTACTAAGCGAGAGAGAGAGAGAGAACGATGACGACGACATAGTACTTTCCTTGACTGAGCATGCACATTCTCCTGAAGAGAGACTTGAGCAGCAAAGTACTTGGAAAGAGAAGAGAATACGATGTTGGTTCATATACTTACCTGCATATACTATATACGCATACACATGCATCCTACGCACACCGGAATATGTCAGAACATTGAGAATCTTCTTGAAGCTTGCTAAAGAGAATAGAAATTAGAGAGAAAGAGAGAAAATAAGAGAGTAGGTTCTCCCAAGGATGTATTCTTAGCTACATACCGGTGCATTCTCGTTTGCCTTTACCAGCTAATTTTAATGCGAAGCTAGGATAACGTGTCCTTAGAAATGTCTAGACGATTTACATTAGTTAGATCTAGTAGAAAAAACACTTGTAATTTCAACGTTAGGTATATGTTACGTTAAATCGTACAATATAATTTGCATGTCGATTGATATTTATTGTTATTATTGTTGAAATGAAAAATTGAAAGATAATTTTCTTCAGTTATTTCTTTTTTATGCATAAAATTGTTTAATAGAGACATTTTTATTGATTAGATCACTCATCGGTTATCATGGTAGAATAAATTATCAGATTAATTTATTTTTACCTTTTTAGTAAACTGTATTCATAAGAACACGTATAAAAGGTACAGAAAAAAATCTTGATACTTGAATTATAAATTCTTTGAAAACATGATCTCAAAGTTTCTTCATAAAAATCATAATAACAATAATATATAATTGTTCATTTACTTAAGTAACGATTAGAATGAAATATCAACGAAGAGATTTTCCTTATCGAGGATATCATATAACAAGTAAAGTCATATATGTATGTAAGTATATATGTATGCATGCATGCATACACATATATAGAAATCTTAGTTCTATCGTAGCATCAGCGTGATTTCCTTCAGTGGAAAGGTCTTATGTTAGCTTGGCAGCGTTACAATGTACACAGAATGTCTCCGATGCATTCTCGTAGACGTAGGCAGGATGCTATCTCTCTCTCTCTCTCTCTCTCTCTCTCTCTCTCTCTCTCTCACTCTTCTTGGTTTCGTAGCCACGGCACGAGTCTATTCTCTTGAATGCAGATCCTCTATCAGCGTTATGTCCCTCAAGTGCTTCCTCTAGGGTTACTCTACTCACTATCTTTCTCCCACCACTTTGCTACCCCTTTGCTACCCTTTTCCTCGACGTCTTCAAACAGAGTCGGACCGAGGGAATAAGTCGGGAGGGTTAATCTTGAAGGGTTCGTGGCTGTACGCTTGGCTTCTCATGGAAATTCAAGATACTTCTCTGCGTTTCTACTTTTAGTTCTATCTTTCTCTTTCTTCATCTTTGTTGCTCTTATTCTGTTGTACGTGTATTATATGTAAGTATAACGCCAAAACTAAAATATCAACGCGAAATTACACATCGTTCTTAATCCAGAATCCGGAAATTGAACAGTTTCGATTTAAACGGTAAACTAGAGGACGATTCAATACAAATTCAAACCCTTTCCCCATTCGTCAAATCGATGTCATCTTGGTGTTATTAATTATTCGACGGTGTTTGACGTTATTGCTCATAATCGTTTAACGATCAATGTCACTAGTCTCAGTTATAAAAGCCGGAAATTAATTCATCGAGATTTTGTGTATAATTGTTTTCGGAGAAAGAGACATCGAATGAAACAATAAAAACGATTGAAACACTTTCTGTTTATTTTTTCTTACGTACGTTCTTTCCATATGTTTTGGTTTTTTTTTTTTTTTATTTAATTAGATAAGATATTTGTACTTTTTAGTCGATAATTATCATTATTTGACATGATTGTACTTCGTAACTTCGTCATAGCTTTTTTGTTTTCTTTTTAAGCATGGAAGTAGTGGTTAAGGAATTTAAGTAGGGGAAGAACGGATTGATTGATGGTGGCCAGTTTGTAACTCTCAAAGCAGAAGTTGTTTACCACTTAGATAAATAGATAAGTTAATAGATAAGCAACTAGATGGATGGATAGATAGATAAGTAAATATATTGCAGTTGCTCGGAATATTCGCGTCAAGGAAAATTTATTGGAGGATAATGAATATACTTAAAAATGTAAATCGAATTTATAAATTGGCACGAAAAAACTTGTTGGTCAGCACAATCAATCCAACATATCGCCATTACCGTTCACGATTGAATTTATTTGAATCCTCGTTAAATCGATATTGTTCGCTCGGAATGTTTATTAGCGACGATAGCATTGATTTTCGAAACTCGAGAAAGTTCGATTGATATCGAGTATGAGTATTATCGAGTAATACGTCGAGTATGCGTTGCAATAAAATTTTCGTATCCTCGAACATCGTAAGTTTTCCGTGAATTCTTATATCGAATTTATTTATCTTTCGTTTATTTGTTTTACTTTACGCTTTAAATCATCCCGGATTATCCTCATTTACGAGCGACTCTAGTTAGTTAGGAATAAATAAATACGTAAACTCTCTGAAAAAGCTCGTTCATTATGTATAATATTATTAATTATGCGGATAAAACGTGAATCCGTTCAATGGAATAACGGGAGGAAGGCTAGAAGGAGGAAGAGGAGTGGGATGCATTTTCTATAAAGGATACGGTAAATTGTGACTCGTGATTGAGTTTTAATTACCAACAAATTATCCCAGCTTAAATCGCACAGTAACGAAACGAAGCAGACCCGGTCAGCAGCAACAGAAACAGCAACAACAGCAACGCGACGTCCGTTTGGCCATTAAACGACTTTATTTATGGACGATTTGTTCGATTTCGTGAACATCCTTTTATTTTTTTCTTCTTTAACAAAGCTTACCTACGCTTTTAAGAAAGGGATAGAAGATTAGATGGTCTTTATGAGTAAATACATTTATCTTATTATTTTGTATTTTATATTTCTCGTATTTTTTTGTGAAACTTCGAATTCGTTAAATGGAGAAAAAAGGTGAAAATAAATGGAACGAAAGATTTTATATTATACAGAAATGCAGGTAATATACGTAACACGTAGATAAATACGTAAATACATACGTAATACGTTCGTATACTCCGGATGGCAGAGTTAAATGAAAATTATGGGGAGCAAAATCGTTCGTTCGCTCGCTCGCTCGTTCGCTCGCTCGTTCCGTTCGTACGGACGTCGAAATAATTCATACCGAAAACGAAACGATAATAAACGCGGCATTTCGCGTCATACGCGCCTCTTCCCCTTCCGCTACCCCACCTTGTAATATACGGAAAAGACGGTGCACCGACTCGGTATTACCATCGGAAATTGAAACTGGCCGAATTTATTTCGGCAATCCTTTCCAACACTTCCTTCTCCTACCATCCCGTCCGTCCTTTTTATTTTACCGTACTAACGAGAAATATAGTCGCTTGCAATACAATAATAAGATGGTGAAAATATTTTCTTGAGAATTGGTGCTATGCGAACAATTTACTGGATTCGATTATCGAAGTTCTGCGTTGTTTTTTTATTTTTTTTATTTTCCTCAAAATTTGTTCTGTCTCTATAAAAAAAAAAAAAAAAACCCACGAATTCACAAACGTGAAAGTTTGTCTTTTGCCGAATTCGTCTGTCCCGTACGCTCGAATTTTCTCTGTAGTGGAAAATTGCAAACGCTCGTTCATCGTTAATAATGGAAATTTCGAAATTCCCGCCAGAATCCGATATTCCAGTCACGCGCGCCTCTCGGTTTAGCTCTAGACGACGACTACTGGTCTTTGAGTTGATTGCTTCGCTTGAATAATATTATCCCGTTGAATGCTAACTCGATTACCATAATATATACGCTATTGAATTTGTGTTGAAAAATTTGCTCTTCTTGTAAGGGTTTAGAAGCGGGGGATTGGGTTAAACCTGAGAAAGTAATCGTATGGGGGAGGGGTGGGGACAAAAATAATAAAATAAATTCTAATTTTTATCCTTCGGTTATTTTTCTCCAATAAGCGGTCTATTTATTTTCATCTGATATAATAGAACATATCAATCGTATTAGATTAAATACGATTCAATTGGAGAAATAATAATCTGTATAAAAATATCAGTAAAAGTGGATTAAATTTTAATTATTTAGAATAATAATAATATGAAATAATTAACCAAGTAGGAAGAGACACCAATCATCAAAGAAACAATTTACGTTTCTCAAATGTGTTCTAGTAATACTCATCAAGAATTAACTTTCCTATAAAATCAAGTAATTAACAAAACGCAGTAAGATTAACTTAGGATGATATAAGCAAAGTTTCTGTACGGATATCATTTAAAAACACCTAAGAGAAAAAACACACAGAAATGAGAAAGAGTGAGAAACGAATGAACTAAAAGATTTGGTAATGGGAAGATAAATCTTTGTTGGGATGTGAAGTATTGGTAAAGTACAAATCGTTATAAAATTAAATGAAAGAACAAACATCAAAGAACTTTAGATTAGATGCGTTTTAGAAAGTTCTTCATTATGTAAGAAAAATTACTACTTCCTTTTACGACAGGTCTATTAATTTTCATGGTAAATTAGAACGTATCACCTAATCCAATAGTATTCCGGGGAAACAAGGATACGATGGATTCTCGCATAAATTTCTCGAATGCACGCGTCTGATGGTAATGGCGTTGCTTTTGGAGGTATGTAGGAAGGTGTAGGAGGAGGAGGAGGAGGAGGAGGAGGAGGAGGAGGTAGAGGGGATGATGGGAGGATGGGTAGAGGTGAGGTAAAGGTGGGTAGGTAGATAGAAATCGATGGAGGTATACGTCTAATTAGATCGATTCGCCATCGGAGTTCTGGCTGAGACGGGAAGCTCCGCTACCGTAGACATAACGATCCATCATGGTGCTCGGTAGGTGTTCGCCATTTAACCTGCTTTCCTTTAGATCACGAAGGAGACGAGACTGAGACGAGGGTGCCTCTGATCAAGATTAATCGTATGCAAATTACGCGAGTGCTAAGGGGTAAGAAGGAAGTAGGGAAGGACGGAAGGAAGGAAGGAAGGAAGGAAGGAAGGAAGGAAGGAAGGAAGGAAGATCCTTGCGACGCAGAGCGACTTACAAGTATGAGAGAAATAGAAAGACAAATACATATATATGTATGTATCTATGTATGTATACATAGATGGATCCTCTCGTGTACGTAAAGAAGGAAAAGATCGAAAACTCCAGCAGGATTACCCTGTGATTTGGGAAATTGAAAAGAGCTTTTCCTCCATAAAGTCTCTTACTCAATTCTTTTTTTGTTCTACTTTTTTCATACTTTGTTTCAAGGATCAAATATAATACTTTTCAATTTTTATTGGTTTACTCTGGTATTAATTGTTTTTTTTCTTTCTTTTCTTATATAATATAATGTTTTGTAATTCGTATTAGTTGACGTTGGTATTCGTTGTTTACTCAGTTATATTTTTTTATTTATTTGTCGTATTTTTCCTTTTTTCTTCGTATCCTTTGACCTGAACTTTTCTAATAACTTTTGTATACTTACTAATTCAAGCGTTTCTACGAATAGAAACTCTGACACATGTATGCCATATGTCATCGAGCGTTGCCAACCGCTTATCTGTACGTATCCGTAAGCCGTATCTGCGAAAAGATATCCGTACACCATGACGCATCATTGCTATACCGCTACGATATACCTTCAAAGATAAACTACTACTTTGAAATATTTCTTTCCTCTCTTTTTTTTTTTTATTTTTTTTTTATTTTCTACTTTTTATTTTTTAATCAATGGTACGAAACCGAACGACTCAACGAAATTTTTAGAAAATGATTACCCCGTTAAAATGTTATTGAATTATTGCAACAACAATTTTCTTGTCATTGTAAGATATGCGGATTATATTTACGTAACTAAAGGACAGTTCGGATTTACGAATTTTATGCAAGTGTCTTAAATTTACTTTTCTCCATGACACCCTTTTTTTTGATAAACACAACAAATGAATTTTTCTCTGTTTAAATAAGATAATTTTATTGAAATTACATAAACGATCTATCGCAGATAATCGATTGAATGAAAAAAAGTCGTTCAATATTTGCTTCTATGATAGCATTGAAATTTTCTGTTTGTCTCTCAGGCAAAAATGTATGCGTGTGTGAATGCAAGAGGAAGACAGACAAAAAGATAAAGAAAATGATCAGGAACGTAGATATTATTAGGTTTAGCACTTAATACGATGCCTTTTAGACAAATTTATGATTTTTTTATAAAGTAATCATACTTGTTATTCTACGAAATAGTCTCCATTATTTTCTATTGCTTTAGTTCGTCCATCTTTAAAGCAGCTACCGAATTCTTTGACAAAGATAACAAGACGATTTTGATTTCAATGAATTTCAATATCAAGTCAACAAATTGATTGTTACATTTGGTATAATTCGTGGGGGCCAAATATTAAGTCGGTTGTGACGAAATTACTTCGGAGGGTATTAATCTTTCTCTCTCTCTCTCTCTCTCTCTCTCTCTCTCTTAGCGTCCCTTTTAAACAGAGTGCGGACAATGATAATTGGATAACGGTACGCGAGAGATAGCAGGATGACAATGGCTCGCATACTGATATCCGTTGGGTTACCGCTTATCTCCGGATTAATCCGGTTCACGTTTCCTCTAACGAAACCTCGTGGAAACGCGGAAAAATTTACGTCTATTCAACAAATTCAAACATTCTCTCTCTTTCTCTGTCTCTTTTCAACTTTTTTCTATACATGCATATATATGATTGACGCGATATTAAAAATAAATTGATATTCACAACTTCATTGTGAGATAGATATTAATAATATATATTTATCATCCAGTTAATGTGTACGTTAATATTTTAGCAATGTACAATTCCATTCATTATCGTTCCTCTTATCTTTGCTATTACATAATAATCGTCTATCCTCGGTAATAACGTCGTCGAATCAAAACTTAAATTCTTTGCTTTTTGAATATCGACGTTCTTATTAAAATCAAATTAAAAAGATAATAAAAGAAAAAATAGCGTCGATAAACATTAATAAAATGGAAGAAGATCCAAAATATGTGAGGCGGAATGAAAGAGAGGGGATAGAAAAATAATGGTTATCGATGAATCGCGTTAACCTTTTCAAACTTTATATTAGCGGTACGAAGTACGCTCCTGAATCGTCGGCATGTTCAAAGGTGTATGCGTGCGGTTCACCTCATGCGATATAGGTATAACTACACACACGTGCATATATTCGTATACATGTATAATTTGTACACATATATACAATATTACAAGAGTGTTAGTGGAAGACAGTTCGTGTTTCACGAGACTGGGACCGGTCTCTCTTTACCGTCTATACATTGCGAACGAACCGTTTACGATTAGAGAATGAGTAGTGTATGTGTTGTGTGTGTGTGTGTGTTTGTGTGTGTGTGAGACAGATATAAATATGTATAGTCTACATCTACACAATGAAGGAAGCAATGTGGCAACCGCGGTAGAAGGAACGTATAGAGTGAGTGAGTGAGTGAGTGAGAAATAGAAAGAGAAAGAGAGAGAGAGAGAGAGTGTGTTGTGTGGTATACATAGAGACTCCAGAGTTCCAAGGGGGGTCAGTTTAAAACGGCCTTCTGTCCGTAACGTGTCGGTACTTTCGATGAGTTCAAGCATCGCGTTCCATTCCGACACTCGAAGGATACACCAATACTAATATCAGTCTTAATAACTCGTCCTTAGGAATCATTTTTGTTGCTCGTATTTTTTGGAGAGAGAATATTTCTAAAATTATTTTTCTTCTTTGATCGGAAACAGGATTTAAAGAGTAATTTTGTTTGGTTGAATATTTTGATTTGTTAGTTTGACTTTTTGGGAACAATCTAATCTTATAGTCAACTTTACTTCATGAAGATTTTTTTCGAAGGAAGGAAATATTATTTTAATTAAGGTAATGCATTTTTATACACGCATATATATGCGGGAGATTATTTATATATATGCTAACGCGTGCTAGATCACGTGTTTTCAATGTTGGAAATATTTACCTGCGTGCGCGTGCGTCTGAGCATTCATTTTATGATTATATTATTCTAGTTGCACTTTTTTCTTTTTATTTTGAGTACATTTGTAAGGTATTTATACTTTCAAGGACGATAAGTTCTTTTCGAAGATATCCTTCGGTTGGATTTTTATGAATTATTCAATTTAAATTTCTTTCTTTCTTATTTTTGTTTGTTTGTTATTGTAATTCGATTTCGTTTCACATCCCGTAAGCGATAAAACACGTTTTTAGTTTTTTTTTTTTTTGCTTTTTCTTTCTTGTTGCATTCGCGATGCGTTCGTACATCGAGTGTGCACACATATACATACATACATATATACCATGACACATGTTGGTGGTTATCGACATCGCGAAGGAATATTTTTGCGGGAGAATATAAAGTGCAGACTCGTCGAGAAATTTCTTGAACTACTTTCTCTTCCTTTTTTTTTAGTTATTTCTTTTGTGTTATTAAAGAACAATTTCATTAATTCCAAGAACTCGCAATTTTTTATACTCATCGAGTTTAATTTATAGTTTTTTCAATACTTTTTTATCTTGTTTTTGAAATAACAACATTATGAAGGTAATTAACGATATAGATATATAACAAATTAGTTCTAGTTTTGTTGCGTTTGAAGGTAGTATAAAGCATTTATTTACAAGAATTTTATTATCCTGTTATTAATAATAATTGTTTGATGCTTATAAGAAAAAGATATTTTTATATTTATAAAAGTAAAAGGTTTTCCAATTCTTTTTTTGCCCCTTTAATTTTCTCTATTTTATTGTTAATCTCGTATCTTTTAGGTTTCTAGTCAAATTCGTTGGGTTTGGTTCGAACTGTTATACAGAATTTTAGAAAATGGTATTTCGTAGCCAAAATAAAAATACAATTCTTCATTTTTCGTTTAAAGTTTAAAGGTTATTAGAGAGAAGTTGTGTTTATAATTTACACATCACTCATTTATGTTTTCTTATGATAAAAGTGAATAACATTCTGAGATTTTGAATTTGGCAAAAGTTCGTTGGATTTTATCGGAAAAATAATATTTGTCAAATAGGAAAGTTTGTTCTTTGGCTAGAAATAATCACTTAGAAAGATCATTTCGAGTTGTTGGGATAAGTCAAGCCGGCTTTTACTTGACAGTCACACAAAATTCAAAATTGTCAACTGCGTTTACACGACAAACGTGGAATACGACGACTTATCGCATATATGCGGAAGAACGAGACTGCGATGATATGGAAATAAGAAGTTCAATCTTGCCACTCAACTATAATATCCATACAAATAAACATGTATTTTGTATGCGTGGTTGTTTCAAAAATTTTAATCGCTTTTTATCTAATAAATATATATATATATATTTTTTTTTTAAACTCACGTCATATACAAATAAATGAGCACGTGAGTTTTTTCAATTATTTAAAACAATAAATATAGCATTTAGAAAAAACGATCAAAGAATTCTTTCTTATCCTTATTTTCGATGAATAACGCGATTCTTCTAAAGTAATTGACGTCTCTTTAATTAAAAATATTAATTTCACCAATAGAACGACATTTTCGAGACAAAAAAATATTGTTTAACAAATATGTTGGAGTGTGGCGGGTAGTGGGAGGGAGGAGATCGTTAGAAATTTGTTTTTGAAAATTATTCGAGTATCTCGAATATATCGAAATTGTTTTTCTATTCTTTTAATGCGAACGAGTTGCCTTCGTGGTCGCCATTACGTTGAATATTCGCAAGTTATTCGTTCGTGGTCGTCTGGAAATAGAATCGCCATCGTTACTGGAGGAAGCTAAAGAGCAGAAACGTGAAAGAGAGAGGGAAGGAGAGAAAGAGAGAGAGAGAGAGAGAGAGAGAGAGAGAGAGAGAGATAAGAAGCAACAAGGGAGGACAAAAGGTTGGAATGGAAGGTCGAGATCCCTTTGGTTTAGACTTGTTTGGAAGAAAACTCATCTTTAAATTAACGATGAAAAATAAAAGAATAAATTATGAAATATAAAACAATTTTTTAAACATCTTTCGATTTATGAGCAAAAAAAAAAGAAAATAAATTTAACCCTTCATTTGTTTTCGTTAGAAAATAATTTATTGAGTGTTAATGTTAAGTTTTATTTCTCTGATAGATTTTTGGGTAAGAAAAAAATTATATTTCTTTTACGAGACTATCTAATAATAGAATTCTCTATAAAAAAGAAAAAAAAACCAGATAAAAATTGTCTGCAAAAGAACATCCCAAAGTTTACTAATTCATGCAGTCGTGAACCAACAGGAGAGAAAAAGATAGATGTAGGCGTGTCCGCATAAATGATTCTGTATATGAAAGAGTGAAAAGGAGAGAAGTAGTGGGTGGGAGTGGGGAAGTGGAGATGGGGGGAGAGAATAACGTAGCTGGTCTCGGCTATTTCCAGAAGGTTCCAACCGTGGATTTTGGAGTCGAATATTGTAGATCTGCACGTGACGTATGTAATACGTAGAGTAAAAGTATGTGTGTGTTTTTGTGTGTGTGTTTGTGTATGAGATAGAAAAAGAGAAATGTTGGAAGATAGGAAGCCATCGTAGAAGTCTTGTACGTGAGCTAAGCAGCTCTCTTTCTCGCCGTTATTCGACCACCATTAAAAAGAAAAGAAAACGAATCAAACGAGTCTTCTTCTTCTTCTTCTTCTTCTTCTTCTTCTTCTTCTTCTTTTCATCCTTTCGTCCTTTCCCTAGCGACGTCGAACGTGTTCCCTTTGCGAAAGTACGAGGTTCTTTAACTTCGTTCACCGTCACTATCACCTTTTCCAGAAAAATTCGAACTTGACAATTTTTTTTTTACAAAACTAGAGAAAAAAAGAGAAAGAGAGAGAGAGAGAGGAACAAGAGGATCTTTAGGATTACTTTCATCTTCGTTTCGTTTTCAATTGTCTTTAATTTTACACGATAGAGTGAAAAGAACAGTGATCGAGGTTCCAATGTTGGTTTAAAGATGATTATTTTCCATGATATCTTAATAAAGATCGATAAAGATTATACTCAATTCAAGATAAAATTAATAAAGATTTGATCTATTTGTAGAAATTTTGAAAAATGTGATATAATTATTTGCAAAACAACAACAACAACAATAACAAAGAAAACATTAAAAATGTTTCAAAATATGAATAAATTTGTTGTTAAGATCAATTTTTATTAAACAGTCTTTTATTTATAATTTAAAGATTTGAAATATTTGTAGATAAATATCTAATATAAATGAACTTCCGGAGATACGAATTCGTTTAGTCGAAAATAGCGCACATCCTGAAACGTTTTATTCTGTAATTAGATGCACGAATTTCATTGGTGTTCGTTCCTTCCTTCTTGCAAGATGTAAATATATATATACACACACACATATACACATATTTATACATATAAACATGCATGCATACTATATCCAAGAAAATACTAGAAGAGCAACGGTGATATTATCGATCCGGTGACGCATAGTACGTGAACTTTTTAAGAACGTTATCGATTTAGTTTTAACGCGCACGCTTAACGTTAGGCTTGCAACAGTTTCAAAGAAAATATGTGGACGCGTTGCGAAATTCGGCGTAATTGCGTGCCAGACGACAAACGAGGCGTGTGTGTATAACGACCATTCAAAATCGATATGCGAATAATAAAAT
The DNA here is from genome assembly GCF_001465965.1 of Polistes dominula. The sequence continues at coordinate 349,091 of NW_015148970.1, forward strand.
TATGAGAAAAGAAAAGAAGATACTATTTTCATTACTATGAATAAACATCAAAAATCGAATGGAATTGTCACTTAACTTATTCTAATATTATCAAATAGATTAATTTTTGTAATTAATACATATTGACTGTTACATAAATTTAAATATTTTTTATACCGAAAATTGGCAATTATTATTTAAGATGATCTAATAAGAAAAATGTATTTTTCTGTCAAAGTAATTCAAGTAATTGTGTTGCAGTAATATTAAAAAGTTGATTAAAAATTTGTAAGATCTTGTATTATTCTATGTACATACACACATCTCTATACTCTAGCATGAAATGAAAATGTTAATCCGAAGGTTACATGACAGATACGTCATTATCATCATACGGATGGTGATACCGGTGAAGCAGAAAGATGAAAGGGGGTTGGCATTGTACGCGATATAAGCGAATTATTCTGTATTTAAAGTACGAGCCTATGTATTACATCTTCTTCATGATTACATGTGTGAGTTTCTAACACGCACAACTCATACGTTCTTCTTAAGTTATATGAAAAATAGATGTGTATAAGAGTATCGCATATATTGTGAGGCATATACTTTAGGTGTTTACGACTTATCATATGTCGTTTGTATTCCAGAAAAACCATAAACACTAACTGGCTTAAGTTTATATCATGTAGAAACGAGAAGAATTTGGTTAAACGTATGTAGAAGAAAGATCAAGTGAGTGTTACTTAAAATCCTACACCGATATTCTTACTAGATTTTTCTTTGAAAATTATTGGTTCTATTTCAAGAATGTTTTGGGGTGAAAACAATTGGAGGATGACCTAAATGGATTACATTATTCAAATCGAAATTCGGAAAATCAATGTTGACGTGACATATACATTTTTTTCAATGATATAAGATAGAAAGAGCATGAAAATAGAATTAAAAAATATGACTTTGGTTCCACTTTCGTAATCACTGGTTCGCGTTTATATTCTTGGTTTATCGATCTTAGGAGGAATTCCGTGCGACTCTTAATCGCGCAGGTATAATACATATTTTTCCTGCTCTACAGTCTATTGCCGAGAGCGTTTCTACCTAAGTCTCTGTAATTTCTCCTTCACGTTCTCTTCACTTATACAGGGTGTCCTGACATTCCAAATGATCCCATAGAAACAACTTTTCTATATTTTCTTTTTAAATCACTAATTTTAGAAACTTCACATGTAAATAAAGGTTCTTATTGTTCATAAAAAAAAAAAGAATTTATTTCAATTTACTGAAGGCCAATTTATATAGAATTATTTATGTATAAATTTACAATAGTCACAGTTTAATTGCAATTGATATTAAATTCTATCTTTCTGGAATCGTCTCGATACATTTTGTAAGTATTGGCAATATCTCTTGACACCCTATATACATTCTTACATACGTAGGAGTAGTTACATAGGTAGCTGAGTAGCAACCAGAAAACAAGCGATGAGAATCGACTAGCATGGAGGGTAACGGACTGTTCGAACCAGTCGAGCCTTTGCTTTCACGTGAATCGTGTCTCTTCCACAAGTGCTTTCTATATATTTCTATATTTTCTCTTATTTTATTTATTTTCTTCGCTTCGTCTTGATACGAACACGTTTAAATCGATTTTTCGATCGGTATCCGAATCGGCATCATTTCGAGTCATTCGATTTCCGGTTCGGTGTGAGGAAACTTTTATTCTTAGAATCTCTCTAATTTAGGTCAATGAATTCTTGATAAATCTTCTGGTATGTTTTCTATCTGAATTCTGAAATTTTATGTGTTGATATTTTTGCATTTATTAGAATATTATTTTGAAATATTTTGAGTGTTTTACAATTAGTGTTTAGAGGTATAGGAATACATTGTTACTTTTGTTAAAAAAATTTGAAATATAAATAATAGAAAATATTTATAAGTACATTTAATTAATTAACCTTTTTCAAATTCCAAATAAAAATATAATTTTAATTACACACATCTTAAATTTGTACAATTTGAAGAAAAGAATATCGAGGTCGTATAATTTCATTTGTCGTTTATTTATGTTTGAATAATTTTAAAAGGAAAATAAAGAACATTGAAATTAAAAACAATAAATACATTAAATGACGTTAGAAACAATTGTGAAGGTAACTTAAAGACTAGCAGGACGTCGTCTCCATGTGATATAGAATCGATCGAGTCGCGTCTCGAGGTCGACGTACTTACACTTGCGTTAACTGGAACCTTCTAAAGGAAGAAGAAAAAGAGTAGTAGCATATAGTCCTGCGAAAAAGGACAACACGATGACGTTTATAGCGAGTGATCGACGATCTTTTTGCGAAAACGAAAATTATACTTCTTCGTTTTTCTTACATAAAGAAACTTCAACTCGTTGAGTTTGAAAAAGAGAATGGTGTGTGGGGTGATATGTAAGAAACGTGTATTTTTATTGGAAATATCATCGATGTAGAAGACGAGTAACTTTATTTTGAGATTATCCAAGAAGTGTCTTTTGAATTTTTCTACTATTTCATGAACGACGGAAAATATAATTTAATCGAATCGTAAAATATCTTGAGGAAGATTAAGAAATTGGTAATGAAATGTAAATATTAATATTAATATAAAAGTAGAGAAATAATTATAATGATAAAATCAATTGATAAAATTAATCCTATTTTTGATTCAGTCTATTTTATTCAATGGATTATCATCAAGTCCGGTATTATTTTGCCAAATTAATTTGTCAAATTAATCCTTAGCTATCTTTTAGTCCTGTTCAATGGGTCCTAAAAACGTTTCAGTTTATTTCGTAACAATGTCATAAAATATATTAGAGGATGTTGAAATAGTATTAAAATAATGATATGAAACATTATTCTAATTAATATTATGTAATTTAATTATACGATGGAAATGGAATCATCGAAACGTTAATTATGGAAAGAGGGTTTCTAAAAGTGATTGCATAGTTAAATAGTTATAATAATAATAATAATTTAAATTTCATTCGAACATTAATCGTAAAATTATAATGAACTTTTTCGGTAAAACAAAATTAAGTTAAGAGACGTAATTTTGCCAAATCAATTATTTGATTTTATTTAAAAAAAAAAAAAAAAAAAAGACACAAAAATAGAAAGAAACTGTTGGACAAAATGTAACATCATTATTATGCAAAATAGTCTATCAAAATTGAACAAAAATTCTCTTGATTACCTAACAAAAAAGTTTATTCTCGAAAGATCCGATTAAAGTAAAACTAGAAAAGAAAAGAAAAAGAAAAATGAAGTTAGTAAAGTAGTCGAACGATATTGTTCGTCATTCTCGTCGTGTTTTCGCGACAACCAACCAACTCGACGACAGCTGTCACGAACGATCGGTTTGGATTTCTACGGATGAGTTCGTAGCGACGAACTACAAGTAGAACTAGAAGTAGATGGGAAGTAAAAGTAGAAGTATAAGTATAAGAAGAAGAAAAAAAAGAAGAAGAAGAAGAAGAAGAAGGAAAGTGAAGAGGAAGGAGGAGAAGGGGGATGAGGATGAAAAAGAGGAAAAAAAGTAGGGAAGGGAAGCAAGCTTTCGGTGTGAAAGATTTTCGATGTCTAGCCGTGTTTTCTCTTTCTATTTCTATCTATCCATCTATCTAACCATCCATCTGTCTCTCTTACTCTCTTTCTTCGAAGATCTCTTACGAAGGCCTCAGGGCAACATCTGAGAAAGGAGAATCCTTTAGCATGCTCGTAGAAATTCGAGAGTGGAAGAAGAATGCATTCTTCGTCCCTTTTTTCGAGCCCTTCTTCATCCTCATCCTACTTCTTCTTCTTCTTCTTCTTCTTCTTCATCTTCTTCTTTCTCGTATCGAAGAAAGTTTTAGAATATAGCCTTAGAAGAAGGAGAAGAAGTAGAAGAAGAAAAAAAAATAAAGGATCAAGGAAGGGGGATTTGGGGTTCGGGGAAGAGGGAGAAAAAGAAGGTAGCAAAGGTGATGGCGGGTAGCAGGCAGTCAAGATGATTGATAGCAAAGAGCACGAACGTAAGGCACAATGGGGCCAGAAATATGAGAGTAGAATAAAATTCATAGCGGTTGCCAAGGGAGATGTTAGCGCGTACCACGATTGAGATGCAAATGCGAGACGAGACACCCGGTAGAATGAATATTTTCTCTCTTTCTCTTTCTATCTTCTTACGAGATACGATACATTAGCTCTCTCTCTCTTTTTCTTTTTTTTTGCAAACTCTCGTGAAAGAAATATTTTTTCTTTTCTCTTCTCTTCTCTTCTCTTCTCTTCTCATCTTTCAAGGATGACCTTCCCGCAACTCTTATGATTTTATTAGTTTTTTCTTCGATGTACATTGCTCTAGAAGTTGGATAGATTTACCAGGATTATCATCCAACGGATCTTTTAATTTTATTATTTCTATTTTGATATAGAAGATTACGACAGGAATATGTAGAATTTTTTTTTGTAGTATGACCTTTCGAGAACTCTTCGTTTAATTTTGTTTTTTATTTTTTTTCGAATCGCACGATGAGTGTTTGAATTAATTAATTCTAACGAACCGATTGCATTTTATGTATTTATATATATATATTTATGTGTACGCGTGTGGAATAATTTATTTCGCAATCGCAATGGCGGAAATTCCACGACATGTTTTTATTAATGCGACAATATTTTTTGTCTCGTTTAGGTTTATCCTTCGTGTCCAGTTAATGGCTGTCACGGTCATCGGCTAGGGGCCAGGAGTCCGAGGAAGTTTCCAGGCTGTCAGAGCAAAAATACAGCTTGTACCCGATGAGTGTGAGTATTAATAAGTTGCATGTGTATGTGTGCGTGTATGTGAGTGTAATATTCATATTTTACCTAATATTGACATTTGTTAAAATTCTTCTTTTTTTTTTTCTTCTAAATTTTGCCAACCTCGCGAATGTTTCGAAATATTTTATCGATAATTAATAAAGAAAATAAATGCGCCCATAAGATGTTAAATGCAAAATCTGTATTATTAATTTTAACATATTTTAATGCTAATTGGAAAAGCAAAAATATCAATGTTTTTGATAACATATTTGTGTGTTATTTATTGAAAAAAATTATTAAATTCATTTAGAACGATGACGTAGCAATAAAAAAATTTCCTTGAGAAGAGTTAGGATCCACGTTTCAATTAACGCATAAGACTTCACTGGCGAAAGATCGTGGCTTCTTAAGCAAGAAGAAACATGGAGTCTTCGTCAACGCGACTGAGGGTCTCGACTTTTATTGAACTTAATTTCTTCGACTCGATTGATTTAACTCGATCGTGACACTTCGCGTTTGTTACCATTCTAAATGAAATGGAAAAGCTTCCGATATTCTTTCCAGTCATTCTTCTTATGATTCACGTTTCTAACATACATATGATATTAGCAATTTATTTATAAATAGGTACGAATAATCTTCTAGCTCATAAAGACGAGCAAAAGACGATGAAATGTAATTTTTGACGTGTAATTTGCATTGAACTGAATTGTAAATTAACTTCCTTCTTTGTTATATTTCCTTTGAGAATTTTTGTAAACTCACGTTTCTACGTAAATGTTAACAAAACGTTCAGGGTTATTAGAGTCACGTGTATTAGATTATTTGTTCATATTGTAGAAAATTGTGAACAAATAAAATGATTGATATTTATCGTGTATTGCATTGAATTAGATTGTAGATTCACTCTTTACTTAGTAATTTTTGAAATTTCATTTTGTCATGAATAAGTTAACAAAATGGTTTGTTTAATTTCCTTCTACTTTAGTTCGCGACACGTTTCATACACATTCTTGGCATAAAACAATCAAGAAACTTTAAAATGCTGTCATAGTTATTATTTTATCGTGTTGGCCTTGGATTAGTGATAAGTTTGAACGTGATAATAAAAGGAAGTATTGTAAATAATACTGTTATCTTTTCTAACAGGTTAGATTGGCAGGTGGTCATATGGTGAAGCAGAGGAGGTTTATTGGCAACACAAATAACAAGATGATCAATATACGGGAACATTTATAGGCTGAATATTAGTGAAATATATTTATATATATATATAGATATATACATACATATATATATATATATATATATAGAAATATATAAAAGGAAATCAAATTGAAGATATTTTCGAATCGGAAGATACGAAAAGGTTTCTAGGTGACGTTCCTGAATGTGCCGGATCCGCAAATCGATTATAGTTCAAGTGTTGTCACTTCACGGATGTGCAGGGTGCTCTTGCAAAGTGTTAATAAGAAGAAGAGTATCAACTTGAGATTGGAATAACAAAATAAAAGATAGGAAAAGGATAGAAAATAAAGAAACGAGAGGAGAAAAGCATGGCGCGTATGTTGTGAGAAGAGAAAGGAAGAAAAAAACGATATCGATGGAATTTCTTTTCGTTATAATGATCATGCAACTATGATTTTTAATACTTTAAAGTAATTTGTCTGCATTTTTGACATTAATTACTTATGGAAGAATTATTTTTATCATTTTGTTGTCAACTTCTTTATTAAAAAGGTAAGAATGATTGTAATTTTTGCTTATTGTTCATTCATTTATTCATTGATTTTGAATATTGATCAATTTGTTTGTTTCTGTTGATAAATTTTGTTTATATAATTAATATTATATGAAAAGGGGTTTTAAATACAATTTGCAAATTTTTAAAGAAAGGGTCTTTAGATTTTAGAAACTCGTATAGAGTAACATACTACTACGTATGTTCTATTTTAATATGCATGAATGTAAACCAAATACATTATTCGTTAGAGTAATTAAATGAGACAAAAATAATTCCTTTGAACCATTATATGGCAGATATAACAAAAAATTAGATAATCTGGAGTGTATATGTTTTAATAATATACCCTGTTTTTAATATGCCAGTAATTATAATAGTGAATTTGGGTAAAAAATTGTATAAAAAAAATATTACGATTACATTATTTATTATAATATAATTATTAATATTACAAAATAAATCATAAAATAGATTTTCTAGATTTTTAACTAAAAATTATTGTCTTTACATGTTATTGTTTTCACATATAACTTTGAACTATTGTCATACTTACTGGCACGTATACATACAAAAAAAAAATCATGAAGTAAATTTGTAGTTTAGTTAACAATAAGTGTCACAATTAACGATACATGTAAATAATAGCACGTGGAAGTATTCTTAAACATTTCATAGCAAGATCTAAATAGAGAGAAAAGTTGCAAATATAAAAGAGGAAATATATTTTTGAATTTATCGATGGAAACAAGCGTGCAACGAACGGTGGAACGCGTTTCTGTCGACGAGCATTACACGCGTGTGTCCTCGTTTCCGCAAGGCGTAATTACAAATCGTAGTGAAAGTCGCCGGACGAGAGCCAACGCGTATTCCCCAGCAAACATTCGAGACCGAACGAACGAACGAACGAACCAACCAACCAACGAACGAACGAACGAACCAACGAACGAACGAACGAACGAACGAACGAACGAACGAACGAACGAACGAACGAACGAACCAACGAACGAACCAACGAATGAACGAACGACAGCGTTGTAGTGGAAAATTTATTATCGGTCTCTCTCGTGTCCGTGATGGAACGTTTATATCGACCGTGCATTTTCTCCTACGAACGAACGAACGAACGAACGAGCAAATTTTGAAATGTGCTCGTTCATGAAACAGATTCGTCCACGATCGTTAACAAATTCTCACAGAATATTCCTATTTTTGAATTTTGTTAATGCAAAACAATTAATCCTAAAATTTTTTACTTTAATCTTCTTACGAATTCAAAAAAAAATAGATATATATTTGTATTTACTAAAAATGTAACCTTGACACAATGTTGACGGATGTTTTTTCTTTCTTTTTACAGATTTTCAGCTACCCTTTTTCATAGGATTAACCCCACCCCCCTCTCTCTCTCTCTTCGATATATTTTTTTGCTATTTTTATTTTTATCATTTCTTCTAGAGGAAAATATTTAGTTGATTATGTACCGTAAGGATGATTTACGACGATGACGGATAAACTAAAGTAATCGAGTTATATCTTTTTATCGATATACATTATTCGTTCTTAGTCCCACTGATCCAGAAAAAGAGAGAGAGAGAAATTATAAAGTAAGTGGCTAATGCCAAAGGTGGATGAATCTATGGAATTTATATAATGAACGAAAATAGAAGGATATAGGAAAAAAATACAATAAAATAAAATAAAATAAAATAAATAAAAAGAAAGGCAGAGTACTTTGAAAACGTATGAGAGGCAAAGGATCGATTGTTACACACAACAATAACAACGACGATAAATATAAGGAGAAAAATATATAATACGCAGTAACACACATAATCACACCGTGGATGGTGGATTTTATATAGAAGCCTTGTTATACTCGACTATTTTTACAACCTTTTTCAACTTTTGTGCCGTAAAGGCAGTGTTTTCTTCATAATGGTAAGTACAACAGCATATATATTTTTATCGTTTTTTTTCCTTTTCTTTACTTTTCAATATGCATTTTTTATTTTGTTCATTTTTTTTATGTAATCAACTTGATATTGATCAATTTTGTTTCTTATATCACCGTTCTTTGTTTACGAGTATACGTAGGATTCATGTGATTCACTGCATATGTGTCACGTTAGAACACAGTAGCTTTTTCATTTCCTTTAATACTTCGACTTTTTTTTGTTTTCAATTCTAGTATTAATTTCTATTCTTATTTTTTGTTTATTTTTGATTTTCATTTTTATACCGTCGATTCTGCATTATCAGAAAAGATTATTCCTACTAGAAATGTGTGTGTGTAAAGTCTTTGGAATTTTATAATATAAAAAAATGTAATCGTACTTTAGTAAGTCTAGTGCACTATCTGAATGTTTAATATTTTACGTGAAAGATAATACGCGTGGTTTTTTAAAGAATCAACTGACCGACCTATGTACACATGTATATACATATATATTTATGTATATGTATGTGTGTTATAGGATTATGTTAGATATGTACATAGGTATTACTAAAACCTTCTAATACTTTCTTAGAACGCAGTATCACGATTTCAAGAGACATTGATGGATTCGATCGCTTTTATCCAAAGGAAAACAATTTCTGAAGGAACACTTTTTGAGATTAACGCGTTCAATACCTTTGAATCCATTTTATTCGCATAAATTCATTTAATGGCTCTGATCATATTATTTTCTTTTGTTTACGATGATATGTTTATGGCATTTATCTTGAAAATCTTTACATTTTCGTAAAGTTATAAACATGATTTTTTCAATTAATGTCGTCACATTTTTAGTGTTTTATATTTTTGATTTTAATTAACTTTTTCAGGATAAAATTTATTTATATTTCCATTTTCTTGTTTGCCTTATTTATTTTAATTATCGTTAAATTCATCTTTGAAAATAAATTTCAATTGTAGTGAATTTCTGTGAAAAATTAAGATACATTGGTCCTTACTTTTTAAAATCTCAACACAAAAACATGAAGAAAATTATTTTCGCCAATTACGTATTTATGCTCCGCGTATATGTACGTGTTTATATATACACAATAAAATCCCTATAATCGTATCGTTTCATTACAAAGGAGAAAAAGGAAAATGCAAGAGATCCGGTGACCGGCGTGTGCCTCGGTATATATGAACTTCCCTTTTTTTTTTTTTTCACTTTTTTCAAAACGATAACGCCAGAAGGTTGTATAGGATCACGTTCCCTTTTTCCCTTTGTACACAGAGAAAGAGACTAATCTCGAGGTGGAGGAAATAACGCACCCGCATCATGCGGATTTATCGCTGAGAAAGAATTTATATAGCTTCCTACGAAGGACTCCTTCTTTTTATTTATTTATTTATTTTTTTCTTCTCTCTTATTTTGTTCTACACGTTTCAAAGAAAAAGAATAAAGAAAAAAGAAAGAAAAAAAGAAAGAAAGTTAGTGACAAAGTTCGCCTACGAAATAATTAATATTTATCGATATAAACCTTCATTTTATTTTCATTTATTCTATTTTATATAATATCTTATAGATACATATAGACTTTTTCTATATTTTTATTTTTTGTACACAATTGCGCGTAACATAGGTAATCATTTAATTTGATTTGATTTTGATTTTATTTTAATTGAATTTATTTTATCATACCAACGCATGTATTATATAATATAATTTATTCTAATTTGTATTTGTATATTTAAAATTTCATTTATATATTTCATTAGTATTATTATTATATTTTCTTAAAAGATCCTTTTATCTCTCTCTCTCTCTATATATATATTTTTTTGTTCTTCTTATAAAGACACGAAGATAACGCGCGAAACATGTAATGAGAATTATCCGAAATGTAAATGGACCTCGTCGAACGAAACTCTACTTGCGTCTCATAGCTATTTTACCAAGCGTTATTATAATACAGGCACGTGGAAAACACACGTGCATTAAACTACTTTTCTTTCTCTCTCTCTCTCTCTCTCTCTTTCTCTCTTTCTTTCTTTAAAACCGTCTCTTTATTCTGGCTCCTAGAGTTTGCCCTCTTGTTTTCCATTAAATGAGTTTCTCGTTTGTTCTTACGAGGATGAATAATTAGCATAAGCTTTCGTGTTGCTAGCATACGAAACGTTTCGACCGAAACTAATCTAAAGAATAGATGAAAAGCAAATTTGAAACGTAACAATCATACAAGGATAGGATAAAATCGGACTATAATAATGTGAGAGGAATAATGTGGCTTGTTGATTTCAGATCAATCAATCGATCGATCGATCGATTTATTGATCAAAGTAAATGAATAATTATTTTAATGACCGATTCCGAAGCTACCTTGTTCGAGATATTATTTTGAATAATCATTCAAAAGTTATAAGCGTAACGATCATAGGAAGATTAGAATGATATTTATAACTACGTTATTAACGATCAATTTTGATAATTGAAAGTTTAATTATTGATCATAAATTATTAACGATTTGATATTACGATATTACGAGGTCAAGCGATTTTCAGTTATTAACAATAAAGAAAAAAACAGCTCTTATTTTCTACAAGAAAATTGTTTTTATTTTAGAATGAAAACTTTTTAAGTTCACTCATGTATATATTTTTTTTTTTTTATAATTCCATTATCTTTTTTCAATTAAACTATAAACAATTGATTTTCTATCTGTAGTTGAGTTTCCAATATATAAATCTAGTTCAGAGTGTATGATCCTTATGAACCCGTATAACTGTGTAGAGTTCTACAAAATCGGTGTTTCGAAGGTCCGATGGAATCCTTGTAAATAAAATCAAAATGGAAATAATTTAATCCACGATTTATTTGATAAGATAAATAATTTTAATTGAAAATATTATTATATTATATGATTGTCAAGAAAATATGCGTGTAACAATAGAATTGTATAATGAATGCAATAAGAAAGAGAAAAGAACAAGAAAAAGAAAAAGAAAAAGAAGATAATTTTCGCGTTGTAAAGATTTCATTGCCATCGTAGTTCTCGGATTTATTACCGATCAATCAATAAATATATTCTTCCTGACAGATAAGTCATATTTCAAATGAGTATTCGAGCAATATAAAGTATAATAATTGATATAAGCAGCGTGAAATCATAAAATGCGTTAGACCGTGATAATTATGCATGTTAAAATAGGTTATCGTTATTTCGAATGATTTCCTTCCCACCATCTTTTACTACCCTTTCTCTTCTTTTCTTTGACTACTATTCTTTAGTATCTCCTTGAAGAAATATCATCGAAATAGCGCAGGTTATTAAAACTATGAATGAACGAGCATACTTTATTATCGCTTTTCTAATTATCTTATTTCCTTTCTCTTTTTCTCTTTCACTCTCTTTCTCTTTCACTTCTTATCTTGTTTCACATTATGTTCATTTTTTCATTTTAATATTTTTTTTTGTTCTTTTCCATATACTTATTCTTTTTCATTTTACAACCCTAGAATATTATATTTTTTAATTATATCCTAGATAATTATTTATATTGAAAAGAAGGATAGGAAAGGGCTTGTGGATTAAAAAGTAAAGGAAAAGAGAAAAATAGAGAGGGAAGTTTAATTATTCATCGATGAATAATTTATAACTATTTAATATTTTACTTTTGAACTATGATAGAACAATTTTTAACTTATAAAATTTGTCTTATCCTTGAACAATATATAAAAAAAAAAAAAAAGAGTAAAAAACAAGTTTAGTTCTACGGGGGAAAAATATATATATATGTATATGTATATATAGAAAATAACATATATGAAGGAAAAGATAAATGAACAAGAAATGATTTATAAATATACGAATATTATTGAAGATTAGCATAATTCCAATGTTTCGTGTATTAAAAAGATTGAATGACTGATCGAGTTATCGATCGATTTGATCGATCGACAGACAGGTCGGTGCACTCCTTTTTATTTCTTTCCTCCTTGTTTATTCTTGTTTACGTGGGCATACGATTAGGTCTTTGCGATTTAACTAATGTCAATCGAGATTCTTTAAACGGAACGAAGATCGAGGATCGGACTTGTTGGTTAAATGATGTCAATCGATTATTGCTGTGATATAGATATCCTCATAGGGTGTCATGATTTTATTTCGAGATTATGTCATCAATTTTTATTATTTTTCCAGTTTAAAGTTTTATAAATACGAAACGATAGAGAAAGATACATAGAGAATACATTCGCTTATCGGATATTTGCAAAATATTTTTATGAATGATTTAAAAAAAGAAAAAAGAAAAATTAAACAGTCAATTTATTAATTAATTGCTTTGGTATCTTTATGAATCCCAATTTTTGTTAGATTATCTAATTTAAAAAAACTATAACATTTATTGCACCTAAAACTGGTCGTCCTATTTTTTTTTTTTTCTTTACATTTGATTTATTTGACTTAATTATTTTCACATCGTTTCTCTCTCTCTCTCTCTCTCTCTCTCTCTCTCTTTCTCTTCGTACTTTGATGAACTTTTTTCTAGCTTCTACGATTTGTTCAGTTCTAAATGAAATTGAGTGACGAGGAAATAGAAGTACGACGATTTTCGAGTACACCAAGTTTGCGTGTTCACATTCGTTGGTTGACTCACTTCGAGCTCTCTCTCTCTCTCTCTCTCTCTCTTTTTCTCTCTCTGACGGTTTATCGAGCTTTCAGCTTCTATTTTCGTTCGAGAGAACGAATATCGTCGAGTCGACCTCGCTCGTTAGATTTAACTTTTGCGAAGATCTACAAAGTTATACGTATTTTGTACTTTTTTACTTTTTGTTTCCCTCTCTCTCTTTAAATATATATATATATATATTTTTTTTTTCTTTTTTTTTTTTTTAAATTCGACTAGATATATCGGATTAACTTCGTGGATAGATTTATTTCGATCTTGTTTTTCTCTCCCTTTCTATCTCTCTTTTGCTCTTTTTTTTTCTTATATTGTTAAAAATATAAAGAAATACATTTTCATATATATCGGGGCGTTTGAAAAGTTCCTGTAGATTTATATTTTATAAAACTCAGCAGGAATTATTTTAATCGGTTGAATATCATTTTTACTTCAAATTTTACCTTTCTATCAAATTTTATTATTTTTCTATTTCATTTTTTTCTTTTCTTTTCTTTTTTTTTTACTTCGATCGATTCTCAACCTCTCTAATAAAGTTCACGCCGATCTATAAATATATATTTTAATTTTAATTTCAAATCAATACGAACTTCCTCGATTCGTTGAATGTTTTTTTTTTTAATTTATTTTAATTTTTTCATTCTATCTTACTCGTTTATTTTTATACGCCACTTTTGTTTTACTTCGATCAATTTTCAATCTATACAGTTTGCGATGATTTATAAATAATTATTTAATTTTTTAATTTAACATCTAATATGAAGTTTTTTGATAATCCGATATATATTGTGTTCCCGATTAAAAAATAGATCGTGGAGGTCGGTTTTATATAAATACTTATTGAAGACTGTGAAGACTGTTTTTCATGAACGCCTTTAAACCGTATTTGTATGGAATGAGGTCTCTTACTTACGCAAGTAATTTTTTAAACGCGTAAAACGCTAAACGTTTCACGAACGATGATGATCTAATCATGTGAACGTCAGTTCAGTTTTTGTGAGTGTAGTAGTGATTACGAGTTGAAGATAAGTGCTTTATTTGTGAGATTTTATATTTCAGTTCAAATCGATCCCAATAGATGGAGCCACTTTATGTACAAATCCATTCGATTGTGATCGATCGATCGATCGATCAAACTTTTAAACGAAACCTTTCAACTTCCTAACATGAACATTGCTGTTTATTTAACTATATATATTATTTATGTAATACAAATTGTTTATCACTTACAATTATTTTTAATAATAGATAAATGTGCATGTGTTCAATGACAAGTGCATTTATCCTGTTAAAGTTAAACGGGATTTTTTGTATGATTATTGTATTAACACTAGAACTACCAGACCAGTCAAAATGACTGGTCGCGCAACTTCATTATTTAATTCCCACCTCACGTTACATTTTTTTCTCAAAATTATATGATGACTTTTCTAGATATAAGRAATGGTTTKTAAAAATAATTTTTWTTTTTTTATAACTTAAACAGAATTYGAATAAATTTTGGCATTTGCTACTTCTACCAATACCAGTCATTTTGACTGGTACTTCTTAAATTCGACATAAATCTGAAAATATCTGTTTTTTGAAATCAACACCGTCGATAAGATATTTAGACGAATGTATTATTCTTTGTTGTAATATTTTCTCTCATGTTACTGCTTATCTGGCAATAATACATAGTGATATAATCGTTGCCGTAGTGTATCGAAATAATAGAATCGATGTAGTTTTACGCGATCATTCTTTATTCCATAGTCGTGGGAATAGCATCTATTTTTTAGTTATATAGCGATTTTTTGTAATCCATAAAAAATGGCAAAACGTATAAAAACCTCTGATTTGCTGCGAAAAATAAACNTAGCGATTTTTTGTAATCCATAAAAAATGGCAAAACGTATAAAAACCTCTGATTTGCTGCGAAAAATAAACAATATTTCAATGGAAGCTTCTGATATCGAGGATGAAGAAAGTGACCAAGAAGATATTGAAACAGTTTATAGTGGTAATAATSATGAGTTTGATGAGTTTGAAGATCATGAAGAAGTTCGAGAGTCCTCGGACAGTGAATTAGAAAATATTTTGAATTTACGGAAAAAAAGACGKGCTCGTATAGTTTCAAGTTCTGAAGAGGAAAAAGAAAATATAAATAAAAAAAATGAAATTGCTGCAGACGGAACCAATTGGGAAAAAATACAAGAAGGATCTACAACTGGAAGATTACTGGAAGACCACTTCATAATATTTTCAAAGATATATCCGGCCCCACAGGATAGCTAAAAGAAATATTATCAAAGGTGAAGTAAATAGCGCATTTTTATTACTGATTGACAGGAATATTCTTGATTATATAATATCTTGCACGGAATTAGAAGCTTTTCGAGTTTTGGGTAAAAAATGGACTCTAAGTGAAACAAAAATTAAAGCTTTTATTGCAATTTTATATGCTCGGGGAGCATACAAAGCAAATAATTTGAATCTGTCATATTTATGGGACAAAGAATGGGGACCGAATTTCTTTTCCAAGACTATGAGTCGAAATAATTTCATAAATTAATAAAAATATATATAATATATTTATATAATTTGATAAAAAAAGTGAAAGAAGCCAACGTTTGAAAAATGACAAATTTGCTTTGATATCAACAGTATGGGATAGRTTCATTCAAAATAGTCAAAATTGCTACAAGCCAGGAGAAAATATCACAGTTGACGAACAACTCTTTGCAACAAAATCCAGATGCCGATTTACGCAATATTTGCCGTCTAAACCTGACAAATTTGGAATAAAATTTTGGCTGGCATCTGATTCTGCAATAATAATAAGACTACTGTCATTTGTAATTTATGTAAAAAATATGTTTGCAAACAATGCACTACAAAGATAAATTACTTTTGTAAGAAATGTGACGAATCATAATCAGGTAAATAACAATCATTTTAATATTTTATATTAAAAATAATTAATAATAATTTTTTTTTCTATTTCAGATTCTATTACATTTTTAACAATAAAATACTTCTTATATTTACTTTATTGTATGTTTATTTTCTTCTTTTTGTTTCTAAAAGTTCTATTTATACTTGTTAGTATCATTAAAAATGTTGTTATTATAATTAAATTATTATATTTTTTAAAATTGTTATCATGTAGATGTATTTCCATACCCTTATATTCATTCTATATGATAATATAAAACAAAACAATAAAAAAATTCTTCTGTTTTTACGATTATAAATGACCAGTCATTTTGACTGGTCTTGGTAGAAGTAGCATTGTTTTTTTTCCGGTAGTTCTAGTGTTAATGCGATAAATGTCTCATTTTTTCACTTTGATAACTGATACTATTATTTTCAAATAACTCATTTATTAAATTAACGTAAATAATTTTATTTTTCAGATTTATTATATAAATATTGTAGTATAAATTAATCATGTGCGATATATTTTAAGCGGTGTTTTTAGAGTATTAAAGAGAATATAAAATGAAATACGATTACGATTACGTGTTCTATGATCTCTGTTGCGGTAATTGCTCTTTTCTAAGCTTTTTTTTTAAGAGAGAGAGATAGAGAGAGAAAGAGAGAGAGATAGGAGTGTTCAAACGTGAAAATTTTTCACTATCCTCTCGGATGTTCCTCATCTCACTTTTTCCAACATCCAACTGACAGCCCGAGGGTCGACAATTTTTTTGTTTGCCGGTTTCCATCCTCGAAGAGAGAAACTCTCAGTACTTTTTCTCTCTCCTTCACTCTCTCCTTCTTTTTCTATTTCGCACTCGCATTATGAATTGCATCAACGCTCGCGCCACAATTTATGCGCGTCGTGTGTTACTGTCGGTGAAGAAAGAGAGACGGAGACACGTATACACACATATATAAAGAAAGAGAGAGAAAGAATATGCAGTAAAGAAAGAAGAGACGTATGCATGTTAGAAAGAATAATAATAAAATAAAAAAAAATTCAATGGAATTCCATTACCGATGTAAAATTTTTCGAAGGAAGGAAGGAAGGATATCATCTTCTTTCGTCAGATTAAATCATTTAATAATATGAAAACAAATATTTTCACTTAAAGAGAGTTCGTTTGTTTTATATAAATGGTTTTTTATTATTTTTTTATTTTTTAAAACATTCAATCGAGCTTTTAATGTAAAAATTTCTATTGGTTTATGAAACTCGTCCCTTTTTCCACTCTTAACGGAAATACTCGTTGAAATATAATAAAATACTCATCGGAATATGAGAAAGAAAATGGAGATAAATTAAAAGAGAAAAACAATAGAGTTAAAGATAAATAGATGGATAAATAGATAGATAGGATGAATAGATAAAGATAGATATAGAAAGTGGAAGAGAATTTTAATTAAATTTGCTTTGGAAAAAAAATATCGCGACCTGATCGGATTTATCACGGTGACGACGACTCGTGCGTGTGAATTTCATTTTCGACGACCAGAATAATCCAATTGGTTGTTTATTATGTTCAATGATTCAAGAAGAATTCGATTAATTAATTCTCTTTTCAGTTTTCTTATTCAAAGTATTTAGACTTTTATTTTTTTTTTTTTTCCAATTCGTTCGTTAATTTTACGAGTTTACGAGGTTAAATGAAGTAAAAATGGCGTTGGGATTGAAGATCATAGATTATTGAAAGGATCATTAATCAGTAAGGAAAGGGTGAAGGGTGGTCGTACGACCAGAGGAACTTAAGCCGTTCGACGTTGAAGCATGTACGATTAACCGTTCGCTGGCGTTGTCTTATTGAACGATCGGTTCGATAATTCTTGGCGAATTAGCGAATTCGCTCGTAGTATTGCCTCATTGATCATCCTTTTCTCCAATAGCATTCATGTAATTTATGTCGATGACGACGATCTCGTAAGTTTAACTATCAAGATGCTAGAAGGATCATTCGATTTATATCGATCATTCTAATCTATCTCTTTCATAGTAACACTTAATTTGATAATATCTTTCATCTATTTGTATTTTATTTTATTTGTTTTATTTAGATTTGTGGAGGGATTCAGACAGAAAAAAATAATGTTAACTGATGATGAATGATATGTAGTGTAATAGTTTATTTAATTAATTATGATGTGATGTCGAGCGGTATTTACATAAGTTTACACAAAGTGGCGTGGTTACAAAAATACAGAATGCAAAAGAGTTACAAATATAAGACCGACTTACTGACTGATTTGCAGAATAACTGAATACGCAGACTAAGCACACTTATAATAATTTATAAGACCTATTTTTGTTGGTTTTTTAATGTTTCTCTTTTTCTCTTTTTTCCTTTTTTTTCTTTCAACGAGCTTCTTATCCTTCCCTTACGTCTTTGTTATCGAAGCGAAACGTACTTTCCTTCGCTCGTTCGACGACGAAATTGATGTTCGCCGAGGTGTGGTTATAGGCGCATCAGCCTTGATGAAAAGTTGGAAACTTTCAAAGTATCTTGTAAAACGAGCTCAGAGAAGGAGAGATAGATACATAGATAGACAGATACCTCTAGCTAGACAGATAGATAAATGTAGAAAGAGAAAGAAAATAGAGAAACGTCTTTCTTAGTTCTACTTTCTGTATCCTATCATCCTATAAAATCCCTCGGATCGTCAAAAAGATAAAATTGAGAAAAAAAGAAGAGAAAAAAGAAATAGAAAAAAATGAAAAAAACTACCTTATTTTTCTGACACGTTAACGTGCCCTAGGAAATTGTTTAATGGCTCGTTCCTCGGTGTTATCGTTACTTTAACGAGTCGAGTAAGGGGAAAACATTTTTTCAAACTCGCGAGAGTCCTTCGGTTAAATTGCTTAATGGTTCTAACTTGATTCGACAAGAAAAAAAGAAAGGAACAAAAATATATATATTTAATCCAATGCATATGTAAGTAGCACATACACGTACACATGCATCGAAAGTTGGATAAGCTGAATAATGGTTGACCACGGTGTTAGACTTATTTACAGTTTTTCTTCGTTTTCTCGAATTTAAGCTTCTTCGAAGCACAAAAATTACGACAAACCCGATTGGATTAAAGTTCGGAGTTTTTCTTCTGTTTTTTTTTTTTTTTTTTTTGATAGTTAGATCAAATGGTAAACAAGTAGGAAGATGCGATGATCAGAGGGGTTCGTCAACGTTGATGGAAATTTCAAAAGTTTTCAGCACGTCGCAACGTGCATAGATTCACACACACACACACGTATATACATACATGCGTACTTTTCCAACAATCTGCCTGTCTCTCTCACTCTCTTCGCATATTTCTATCAGTATCTCTGTCTAGTAACTTTTCGCTAATGTCCTCTACTTCCTCCTCTTTATCGTCCTTCGCGCTTTATCGTCAAAGGGAATGCTGCTCATCCTTCGTACTAAAGTGCATCCAACGCAAGAGAAATGATTTATTTCGAGTTCAGTGAACTCTTTTCTAGATGCCGTTGTTGAAAAGTTACGATCATTAATTTAACATAGCGTTTATATCGTCGACCATTTCAAAACGCATGTTTTCCTTTTATAATTAATTTAATGTTTTATTACGAGAATGAATATATTTGTCCGAAGGAATCATTCATTGAAAAGAACGTTTCTAGGAAACATTTGAATCGTATTATAAATAGGACGTTGAAAAATCAAATGGTGGACGATTATTAATTCATCATCAATTCCTTTTCTTTTAATGTTTTTTCTTTTTATCATTTTTCCAATGGAACAACATCGATATCTTTTTCTGTATATTTCTTTTTTTCTGTCTGAGGGAAAATCCCTGCTTTCTTTTTTTTTTCTCGCTTCGTGTTCTTCTAGATAAAAGATAATAATCGTTACACGAGTCTATCGGATACTCGATGAAAATAATCTTTATCTCTTCTTTATGTTTTTATTCAGCTTTCTTTCTTCCTTATTTACCAGTGATACTAAATAACGGAAGTTACTTAATAGATATTTCTCATCTTTTATTATTAAGTTAAAGAGTTAGGTTATTTTTGTTTTGTTTTATGTTGTTCTTGTTCTCGTTTCTTGTATTAATCACTCTTTCAATGAATCATTCTTTTATGACTCGACGCGAGTCATATAATCGTTGGATTTTTATCAGTTTCTTTCTCTTTCTTCTTCTCTTTCTCTTTTTTCCTCTTTTTCTTCTTTAATGTAGAAGGAAAACGAGTACTCGGAGAAAACGGCAAGTTTCTCTTTGACACGAAGAAAGCGTGTTATAATAATGGAAGTGTTATCGATCCGAATCTTCCTTCTCTTGCTTGCTATAGTACACGTGTGCGTTATTATTAAGACCTCTTGGAAACGTGGCTGAAAGCAAAAAGTACTTACAATTAGTGGATACAATTATCCTCTTTTTTAGTTCTAAGCTTTCGTAATAAACGAGAAAATAAAAAGAGAGAGAGAGAGAGAGAGAGAAAGAGAGAGAAAAGAAACAAAAATATGTTCGTTCGTTCCCTTTGAAATACTTTTGATCGAAAAAATCTTAAAAAGAAAATGTTATTTTTTGTGCTTAATTACGCGATTTAATTGAACGATTTTGATATCGAATCACGTTTTTAAGGATTCGTGGAAACTTTGTTGTTCGGTTATCTAGTAGAAGATTATAAATCAAACAAGTTGGTGGTATTATGAACGGCTTCTTCTTCTCTTCTTACATTGGCGATGCTTCAAAGCGGCTTAAAGGTTGGCGAAAGTACTTTCATAATTGTTAATTGGAAACAATTGCTGTCTCGATTAAATTCTACTAAAGTATTACGACAAAATGAGAATATTCTAGTGCGTTGAAGGCTTTTTGCTTGCGCATTTAGTTCCTTATTTGCTTATTTGCTTTCAAGGGATGCTACTACACCCTTTATATCTTTCAACAGATATCTCTACTTTTCGTGATTTTCCCTTCCAAGATTTCTAACGAAGCCATTGAGATAATAATTAAATAGAGTCAATGGATCATTTCAAATTATAATTCGAAATTATTTGAAAAATACGTAATATCATGTAATGTGTCGCAAATTTAATTTATTTCATTGACATTTTTCTATTTATAAAATTATTCATGGTTGGTAATTAGATTTCTCGTCAGATGGTTTAGTTATTTAGGACTGTAGTTATTTATTCCAACAATAAATATAATTAAATATAAAATCAAATATTTATCTTCTATAAACAATTAATTCTATTAATCATAAGTTTAATTATTTAGGGTAGAAAGATTACATTCTTATTTTTATTTCGAATTATAAATGTTGAGATGAGTTTTCGATTTTGAAATGTTTTCATTTTGTATACTATGAGATAAAGATGCTTATTTACTTTTCGATCGTTCAATTATGAACAAGACGAAGAGGAAGAAGAAGAAGAAGACAGAAAAGATAAGAACGATAGGTAGAGAACCTCTTACTGTATATCAACGTTGGAAATCTTAAAAGCTTATCGCGAAGGAGGCTGGGCAACTTCTTTAATCGCATTATCGCAATTAATTAATCGTCTAGACCGTAGACTAGAGAGACATAAGAAGAAGGAATACATCAAGAAAGAGAAGGAAGAGAAGGAGGAGAGGTA
>NW_015148970.1:372895-485853 GCF_001465965.1 Polistes dominula
GACGACGACGACGACGACGACGACGACGACGACGCTTCGTCCTCGAGACTATTCGTCTTTGTGCGAACTTGGACTCACGTATAACTTTTCTCTCTCTTTCTCTCTTCCTTCCTTCTTCTCATGATAGTTATATCAGAGAGACTAGTTCGAAGGGTGAAAAAGGGGGGAAGACGACGCCGTTGCGTAAGAGTCTGGACGTTGTCGAGCCGTCGCGACGGCGTCAGTCGTTCGAGCGCCGCCAAAGCACCACGGTACGCGAATCATTTTCTTTCTTTCAAATCCTTTTTGCTTAAAACAATACAGAAAGAAAGAGAGAGAGAGAGAGAGAGAAAGAGAGAGAGAGAAAGCAAGATAGACAGACCGACAGACAGACCGACAGACAGACAGAGATATCGAGACAAATTTTTTGTTTTTAATTTTCTATTGAATTACGTTTTATATTTCGTTCGTTAAATTTCGGGTTAAATTTACGGCTCCTCCAATCCATTTTCCACGTTTCTTGTTAATCGCATTTACGTAAAATTAAAAAAGTTTTCAAGGTCGAGTCAAAATCCTACTCCTCAAGGTTGAGAAGAACTCGCGTTCAAGGCCAATAGCATGTATTTACCCACCTGCACGGCGAACAACATCGGCGTGTTCTTCCACGTTCGACCGCGCAAGCGCCATACGCCATTGCAAATTTTCTTTCCTTTTTCTATATTTCGGTTTACTTTTATATTTATTTATTGGATTATTTATTTTATTTATGCATTCGTTTGTTTTTATTTGTATATTTTTTGGGGTGATTTTTAAAACAGTGATTCTTCAATGCAGTGGTGTACTATAAAATGATCTTAAAACGATTTTGATAATTGAAAGGATGTTTTATTAATAATAAAATAAATCAAATTTAAGTAAAAAAATGAATTAATTATTTTACATCTACATATAAATATAAATATTTAATAAAAATAACTAGACGGTTGTTCAAGTACGCGTAAAGAAAATATTTTGAAATCTTTTTTAAGATAATTATAGTTAGCAGCGTTGCTTGAAGAAACTTTCGTGATTTCAACATACTCTTGTTAGAAAATTTGCTGACAGATGTACTTTTTTTAACATGACGAATAGGAAGAGATTTGTTATTTCGTTGAAGAATCGTTTTAACATTAATGCGTTTCGTGCCAGTTAAGAAAATATCTTGGAAGAAGAAAGATATTAATATCCCATTTCGGTAACACGATCAAAATATACTTACAGCGTTGACCGCCTTTTTCGAACCTAACGAAAGAATCTCACGAATACTATGAGCCATCACCTTTAACAAGTCTATCCGAGGATTCTCTTTTTCTCTTTTTTTTTTTCCCCCTACCATCTCGACATATACTCATTTATTACTTCGAAAATACTACGTTATTCTCCTTCAAAAAGTAAAAAGAAAAATCTACCAATTCGCATCAAATTCCATAGAAATCGACGATTCATTTTACTCGATCGTTTTTAAATCATCGAAATTTTTCTTCCTACTTTTTTCCCCTCCCATAAAGAAAAGATCAAACGGAAAGAATAAAAAAAAAAAAAAAACGAAAAAAGGGAGAAGAAAAAAAAATGGGAATAAGCTCGTTACTTTTTCGAGAGAATATTCATTCGAGGGATTTTTTTTTTGCTTGACGTTTCGGTGTCGATGCACAGATGCAGTTTAGCAGGACGGGGGTGGTCGAACGAAAATGGAAATTTCCATCGATCGCGTACGAAAGCGTCTTTCATCGTCGACGAGAGAGATGTGTCGCGTGGTTTTGCGGACGCAGCATTTTCCTCCTTTGTTCTGGCACCAAAGCCGCAGGTCCTACGTGTCGGGCATCGAAATTGAGCGCGATAGAATTTAAATTGATGGAAGAGGAAACTGTACTACGATGCGGTTATTCTCCTGCCATTGCTTTTACTCCTGCTGTTGTTATTGCTGTTATCGTTATCGCTGTCATTGTCGTTGTCGTTGTCGTTGTCGTTGTCGTTGTCGTTGTCGTTGTCGTTGTCGTTGTCGTTGTCGTTGTCGTTGTCGTGTCGTTGCTACTCTTGTTGATATTCACATCGATATACAGAACGTTTTTTATCGGATTGTCATACGTGTATTTAGCTGTTTGTCTAAATCCACGTTGAACTATTTATTACGATTTATGTTTAACCTTTATTCAGCATTGTTGCTGTCATCGTTGTTGTCGTCGTATGTATGTAACAGTTGCACAAATGATTTATCGATTTAAGATCGATACTATACTAACAAAAAAGTCTTGTATAATTCCAATCAAATAAAAAATACTCTTCTTCTATAGTCAACTCCCGTATTTCCTCCATTTTCTTCCTTTCAATTCGCTGAATTTTTAAAATGAAATTTATTCTATGGGAATAGAAACGGAATGACAATAAATTAATAGCAGAAGATTCTTTGAAAACATTGTACGCATTATTTTCTTTTTGTCATACTTCTTACTAGTCGAACGTTTCAATTGAGGATCTTCCTTGTACAAAAATCTTCTTTGTTTAAATTCATAAACACATTTAATGTTTACGAACAAAAACAGTTCATTGAATGTTATATAAGAAATCATTAATATTGAATATGTAAATGATTCTTCGTAAAAATGTCTATAATTCGATCGAAGTATGAAATTTCTTTGAAATTGATTGAGTCGTGTCAGGAATTGTAAGATTGGCAAATGCTTAACGTTGAGGAAGTATCCGTTATGGGAAATCCTTACCACCTCGGTGCGTATCAAATATCTGAGAGACGAGGAAACTGGATGGCTGGATACGCGAAGGCGCCTCGGACAAGGTGTCTTATCTCATCGCGACCACGGTATAAAAGATAGCGTCTTTAAACAGGTATCTTCAGTAATTGGCGACTACTATCGTGAGAACGCGATTTACTTTGTCGTGGGAAATGACCATTAATATTTTATCAGTGAAATAATTATTCACCGCTAGTTTCATTCATCAGAATATCAATCTATCTTCTTTTCTCTCGTTGAAAATCATAAGTGCGAGAATAAAATATCTACAAATTGTCGATCGGTGACAACTTTTAGTGGATATTTTTTTAAAAGAAAAATATACAAATTGTAAACGGTAAAATTGAAAAGCAATTAAAGTGATTTTAAAAATCGTTAAAACAGGGTAGATAAATATTGTGTTCGCGTAAGTGTGCGAAAGTGAAATCGGTTGAAGTCGCGAGGGACACTTATGAAGGGGTTTGACTCTGTACCGAAACTCAGCGTCGATCAGATTAAGTATATTTGGGACATCGATTGGAAACAGTAGCCGAGCCAAGGTATGTTCCTTATTCTCTGGATTTGGATAGTCATCATCATCATCATCATCATCATCATCATCATCACTGTTGTCGTTCTTGTAGTCAATATTACTACTTATACTAATAGTAATTATGCTTACCGGATAAAAGCAGATAGGAACGGATCGAATTGCACCAAATTCGCAGACGAACTTATTTCTGGTCAGATTATTGCGAAACGTCCGAGTTTCTAACAGATATTTTTGGATTCGTTCTATCTCCTCTTTATTACTATTATTTTTCTTTTGATTTTACTCAGTTATTATTTTACTTTGCTGTTTTTTTTTTTTTTTATTTGTATAGGAGTTGTGTCAAGAATAGTAAAGGTTTATCATTTTTATATTAATTGGCTTGGAAATTTTCTAACTAAATTGCACGTGCGTTTGGGTTTAATTGTTTTTTCCTCTAGAAAATATAAGCTTTTAAATAATACAATTGATAACAAATTTGAAGCGACAAAATATTATTATGAAAAAAATGTGAAATTATTATATTTCGAAAATGTTGTATTTCTGAGGAATATTTGATTATTCGATATATCGTGTTCCTTTGATCGACGGCTCGTATCAACTGATATTGGACAGGATTTCTATCATCAGCAAAGCTTTAGGTAAGCTTGAAACCTACTAGTGTCTACCTTTAAGCATTGACTCGATTCTCTCTCTCCTCTTTGACAGCTCGCGCGTGCATGTTTGCTATTAATCTGTTGATTTGATGTCGGACACGCGAAGGGAACCTTCTCAAATTAATATGAAATTACACAAGGGATGACAAATAGGCAAGGTAACAACGCGAACTCTATCTATTCCGTATCTTAAGAATGTATTGAGGACGAATTAATTAACAAATAAAAAAAAGATTAAATTAAATAAATTAATACAAATATTATACTCATAGTAATGCCAATCTGGCTTCGAACGAATTTTTGATCATTGTGGTCTAATTCAGCTACCTACTAAACAAGAGAAATATATAAGCAATTTCTCATATTTTCACATACAAACCGACGAAGTAAGCGAAGTATAATATAATAAGTAATATACTATACTTATACTTCTGCACACATATAAACGAGAGGATAGACACGCGTTCAATTTTTGGTTGGATGCCATTTATTACTGCAGGAGAATTCACAGTTAGATGAAAATTGTAAAATAATAAGATTGCAACTTCCTGTTATAATAATTTGTTTAATTTGAATTAATCGTATTCGATTTTCCATAGATGCTTTGTATACTTGAATAAAGAAAAGTATAGGAAAATGGAGAAAAAATGTGCGAAGGAACATGAGTTACGCTTTTTATTGTTTTTTTTTTTTTTTTTTTTTTTTTTATTGATTATCAACGGAAAGCATCTGGATAATCGGAACAGTTGGAGATAATGTTGCATGATATTGCTGTATTAAAACTCGTAAGTTATGATTTTCCATGTGTAAGTGTGCATTATCATGGAGATAAAGACATCCTGTCATTATTATTTTTTATCCTTTTTTATTTTTATTTTTAAACATATAAAATTAAACAGTAAGAATGAACTTTGAAAAAAAATAAAAATGATCGTTTATTTCCATGCATACGAATTATTTTTTTGACTGATTTATGTTACAAAGAAAAGAAAAGAAAATCAAACTAACAGAAATAATAACAAATGATGATTTAACACGCTACGTAAACATGTAAGATAGGAAGATAAATAGAAATAGAACTAGAAAGAGAAAGAAAGAGAAAGAGCGAGGAACATACCGTCGTCGTATCAAAGGACAACGTAACCCGGAGTTTGATACCCAGATAAAAATCACGATAAAAGGTGCTTGCTACACGATTCAAAAGTAATCGTATGTTGCGCCATTTGATAATAACTTTAAAGTGTGTATAAAGAGTTTACATTTTTATTGCGCAGATTACATAGAGATTCGTTAAGATTTCATTGGACGTTGGCTTTTTTTTTAATAATGCGATAATTCTATTATACTTATCTTCGATTCAATTGAATACAAATGTTAATACGTCGATTGTATTATACGATAATACATTTAATTAGATTTTTTTTAATTAGCAATATTCTCAAAGTAGCTAACAAATTAAAACACGTGGGAAGTGTCATAAATTTTGGAATTGTACCTACATAAAATTTATTTTTGTAAATTATCTTTAACAGTCTTGTCTGCACTCGTTGAAGCAAAAACAGTGGGTTTTTATTAGCACCACCCCAGGCAATTGTACTATAATTAATTAAAGAATGGAAAAACGCATAATAAATTGTCATTAGGTTTTTTCTTTCCATAACTTTTTTAAGTTTAGCAAAAATAAAAATTGTATATTTTGTTTTGCTAATTCATTCCTTCCTCCTGCCACTCACTTACACTTTCACTTACACATACACAGACGAATATAAAAGAAAATGTGTCCTTTGTCATTTGTGATATCTCGATGGTTAGATGGGACACGAAACGTGGGATCGAGAAGACCGAGGCATAGATTTTCACGGATTCATAGGTGAGCGTTCTCTCACGTTGATTCGCATAACAGCATTAAACTCTAAACTCCTGTAACCTGATTGGATGGTCTATAAGTCGGATATAGTTAGTACTGTATATACCTACCTCTCGTGCGAGACGGATTTTCTGCCGCTTCTACCACTGATGAGATGTTCTGCTTCTACTAGCTAATCCTCTTTTGTCGTACGAATATCTTTCCATTCTCCTCCTCTTCTTCTTCTATCCAACAGTTGAACTACCCTAATAAAACGTTACCGTCGTTAACCGAAACACCTTCGTGTACAGGATTCACTCTCGGATCTGACTTTAATAGCATCTTAATCCCTTCTTCGACTGCTACTTCTACTATTATTCTTGCCATTTTTTTCTTTTCTTTTCTTTTCTTATTCTAAACCTTCTTATACGTGTTGTCGAATTACCAAAATAAAATTTCTCTTAATAGTTTAACCTTTTAATTGGGGATCCTTGAATTAATTCGATGCGTAATTTTATTTTTGTTTTCTCTTTCTTTTTATTGTTGTTTGTTAGTTGGAATAATTTTTCGTCAGCAAATTCTTCGGTATATAAATTCCGAGTAGGAAGGAATAGAAGTGGTTAAATTAATGGTGAGTCCATCGGGCGTGAAACAAGCAGTATATATGTGTGTACCGTATGCGTCCCGTGAAAGCCTGTTAGTCCTGTCGGCATCTTGAGGTTGACCCGTGCGGTCCACTCTCCGTTAACCGAAAACTCCTTTCTCGGCTTTCCTCACTATCGTATTTTACTGCTTTACCCTTTTTCGGTATAATACCACAAATTCTACTTCTGACTAGCATCAAGATACTCTCGAAATCTCCGAGGACTAAAAAAGCTTCCTATAATATTTTTCCTTCTTTCTAAAGATGATTTTTTCCAAGTAGCCTCCTTTTTATTCTATTAATCCAAAAGTATTTATTTTTATTTAAATACGTGATATGTTTTTCTTTATTTTTACATTTGAGGTTCAATTCGATCGATTTTCTTATCGATTATTAATTTGATTCGTGTATTTATTTGCTGATAGAAGAGAAGGAAGGGGAGATTATGAGAAACATTTTGAATGTCGTAAATTACAAAAGAATAATCTTACATTTGTTTATATATACATATCGTGTGTATTTTTATTTTCCTTGTGAAACTCAAAGATATCGTTTTTAAAAAAAGCCTGGACTTTCCGAGTGTTCCTGATATCCCCTTCCTTTTTTTTTTTTTTTTTAACTTTTTCAATCTTAAATGCTTTAATTCATTTAATCTTATCGAGATTGAAATACGCTGAGTGTTGTCAAACAATGTAATTTCGATCACGACCGCGATAACATACCTTTCAACTACCATTCGTGGTTAATTTGTCTAACAGTTATATTTCGATTGTATAATCAATTGTTATTATTTCTATTATACATACATAGTTCTACATCGAGATGATTTATTATTGAAACGACGAGCCAACGTGAATTTTCAGTCTACGTTTAAGGTACAAGATTTACAAATAATTTCACAGGTTCATTTATTTATATTTCGAAATTTTGTATAGCACGATTTTCAGATTCCTGTCAACGAATCATGCGTAATATAATTTGTTACACACACAACACATACACACACACATTTTAAATATTTCAGTTCTTAAGCAACGAATTGGAAAATTTTATAAGGGTATATTTTATAGGGTACATAAGCTTTATTTTAAAAAATAAAATTCTCAATTGTTTTTATATTAGACTCGAAACCTTTTAACCCATATAATAATATTCGCAGAGAAATTGAGCTTATAATTAAAAGATGATATTTTCAAATGTTTTAATAAAATTATAATAACAAGATTTTATCTATAGATATAACTATAATATTTTTGTTAATGTTAATAATGAATGAGCTTAAACGTGGTAATCATTGGAAGTTTCTATCTATGTATTTAAACGGAATCGAAGACGAAAAGCGTATTTCCGTACGCTCCATATATCTCGAACGTGCGAATTTATGTTTGAAAGTACTTTGACCGCGAAGGATTATGCTGTAGCTCTTCTAGGAAAGAGAGAGTGAGAGAGAGTGAGAGAGAGATTGAGTGAGAGACTGAGGGAGCTCGTAGAAATTAGTTTTCGAGCTTAATGGAGTTTCGAGAGCGTGGCAAGGTGCTCTGGGTATTCCCTAGAGTGAGAAAAATAAAAGGAACTAGAGAGAAAGAGAGATACAGAGAGGAGAGTGAGAAAGAGAAGATGAAGAACAACGAACCTCAGCCAAGTTTTGTCATTTTTACAATTAGCTCTGATTTTTCGTTGAAAAAAGGTTTCGTCCGAACGTTAGACTAAATTTGATAAAATCTACTCGCGTAAAGGAATTTTGATTTTTGCTTGTAAAAATATTCCACCGAACTGGATGATTTATATCAATTCTAATGTTCATGATAACGATAGATAATAAAATAGATATTTATAATGCAATGTGTTATACTTACTGGTATAGTCAGTTCATACATAAATATTTGTTGTTTAGATATTTTTAGATGTAAACTAAAAGAATAAATATAGAGTAAGATAAAGATAAATATAAAGATATTTTTTCTAATATTTGGTAACAAACGGTAGGCAATAAAATAAAAATTTATGATACAATGTGTTATGCTTTGCTATATTCTGTTCATAAAAGATAGAATTGAAAATTCTTAAAGATGAGAAATAGAAAGAAAGAAAATGAGAACGAAAAAGGGGTGAAAGAGAGAGAAAGAAATAAAGCAGATAAAATAGTTTTAGCACAAGAAAAAGGCTTTAATGGCACGTCTGGCATGTCGGCCTTTATTATGAACCTCGACAAAACGCGGCAAATGCGTCTCCTTATCAGCTAGGCGGCTTCTTCCGCTTGACTTCCGCTTTGACGATCTCACCGATGATTTACGAGCGTTGAAAGAGTGTAAAACGAATGCACATAGTAGACGCGACGATGCTACTGACTTGCTAACCCTCCAACCATCACCCATCCAAAAAAAAAAAAAATAAAAAAGGAAAAAAGAAGATAAGTAACATTCTTCTCGTAACTTTATAAAGTTCAGAATACTACATCAAATGTAAAACTTAAAAATATGAGAAATAAAAAGAGAAAGAGAGAGAGAGAGAAATGTTAAAAGAAATTTTATAAATTCGTGAAGATGATATGGTTAAAAGGGGGTGGAAAAATTTCATCTTGAACAATGAAAATTTATTGGATTTGCGAATGAATTATATTCACTCTTTTTTCTTATTTTAACAAATTTCTTTCTACGGTGTAAAATGGTATAATTGAAAAAAGAGGTAAAAAAAAGAAATAGAATAAGAATGAATGATGCTCGTTCGTAGGTGAAAAGTTCATAGTACGTTTATAGTACGAAAGATTTACCACGTTTCTCGTTTTAATTTCGAGCCGAGACAAGATAATAGGAGAATGATGAAAGATGTCGGATCATTTGACGAGTCGTTTCTCGTGAAAGTGGCTACACCGTGATATACATCGACGATTATATGAGTGTATTCTTTGATAAACGCGACTTTTTTATTGGCGCGATAGATGCGCCGAGATTATTTTAATATACCTTACAGTTATCTACATCACCACTATCATCAGCTATCATCTTTTTTAATTCACTGGATGCGTATAATCCACTCGAGATTGCATTTCTTTTTAATCATTTTCTTTTGATCATTTGATCCATTCAACGTTTACTTATTTTTATTCTTTTTTTTTATTTTTTCCTTTCTTTTCATTCTCTTATTTTCATCGCGTTCTGTCTATTCGAACTAAGAAAAATTAACGACTTATTCAAGGTCAAAGCGTCGTTTAATCTTATACTCGTAAGACGGTTTGCTTTCTTGGCCGGCGCGATAGTTAACGACCATTTTGTTAATCTTATAATATACGCTTAAAATGAAAAGGCTCTAAACGCATTTAAAAGTCATATTCGAAAATCTAAATTAGAACTAAGTCATTTGAAAGATGGTGGAACGTATAGTATACTACTCTAAAGTTTCAAATGATTTTTACCCTAATATAGAAACAATTTTATTTTCGATCCAACTTATTTTTATTGATCAAGATAAGTTTGAATTACGATTAGAGAGAATTCAACATCTTCTAATGTTCATCAAAATTTTAGACATGCTTGAAAAAGGGCATGATCTTCAAAAAAAAAAAGTGGAAATCATTTTTCTAAAAATAGTTATTTTATTATGTATAAATATAAGATGACGTTGACAATGATTTTGATGATATCTCAAGGGGTGGAATATTTTGGGAGGAAAGTCGTTTAGATCGATTAATTAGTATATATACTCATAGGAGTACTGTCTGCTTGGTGGTGGTAGGTGATCGTGTTTGTATTCGGTATTCGCAGGAGGCAAATGTGTGATTTAGTGGATAATGACCGAAGCAAATAGAGGTGCATGTTGGTACAGTGTTCTGCTTAATTACCAGCATACACTAGTATTGTAATAATTCATGCGTTTGTTGTTCATTACACGAACATTCGTATTATTTCCTTTCGATCGTATTACAAATCGTAGTTGCAATCGTAGTTATTTCTTATCTTTAACATAGTTTGTGAATTTGATATTCTTACTAATATTCGAATGTTAATTTTTGAAGTTTAGTTTTAATCTGTAGACGAAAAACTAGTATTCAATTCTTTTCTTTATATTTTATTTTCTGGAAAGGAAAACTCCATTCAGAGACTAAAAAAAAAAAAGATTTAAGAGGGTCATAAAACCATAAACAAACCTAAGATTGATCGAGATATATTGGTGCGACAAAAACCTTTGTGCACTGTTGGGTCCTTTGAGCGGTTTCAGATTCCTATGTAAACACATGTTATACCATAAAAAAAATGATGTTCCGATATTCTAGACAAAGTTCCTTTATGGATAATTTCCACTACCAAAACCGTAGGCTGTACCCATCGGTGGACTATGGGGATGAATTCTTCTGCTATTGGTCAATAAGATTCATAATTTCCTTCCCTCTCCAAATGGGGTGTAGCTTATTTCTGATATAACTATGTGAAAAGAAGTAAGAGAGCGTCCCTTAGTCTTCAGTCCTCAGTGCTTAGCCCTTAGTCTGTCTGTCTGTCTGTCTGTCTGCCTATATGTATGTATCAGTTCTTAGTCTGTCTCTTATCCGCTGTGTATTATCTGTTATATCAGTCAGTCTTATATTTGAACTCTTTTGTATTCTGTATTTTTGCAACCACGCCACTTTTTGTAAACTTTTTGTAAATACCGCTCGATATCATAATTAAATATATTATATCATATCATTATCATTTTATTTGTACAACAAACCGGACATTATCAACGTCGTAAAATCGTTTCATTAGTTTCATTCTTTCGAAGTTTTTTGAAGGTTTCACTTTACTGTGATCTGTACACATGATATTTTTTGTTCTTGTTATAGAGTTGTTAACTGAGAATGCGCAATGACACAGCGAATTTATCAGTGGTCCACGAGCCCAAGGGAGGCACCGCAGACTATCCAAATGGAGCCCCCAAAATCTCATCGACCAGAAAAAATCCTCTCGAGGTGTAAGTATCGTTATACGATAATATTTATATCGTTCTTCTTTTTTTTTTTTTTTTTTACTTCAATAAAATTGTTCTATACTAATCTCATATATCTGAGGAACATCTTAGACTATCATCAATTATGTTTCCGACAATTCGTTGGGATTATTCCAGTAGTAATTAATAATCAATCTTACGTTCTAAAGTTTTAATATTTTCAATATAACTAAACGAGATTGAAATCTTTATTGTTTTCACGAGAGAGGGAAGATTATCGATCAGAACAATAATAATCAAATTTCGATTTCGTTACGGAATTTGAAATTCAAATTCGCGATAGGGGAACTTCGAACAGATGCTTGTTCTTTTTCCCCTATCTTTTTCTCCGAAAAAATATTGTCGACATTTATAATAACAGCTCGCATGAGGTAAAAGGAAATAAAAATGATAATTTTTTTTTTTTATCGAGTGATAATACAGAGGAGAGGAAAATAAAGAAAAAAAGAGAAGAAATTTAATCGCACTATTTTCATATCTTTTAGTTTACATTTTTTTTCTTTTTTTTTTTAAAAGGAAATATAATTCGTTCGTTCTTTCGTATTCGAAATCGATCGAGGAATTTGGAAAAAGAACTTTTCTCCTCCTGCATCTTTCGCATCTTCTACACGGAATAGGAAAAGTTTTCCACGAATGATCGTTTATCGAAACGACCAGAAGAATGGCAGTCGGTTTTGCGAATGGTGCATGAAACTCTTCTTTCTTTTTTTTCTTTTGTTTATACTGGGTGAATCATATTTCATTCCAATAAAATTATTTATTCTCTAAATTTGATTGTTTTTTTCTCAACTAATATTTTGTATACTACATGTTTGCATTTCTACAAAAATTTAGATAGATAAGGTATTATATATGTACACATGTACACATGTTTTATGTGAATATTACACTAACAAAATTATATAATTTCATAGTGATAAATTTAAAAAAAGAATAATTTCATCATTTTGATTAAAGACAAAACAATATTTTAATATTTTAATTAAGAAAAGATGATCAAGTTATGTGATTCACCCTGTATATAAGATATCAGATACACACACACACACACACATATATATATGAATGGGTACACTTAGACACGTATCATCGATCGTAGATTCGTCGCGGGAGTTTCGAACAGCAATTACGTCGCTAATGGAGGTCCCTGAGGGTAGATCTTGACAGACGTTTCGTAAAAGTATCCTTATCTCTCTCTATTCCTAGGATCTTGTGCATTCATCTTACTTGCATTCTCCCGTAATGAATTCACATGGAAGTCGGGAAATGTATGAAAATAAAAAAAAAAAAACAACTTATAAAATTTTCCATCTTTTTTCTCGACCGATCATTTCAGAACAAATGATTTATGTTTACGAATTAAACAACCATTTATTTCTCTCTCTCTCTTGTTCGGAGTTAGGATGATTTTTCTTTCCTTTTCTCCCCCTCCCCTTGTTTTATTAGTTCTTTTCTTTTTTTTGTTTTTTTTTTTTTTGAATGAAAACCTGTGGAAAATTTCAGGTACCCCTCATGATTCTACTAAACTTCTTCCTTCCTCTTCTTTTACCACTTTTCTTCTTTTAATTTTTTTCTTCATAAGAGCGATTACCCTTTCTCGGAAAACATTATTGACAAGGAAGAAGAA
This sequence comes from Polistes dominula, assembly GCF_001465965.1. Next base: position 385,942 of record NW_015148970.1, read on the forward strand.
TTTTTCGAGAACGTTTTTATTGCACTGTCGTTAACAAAAATGTCAATTGAAAAGCAATCCACAATTCGTTTTTTTTTTCTTTTTTTTTTTCTTATTCTCATGAACGTTCTTCTTCCAACAAGATTATAAATTTCTTCATAAAGAACAATAATTCTCCTTCCAACGATCCAATTAATGATTCAACGATCATGCGTATTTTCTTTTCTATTTTTATTCCCACTTGAATAGCAAACCTTGTAGAAAGTACAATAGTTCACGTATTTTTTGAATTTTCGTTCAAATACTAGAGGAAAATTCAGTGGAGCTCCTTTTTTTTTGGATTTAATTGCTATGATCCCAGCGAATTCGAAGGAATATGAAATTTTATGTTGAACGATATGAAAAATATATTCTATATCCTAACAGAAAAAATTTAAAAATGAATATGAGTGTGTGTTGAACAAATAATAAACTTTTATTATTTTATTGAAAAATAAAAGAGAAAATTATTTATTCAAGTAAAAACTCAAAACTTTGTCAATCCATTCAAACTAATATAATTATTTTGATACAACATTAAAAAAAATGTTTGTCCATTCGCGAGCATCTGTTCTTTTGGTAAGTAGAACAAGACTATCGTTTAAAAATCCAACGAGAAATAATAAAGTTGTGAAGCCTCGTGAAGAATGCCTATCATCTTCTAAATGAAAGATCATTGTAATGCGTTTTGTACGCTACCCTAATATATTTTATTTCAGACACACAACGAGACACGGAGAAGGATAAAACGGAAACTGAATACATGCTACAACAGAATGGCGAACCAATGTACGAAAGCATATTAAAAAAATAAACATAAACAATATACTAGATACAGTAAAATTGCAATAGAATATGATACGAATGAACGAGAATGAACAAATAAATAGCGTTTAAATAATTTCATCCTATCATATTGAACAGAAGCTATTTTGTTAATGGGACATTGGTATCGATGATTTAAAATAATGAAACGCCTATATGAAATTTGAAAACGTATAACTAAACCAGACTTTGGATACATGATTTTTAATTATTTATTTAATTTATTGTTTTAATTCTTTTTTTCTTATTTATTTTTTTTTTTATTTGATCGATCGAATGAATGAAAGGAAGGCAAAACATAAAGTTACTTCCTATCACAAGTTCTTCGACATTATGTTTGTTAATTACTTTATAAGAGTTGATTATCCTTTTTGTCCACAGTGAATTCGTGCCACCTCAGACGAAGGAGGAGGAAAAACCAGTTCAGCAGGGGCCAACATTACCACCGGTGCCTTACTACAGACTGGTAAGTTTTTTCTTCGTTGAACATTATCAAAACGAAATTTTGTAAATATTTTTCTCTGGTATACCAAACTTTGATATATTTAAAATAATTTATAAAAACTAACTAAACATACATATATAATATATGTGTGTGTTCTTGGAGAAATATGTTTGTGCCATCAAATTTTGAAATATTTTTATTTTAAACATCACAGTTCGTCAGACGAATTTTACTGAATGACAGGAAAACTTTGGTAGCGCATTGGAGGAAAAAGTAATATGTCTCTTAAGTTGGTGATCGTAATGGTAAATGTAGTGGTGAAAGTAATGGTGGTTAGGGTGGTAGTGGTGGTGTTGGTAAGTACGGTACGTTTTAAGAAACTAGGAATATACGAGCATGGAAAACGTTTTCCTTGAAATGAAATGGTCCGTCCGTCCATTCGGTACTAGGTAAAAAAAGAAAGAAAGAAAAAAAAGAACGTTTTTAGCGTCGAAACTGTTCTATACGCAGTGCGCCCTCATGTTAAGGGGGAAAAAAGTAGAGGAAGGGTGAAAAGAAGAAGTAGAAGAAGTAGAGAGAGGAGAGTAGGAAGAAAATTCGCACCAAAAGAAACCACGCTCAAGGAAATGATACGTCTTGGGCTAAGCTAAAAGTTTCCACCAAGAAGAATTTAATAATGCTTTCCGTTTGGGAAACGGAATTTTTCTTCGAGAAGGAAAAAAAAAGTGAAAAATAGAAAAGGGAGACATAGAGACCAACGAGTTTAATACTTGCCAGTAAAAGGAAACGAAATTGTCCCTCGAATATTTCTATTTTCTTTTCATTCAATTTATTTTTTTCACACTTTATTTCACTTTTGAAAAATTTCTTGTTTTCATAATAATAAAAAAAAAAAAAAAAATATATAAATTTAATTTACACAAATGGTTGATTTTTTAGCTTCAATTTTTCGTATCTTCTTTTTATATTTTTATCTCATTTGGATTTATTTTGATTTTGATTTGCATTGTTTGAAAAATCAGTGTACAAATTTGATGACGAGAAAGGAGCATGTTCTCTCATGCGAATACGCTAAGAGACGTGGTTGCTCAGGCTCGCTTTCGTTTGTTCAACGGCGATATGCCTCACCATTAATCATATTCTTAAGCAGATATTAATTTTCCCCGGTTAAGTCTTCCGTGAGTCACGAGGTGTGCACCCCGCCACTAAATCATTCGAGAGTGTTTGTGAAATTTCGGACTAGTCGAAGACAAATTGCGTGGCTGAAGAACTTTTTTGGTCCTTCCTGAAACAAAGACGCAAATAATTAAAATGAGATAGTAAATTTTCTACGTACGAGCTTATATTTGGATAATAAAACAATCACAAGATTGATGGTTAATGTAATTTCTTTCCTTTTGGACGCCTTTTGGTTGAAATACATGTATACACAATCCCTTGGTAGAATTAATGTTAAAATATACATTTTACATTTATGATTAATTGTAATTCTAATTTTTTTTTTGGTAATTATTTTATATTGCAGTTCCGATTTGCTACTTTCAGCGAGTTGATGTTGATTTTCGGAGGCCTGGTCATGGGAACATTGACAGGTCTCTGTATCCCGATTTCTACAATACAATACGGTGAATTCACAACCTTATTGGTCGACCGTAATATGGACAATCAAACAAGTACTCCGACACTTATAATGGATTGGTTCGGAGGAGGAAAAGTTTTGTAAGTTTAGATTTCATTTTATGTATTTCATATCATCTTTCTAAAAAAAAAATAATATTGTTATAGAGATATGATAAAAGTAATAGTAAATAATAAATGAATGTAATTTATTTTAGATTACATAGATATAATGTTACACATTTATTAGCTCACCATTTATTATCTAGCGATGATCCAAACTGAACTGAACTGAACTACGAATCGTTTTTCTGTTATATTTTTCTTCTGTTTTTCTCCGAAATTTTCAACCTTTCCCGAACATAAAGTATCTAGATTGTTTCTTTAGGAAATATTCGAGATGCTTCGGTCTGACGAATTTTCTAAGCGATATCGCATACCTAAACAAACAAATGCATTTTCGGAAAACGATCTCTTTCATCCTACGCATTTTTACGCCTCAGAAGACGAGAGTTTTAAGAATTTTGTAGAGGAAGAAAGTCATATTTCTTTGGCAAGCTGCGTGTTATCGTATTTTGCAACCGGATAGGCATATCCGATAATTTTTCTGATAATTGTTGTGTCGTGCGAGGTTCCAAGAATCTACCGATGGATGTATTATATTCTTATGAACTATTATAAGTGTGTAAAGTAGAAAAAAAATCGGAAACTGGTCAATATGACCGTCCCCTTGTAAGTGTGAATTTTAAGTTATCGTTGTGTAAGTCTGTTAAACATCTGTTGACGCTGCATAGGTGAGAATCGGGTTTATCAAACACATGATGACAACAGCTAAGGTCGATTCGTATTTCACTCGGCTATGTTTTGGAGGCATATGTTTTCTGTGAGAAACCTAATGCTTTCCGATGCTTTCTTTGTGACGAGAAAGAACGCTCTTGAATATCAGACACTTTTCATAATGGATTTATTTTAAATAAACATACTCGATTGTGATTTCACATTCTTCGATCCCCCTCCAGCTCCTTAGCTGTGAAAGAGAGGTCAGTTTACTTATTTTATTTTATGTTTTTTTTTTTTTATCTACGCTGCAAGAGTAGTGTTCTAAGGAAGAGGGTGCACGTTACTTCACTTCAGTTATTCATGGAAATAGATCGAATAAGATTTGGCGAATTGTTATTTTATCTTTAATTTTGTTTCGGAAATTTTTCATTTCTACTATGAGTGATAGACGCATCGATGGTTATTTCTAACTACTGAAAATAAGTCTTACTTATATGAAAAAATGAAATTTTTACTTGAAATAACTTTTGTTTATTTTATAGAGGACCGAACGCAACTGAAGAGGAGAAAATGGACGCTCTCTACGATGATTCAGTGGCATTTGGTGTATCTTGTGCCGCTTTATCTACGATTCAATTCATCTTTGCCATTTTCACCGTCGATTTATTAAACATAGCTGCATTCAGACAGATCGCAAGAGTACGCAAGATGTTCTTGCGCGCTGTACTTAGGCAAGACATGAGTTGGTACGACACTAACACATCTACCAATTTTGCTAGCAGAATTACCGAGTAAGTTTTTCTTTAATAACTAAATTATTATAATAAATGAAGAACCGTGTAAAAGTCTAGAAAATCATCGTTATTTTGTTTAAATGTTTTATTTCTCTCTCGTAATTTGCAACGAAAATGTACTCAAATAATTAACATAAGCGTTTCGAAAAATTTCGTGTCTTTGTTATACACAATAAGAAATTAGTTTTGAAGAAGAAAAGTGATAGTGTAACTAAAATGTGATCCTATGGAAGAGAACAAAGTTTGGTAGTTTGAGCGTGCGCCTGTTAAGCATCCAGTCACTGAAGCAACCATCTAGCTATTCAGCTACCTAGCTAGATAGCTAGCTACCTAGGTAGCTAGGTAGCTTGGTAGGTACGAGGTACCTAACCAGACAGGCACTCGGATAGAAGAGAGAGAAGAGGTTCAACAGGTGGGCGTTTGCAAAACTCGAAAACCTTGTCTGTGCCTTGTCTTTGCCTCTATTCGAATTAGGTCGTACGTAATAGAAGGAAGAGGTATGGTTCCTCGTTATTATAGGAAATCTCGTGAAAGAAATTCCGATGATCGATCTAAAAACTTTTCATCTATCTTTTCCTTCTTTTCCTTATTCTTCTTATCTTTTAGATTAATGAGAATAAAATTTGTTTTTTTTTTTTTAAATAAAAATCAATGATTCTGTATCTTTTCGTATCTATCAATTAAATTTCATACTTATTTTTAATTATAAGTAAGAATTTTTATAATATTCTTCATCTATACATTTATGATAAAACGATAAATTTTGTTTTTCAATTTTAATGACAGTTTCAAATAATACATTTATCTTTCTAACTATAAAAATAATAATTTTTTTTTTTATATTAATTATGAATATCTAATGAAATTTTTAATGAAATTCTTAAGTAGTAAAATGATTGTATATAAACTGAAAGAACGATGCCATAAATAGTGAAGTAAAGTAAGTACTTGATATTTTGCAGTGTATATCAGTGACGTTGCTTTCGAGAGTTATCCTTTTTATATCGTGTTTCATCTTAAGCGATGAAGTATCTTACTTTAGACATTTAAGACACTTAATCGTCATTACATAAAGCTTTTTTTCGCTTGTGGTTAAAGAGAGAGAGAGAGAAAGAGAAAAAAAAAGAAAAGACGGTGATAAACGACGCAAGGGTAGTACGAGCTTCACCCTCGATCGATAACGATAAACGCTTTTCCATTACCATTTGCTAAGGACTGACCCGTCCGTAGGGAACTTTTTATTATGAGCTAGAGGAAAGGGGGTGAAAAAGGGGTGGCAAGAGAGGAAAGGAGAGTATGCACTTTAAAAAGTCGATTACCACGAGAACAAACGTTCGTTACCAGTGTTCCACCGAGCGTACGATATTATTTTTAGCTCGATCTCGAGAGCTCCTGTCTCTCTCACCCCTTCATGCTTTTCAAGGCTTTCTAAAGCCCTTATTGTTCTTAGTATTTAATGTCCTTTCACTCATTTATCCCTTTTCTTCGATTTAATCGATAACTTTATATAAGCTCTTTCCAATGATATCGATTTACGTTGATTAATGTGTGTTTCATTTTTTTCCTCCCTCTCTAGGAACAATTTTTATGAGATAGATTTAACAATGCATTTATAATACTTAAATTAAACTTGTCTAATGATCGATTTAATTTTTGTTTTGTTTTAAATTTAATTTAAAAATTGTTCGACTTATTTGACTAATCATAGTATTTATAAAAAAATGTTTCGAATGTTTGCAGAGATTTGGACAAAATGAAAGATGGAATTGGCGAGAAGCTTGGAATTTTTACGTATTTGATGGTTTCCTTTATATCATCCATCATTATATCCTTCATATACGGTTGGAAATTGACATTAGTCGTACTTAGCTGTGCGCCTGTTATCGTCGTAGCAACTGCTGTAGTAGCTAAGGTCCAAAGCTCCTTAACAGCCCTTGAGTTGGCTGCGTATGGTCAAGCAGGAAGCGTTGCTGAAGAGGTCCTTGGTGCCATCAGGACTGTCGTAGCCTTCAATGGCGAGCAAAAGGAGGTCGACAGATATGCCCAGAAGCTTCTACCAGCTGAAAAAACTGGCATCAGGAGAGGAATGTGGTCCGGTGTTGGAGGTGGTGTCATGTGGTTTATCATTTATCTCAGTTACGCTTTAGCTTTTTGGTAAGTCATTTTATACGAATAACAGCGACTTGATTTATGTTCACTTTTCATGCCAGATAAATTATTTCCACATTATTTTTATTATTATTATTTTTTTTTTTCATAAATTATAAACTATATGAAATGTATGTATTATGGTTAATGATTTTTATTTGAATATGTTTTGTTTTTTTTTGCTTAAATCGAGCAAGAGGATTTTCATTACTTTTATTAGTTGAATATATGTATTTTATTACATCTATGCTTATTACTTTTATTATATTTTGTAATATTAATTCATTTTTAGATAAATATTAAACAACGAATATCAATTTTTATTTAATATTGAGCTAGAGTATTTTCATTATTTTTTATTAGTCGAATATTTATATTCGTTTTCGGTATCATATTTTATTAAAAATATAATTCTAGGAATAAAAAACGAGCGTACGTTCTTGTTATAAATACGATACACAAAAATGTGTAAATATTTTTTGGAATAGGTCGTTGAACTTTTCGTAATAAAACGTTTGAAATTAAACGACCTAGATATAAAATATGTATACATTCGTTTAGTTAGATCGTGAAACTGATCGTAAAAAAAAATGTTTTGATTAAAGTAACTTATAACTCATGTGTCAATCGTTCTTTGTTCATTTTTCTCTAACAGGTATGGCGTTCAATTGATTTTGGAGGATCGTCCGAAAGAATCTAAAGAATATACACCAGCCGTTTTGGTGATAGTATTTTTCGGTGTATTGGCTGGTGCACAAAACATGGGTCTAACTTCGCCACACTTGGAAGCTTTTGCAGTGGCCAGAGGATCAGCTGCTGCTGTTTTTCAAGTACTTGATCGTGTACCTACCATCGATAGTTTGAGCAAGGAAGGTCAGAAATTAAAATCGGTTAGCGGTGACATCGAATTTAAGGATGTTCATTTCCGTTATCCTGCGAGGAAAGATATTCAAGTGTTGAAAGGTTTAAATTTGAAAATTAAACGGGGAGAAACTGTAGCTTTGGTTGGTGGTTCCGGATGTGGTAAATCTACCTGCTTGCAACTCATTCAAAGACTCTACGATCCGATGCAAGGACAAGTGAGTTCTTTTCTATTCTTCCTTCTTTATTACCTTTCTAATTTGTTACATTTAATAACCAATAATTTCTTTCGTTTATGTTTGAATATAAAAATGAATCTCTGTGCATTTTTTTATTTTACTTTCTTTCCAACTTTTTATAACTGTAATTTTGACTTAATGGAGTTTCCCATTAAAACGCGTATTCATACGAGCCCCTTGATTCGATTCAGTAATATCGGAAACTTTCGCGGTTCGCTAATTAAAAGAAAAACGGGGTCGAGGGAGAAAGAAAGAGAGAAAGAAAGAGAGAAAGAAAGGAGAGAAACTTAATACCTGAAGTCTCTCGAGTTTCGTAGATTCGAGAAGTTTTCCGAAAGGGGCATATCGTGTTAGGAAAGTTTTTTTTACTTGTATGCCAGTGTATATTGCCAAGTAATTGCCAAGTTAATAACGCACCACTACGTTTTTATTATTCTTTGTCTAAATTAATCTTTGCACGTCTTAACTTTATAGTTTTTTGTCTGCACACATGTGCAACATATAATATCAAAGCAAAGATTTTATAAATTATCGTGAAAATTATTTTTGATAAATAAAGTAATTTTTAGTTCAATTTTAGTTACAAAATATTTAACATTTATTTACGTATTTTTGTTAACATTTAAATTTAAGGTCCAGTTAGATGGGGTCGATATATCGAAGTTAAATGTTCAATGGTTGCGTTCGTACATCGGTCTTGTTGGGCAGGAACCAGTACTTTTTGACACGACAATACGAGAGAACATCCGATACGGAAATGACAGCGTTACCGAAGAAGAAATGATCAAAGCAGCCAAGGAAGCCAACGCTCACGATTTCATCAGCAAACTGCCTGAGGTAAGCAAGTCAAATCTTTTTTTTTTTTGTTATTCTATCTTGGCACCTTTGTTCTCAAATTTTTTCTTTTCTACTCTTAGTGAAAATAATGCGAATGAAAAAAACTCTTCGTAATCCCATAGAATAATTTTCATTCTATCGTAAAATAATCGAAATTAATTGGATTTATTATAGTCATAATTTGAAAATATGTTCAATGATTTATACGGTGGGACGAACGTGTAGTATCAACTTTCGAAGTTTACGTATTACACGTCCTGACAATCTCGTATGTATTCATGCATGAATACATACGTACATGTGGGTGTATATGTGTTTATATGTATGTGTTAACGATAGTCTCAGGTGCTAGGACGATCCACAGAATGCTCGCGTAAACAGGCGATAAAATATCCTCTAGTATAACACATTTCGTGTGCAAATAACATTATCCGAGATTACGCCCGTGTCAACGATTAGGCGTTTATTACCGAATTATCGCTAGGTGAATTCGCCATTTCAGGATAATTTCGTTCAGCAACTTTCGCGTTGTTTCGCTTACGTTAACATTTTAGTTTGAATCTAATAAAACGACTGTTTATTCATTTTTTTATTTATTATAATTTGATCGAAATCTAGCAGAAATTCGTAATACGATATTTCAAATAAATAACACACAGTCATTGGTATAATTATTGTTTAAATTGTACGGAAAGTTATTTAGTTTTTTCTAGTATCTCAAATTGTTCAAACATTAAAATTTTCTATTATTTGAATGTTCGATGTTCTTACAATTAATTTTGTTTGTTTGCTAAATTATTAGGGATACGATAGTCCTGTTGGAGAACGAGGTTCCCAACTATCTGGTGGGCAAAAACAAAGGATTGCAATAGCTCGTGCTTTGGTCAGACGACCAGCCATACTTTTACTCGATGAGGCTACCTCTGCATTGGATCTTCACAGTGAAGCAACTGTTCAGAGAGCACTTGATGCTGCCTCAAAAGGCAGAACGACCGTTATCGTGACTCACAGACTCTCCACTATCACTAACGCTAACAGGATCGTCTTTATTAAGGATGGCAAGGTCGTTGAAGAGGGTACACACGAGGAGTTGCTGGCACTTGGCAAACATTATCACGGATTGGTTGCAGCTGATGCTAGTGCCGCTGCCAAAGGTATTATAAAAGCTCATTTAATCGTTCACTGAATACAACACTCAGAAAACAATTCCATACCATTTTTTAATATTTTATTTTATTCTTAATTGTAAGAAATTTAATTGTTTCATATTCGAATATTTAGAAATTCTTCTTATATGACACATCATTTAATTTTCTTTTGTTGGCAAAAAATTAGGATTAAGAAAATATTTGTTCTTTGCAAAAGTTTGTAAATTAATATTTTGTCTAGCTTAGTGCACGTTATCGTTCTATTTCGTATAATTCGGATTTATCTTCATTACCGTTGGATATTCTAGATTGGAATAGAGGGAGCTTAAACCTAATCGTTTTACATCCACGTCGTTTCGTTAGAAAATAGGAAGGATTTGCCTAGGAATAACTGTATTTATGAGTTATACTCTCCCACTATCTAACTAATAAACAGGAGAGAGATCGCGTTAATAATCTTCTATTCAGTCAGTAATTTTCAACTTCCAATAAACAGAAGACGATCCTTGTCCCTGTCAATTAAATGAGTTCAAGTTCGATAACATTTGCTGAAACGAATGAATAAATTTATTAGGCCCTTAACATAATAAAAATGCAAGCTAAAAAAATCAAAAAATTATGTCGATATAATTTGATTAATTTATTATATTGATAAAGAATATTTGTTAATATCTTTCAGCCAAGGCTACGGCATCCGCGGTGAAAACAGTTACGGCAGCAAAACCCAAACCTCAAAAAGCACCACTAAAGAGACAATTTTCAACCCTTTCAATGCACTCTCATCGCCTATCGCTAGCAGGTGGATCCGATGCTGGGTCTGATGTTGGTCTGGAAGAACATGAAAAACCCTATGATGCACCGATGAGTAGGATACTTGGATTGAACAAAACGGAATGGCCCTACAATTTAATAGGTTAGTCATTCAAATGGTCTCTTTTCTTCAATCCAATTTCCATGTCAGAATTAATCAGGGAATTGTTATTTAAAAATAAATAACCCGCAATAATTTTGCAATTAAATGATGAAGAGAACAATGAATGTGTATTTAAAAAATAATGTAAAAGGATTAATGATTTAAATTGCAAGTATTTTGGAACGAACTGATTGGAACACAATGTTCATGCAAATGGGATTTTGAAAGAATCGTCTTATTCACTAGCAACCTTTCGTATCTCTAAACGACTCTTTCGGACGACGTAAATGTTTTTTACGATATTACAAAGTTACTTCTTCCTTCCCTTCTCTTTCCCCCGTAAGTTAGAGAGAAAGTTTTAATCCAGAAGGAAGGAAGCAAGGAAGGAAGGAAGGAAGTAAGCAAGTAAGTTAGAAGGAAACAGTGTTTTACGAGCTAAACGGTCTCCATTTCCTTTCAGGATGTTTAGCAGCTGGTACGGTAGGAGCATCATTTCCAGCATTTGCAGTTTTATTCGGTCAAGTTTATTACGTATTGGGTCTTCAGGATGAAAACGAAGTTAGAGAACAAACGGTCAATTTCGCGATACTTTTCATCATAGTCGGTGTGGTAACTGGAATAGGAACCTTTCTACAAATGTATATGTTTGGTTTATCCGGAGTAAGAATGACAACGAGGATTAGAAGGATGACATTTGGTGCTATGTTGCATCAAGAGATGGGATGGTACGATGACGAACAGAACAGTGTTGGTGCTCTTTGCGCAAGATTGTCTTCGGATGCTGGAGCTGTACAAGGTGCTACCGGAAGTAGAATAGGTGCTATACTTCAAGCTCTATCAACTTTGGTTCTTGGAATTGGATTGTCCATGTATTATACCTGGAAAATGACTTTGGTCTCCGTGGTTTCTATTCCGCTCGTACTCGGTGCTGTATTTTTTGAAGCTAGGATCATGAGCGGACAAGGACTTCAAGAAAAGAAAAAGATGGAAGCAGCTACCAGAATTGCTATAGAAGCGATCTCGAATATCAGAACGGTCGCGAGTTTAGGCAAAGAGACAGCTTTCTTTGATCGATATTGCATCGAACTTGATCACGTTGCCCAAGCTACTAGAACGAGAAATCGATTGAGAGGATTGGTCTTTTCCTGCGGTCAGACTACGCCCTACTTTGGTTACGCTTTGAGTCTCTACTACGGTGGTTACTTGGTAGCTAGAGAAGGTCTTAGTTATCAAGATGTCATTAAAGTGTCGGAAGCACTCATCTTTGGTTCTTGGATGCTGGGACAGGCATTGGCATTCGCTCCGAACTTCAACACTGCCAAAATATCTGCTGGTAGGATCTTCAGATTGTTAGACAGGGTGCCTGAGATCTCTTCGCCTCCTGGCTCTGAAGGAAAAGACTTGGATTGGGTAAGAAAATACAATATTTTTATATAATCTTCTTATAAATTAGGTCGTATATACTAATAATTTCTACAAATTATCAATAACAATTCAATAAAATAACATAAAATAAATGAAGAAGTAATGTGCACATAAAGTAGAAGAAAATGCAAGAAACTTTTAGGACAATCTCTAATAAAATCATATAAATTTCACGATACAATTTATATTGGTGTTAATCAAAATCGGCAAACATTAATCTTGCTTTAACGAAGTATTAACTTAGTAGAGAAGAAAATGAGATAAGATTAAAAAAAAGAAATTATAGAATATATTAGTTCACGAGTTGAAAGTTAAACGGCATTATAGGAAGGTTAATAAAATAGTCAAAGTAATTTGTTTCGAGTCTTCGCGTAAGTAACTTCGATATAATTAAGCTCTCGTCGTCGGTCAAAGTCGAGACATGTATAAAATGAAAGGTTTTTCGTGGTCGAGATGAAAGTTTCGAGTTTTAACCCACCCTCGTTCTTTCATCGAAGGTCCGAGAAGTTTTCAGTTTGTGGTAGTAGTTCGCTTTGAACGTCAAACTTTTCTATAAAGCGATCGAGGAAAGAATTTTCTAAATTTATCCGAGAAGAAGTCGATCGAGCGTGACGTAGAATCGTTCACGTTGTAAAATTTCTCTCTCTTTCTCTCTCTCTTTCTTTGATATTATACGAACACTTTTTACGACGTGTCGAAAGTATTTCACAGTCTTTAATCTACGATGAAAACGTTGCTGGATGATTAGGTTATGTAAAATACCGGAGGAAAAGAAAATTTGAAGTCTTTCAGATTCAACCATCGTTTATTTTACGAAGGTTCGATAAATCATGCCCCATCATTTATCCCATACACCGTATGTGTACGAATATTTGTCAATTATACTACCTGTTGCATTTCTGTATTATAGATCGATATTGTCTAGGAAAATACCTTCATATTCAACATGAAAATTTCAATGGTATTCATGATGTAATCGAAATAATTAACTCTTTTATTAAACTAATACATCCATCCAATCCTAAAGTGTTAACACGTTCACTGCCTAGCCAGATTTGCATGATGTTCTCAGCAGGCTATAAAAAGATAAAAGAACACATCGTATGAAATTCTTATTAATACAATAGTTAATGTTTTAATTCCTTATAGACCGCTAGCCGATTAATCGAATTATCGTTTATTTTGTACTTTCTGTTTTTGAGAATACATACTTTCTTTACAACATGCGCATAAAATGTTTGATTTAAGGTTACGTCAAACTTTCAATAATAATAAGGGGAATCTATAAAAGTTTTTTTTATGTAATTTTTATTATTTAAGCTTTTGAGATATTTCGGTTACCGATGGTCGAATTTATTCATCCAGAAAAGTTAATAATCTAAAAGAAAAATTGTTTGTTTTTATTTGCAGAAGGCAGATGGGCTGATACAATTTTCAAAAGTAGAATTCCAGTATCCAACACGCTCGGAGATGCAGATTCTTCGTGGTTTGAATTTAATAGTAAAGCCGGGTCAAATGGTCGCTCTGGTTGGTCAAAGTGGCTGCGGAAAATCAACTTGCATTCAGTTACTGCAACGTTTGTACGATCCAATATCTGGAACAGTTACCATGGACCGTCGTGACATCTCCTCGGTTTCATTGGCTTCGTTAAGATCCCAACTTGGTGTTGTTGGTCAAGAACCTGTTCTCTTTGATAGAACTATTGCAGAGAATATCGCCTACGGTGACAATTCCCGACGAGTAACCATGGATGAGATCATCGAGGCAGCTAAAAAATCGAATATTCATAGCTTCGTCAGTTCCTTACCTCTGGTAAACAAAAAAATATAATATCAATTCGAAAAATATAATTTTTTAAAAATTAATTGTTTTTTTTAGAGTTGTATCAAGGTCGTGAAATATTTAATACAATTTTTTAAACAAATTTTGAGGATAAACAATGTTCCTTTATGCTTTTGTCTAACACGTTTCTCATATTAACTATTTTCAAATTTTCTATTAAATTCTTTATATATTAAGAGTACCAGAAGATATTCTGATTTTTGTTAAAAAAAATAAAAAATGTAGAATAAAAGATAATTAAATGAATTCAATTAACTAGCATTTCCAAATTGTTGAAATACGAGAAGATTGGATAGTGCACGTATTTCCTAATGTTATTCCAATAGGTTTGATATCGCGTATAGTTAAGTTAGAATGAAGTTAGTTTAGGTTCTTACCTTAAAGTTTCTCATAGAAGTGCAGAGTATGCAACGTGTTATAAGTTAGCTCATTCTCCTCTTTAGGGTTACGATACGAGACTAGGATCAAAGGGTACGCAGCTTTCAGGAGGTCAGAAACAGCGCATAGCTATCGCGCGTGCTTTGGTAAGGAACCCACGGGTCTTGCTCTTAGACGAGGCAACCTCAGCCCTCGACACTCAAAGTGAAAAGGTAAGATATTCTCTTTCTCTATCTTCGTTTAGCTTTCTCATAAGATTTTCATCTCTAATAAGAGAAAGATAGAGAATACAATTTCTCTTTCTCTTTTACGAGATACTCCAATCGTTGATTTAATTAACTCGCTTTTCCTACTCAGTGGTGCCTTTTATTTTCCTTAATCCTTTTCTTTCTAATATTTCTTTAATCAAACACGTGTTTTTCTTTTTCTTGTTTTTTTTTAAATAAATTTGGTTGAAAGTATAATAGAAAAAAGAGGTCAAGTATAAAAAATTGTTATTTACTTTGGTTTTACATTGTCAAAAGGATTGAAAAAATTATCGGCATTTTTTTATGTTAAAATGGTATGTTCAGATATCGAAACTTAACTTATTTATCTTTTTCTTTCTCTCTTACTTTGAATTCATACTTATATTTAAAAAAAAAAAAAAAAAAGAAAAAAGAAAGAATAAGATGAGGAAGATCGTGTCGGAGTTAGTAATCGTTGCCAATTACAGGTACCTGGTATACTTTAGTAGAGGTATATATATACTATATACTACTGTAGTCTGTATTGCACGTTTAAAACTCTCAAGCTTGCTTGCTTCTTTGCTTGCTTGTTACCTCTTAAAAAGCGTTGTCGACTTTCAATCGAAAGAAAAAAGAAAAAGAAAAAGAAAGAGAGAGAGAAAGAAAAAGAAAAAGAAAAAGAGAGATTGGCTTTCTCGTCTTTTCTCGAGAGTCTCCTTCCGAGAAGACTCGAAAAGAAGAGAAGAGAAGAGAAGAGACTGACTGGAAGATGCAATCGCTATACTTCGGGTACTGTACTACATTTCAACTAAAGCCAAAGTACTGTCGACTCTTCTCGATTCGAATCAAATTCTACTGATGCTTCAGATACTGACATAAGCTTTCGATATTATCTGCATTTTAATTGGATCTTTTAGTTAAATAATACTTTTTATTTTATTTTGTTTATTTTATTTTTTTACCGTTTTCCTGAATTATTTCATTTTCATTTATAATCTAACATTGAATTATAATTTTTAATATATATAATATAATATAGTATAATATATGTATATAACAAAAAAAAAAAAAGGGGCAACAAATTTTGTATGTTTGTCGACACAAGTAAATTTGATATCTATGGAAGAAAAATGGATACATCAAGAGCGAAATAGTTTGCAACGAACGATAACAACGATCTGTGTCGGTTCGGTCACGTTATCGAGTTGGACAATCGGAAATCATTGGCTTTACGAGAGTACACGATTGTTGTCGATGGTGGTCAACGGAAACGGCTCTTCGTAACTTCGGTGTTAGCACAAATTTCACGGTTATATTGTTTCAAGCTATATTACCAAGTTGAACTTTGACCTTCGGTTTATTTCACATTTCCCTGATGAAAATGAAGAAGTTCTTTATTTATTTCGATGTCGAGTAATCAACAATAATCTTATCTACATTAAAAGGTCATCATTTAAATCAACATATTTTTTTTTCATTAATTATTTATATTCAACATTTCATAATAAAAAATGTAAAAATATTTCTAACATCCCTAATGAAAATTAATTTTGTAGTTAAATAAAAATATTGTGTTATATTTGTGTTCGCAGGTGGTACAAGCAGCACTTGACAAAGCGATGGAGGGTAGAACTTGTATCACCATAGCTCATCGTCTTGCTACTGTAAGAAATGCTGATGTAATATGTGTCCTTGAAAAAGGCACCGTGGCAGAAATGGGTACTCACGATGATTTAATCGCATCAGATGGCCTTTACGCTCACCTACACAATTTACAAGAATCCGCCATGGAATAGGAGTTTTTTATTTCTTTTTTCTTTCTTTTTCTGTAGCAAAAGATATTTCATTTCCTTTCTTTTTCCTATTTGATTTTCCATGTTTTCAAATTAAACAACCCATTCCTTAATCTTTCGTATATACATACACTCTTTTAAACACACGAACATTCTCATTTCGAGCGTTTAGATCGATGATCGAAGGAGCTCAACGCGATAAAGTCATCGATTCGCGAAAATAAATTCTTTTTTTCTTGCCGTAAATTTTCAAACTTAAAACAAATCAATCAAAATTTTATTTGAATTTTTTTTCGATGTTCATTAATTACTTAATTAGATTATTATTTTTATTATTATTATTATTATTTTTATTAATATTATTATTATTGTTCTTATTATTATTATTATTGTTATTATTATTATATTTGCGGCTCCGTCGACTTAACGATCGTTAGGTTTAATTATCGCGGATTTTAATCGTCAGTTATATAAATTTGCCGCGTTTTTATATTTGTTTAGAATTTATTTATCTTCTTCATTYTGTTTGTTTGTCCCCTTCCTTCTCCTTCATCGTCACCATTGTCCACATTTCTTTCATAACTTACTTCTTTTTCATTTGTCCTTTTTGTGTTATACGTTGTTTAGATGATTTTTATGCGGTACGGGCATTGAAATGTGTGAGATGAAATTTTAGAAATTCAAAAATAGAAGATAGAAAAGAAATAAAGAGTAAAACGTAGAGAGAATGCAGTGAGGTTTTCATAGATCTGATCGAATGAAAGTGAACGAGGATTTTTCTAGAGCTATTATAACTATTATTACTAGTTCCGTTATTATTATTATTATTACTACTACTACTATTACTATTATTACTACTATTACTACTACTACTAGTACTATTACTATTACTACAATTATTACTCTTACTACTATATACACACATTTAAAAGAGAGATACATATTACTTCAATAAGAGTTTCAATTTTAACACTCGTCTTTCGATCAAATCAAATCAAATCAAATCAAATTAACAATCTAATTTAATGAAACGAGAAAGAGAAACGTATGTGTTTTTACTTTCACACTCGCATATCGATAGAAGAGGAATTATCGATTTAATTTTTTTTGTTTTTTTTTTTTATTATAACATCTTACTCGAAAAATATATTTCGAAGTATTAAAAAGAAACTAGAACAAGAAAACATAAGAAAAAGATGAAATATCTTGGATTCGCGAATTTCGAAGATTTATTGTTTATTTTTTTAGAATATATTTAAAAAATTAGCACTAGATTTTTGGTCTTTTTTTGTTTGTTTTATTTTTCTTGATAAGTGAAATAAAATATTCAAAGAGTTTTCTACACTGTCCTTGTCAATTAAACTTTCGATTATTTCTTTTTTTGTTTTTTTTTTCTTCCATTTTGTGCGTTTTATTTTCTCGACTTTATTTACGAGAAATTTGCTGTTTCTCTCAGAAATTCGAAATTCGATGAATTTTCCGAGATAAAGAAACCCGAAGGAAGCATACGCGAAATTTACGAACTTGTAAATTGACATTAAATTTCCTTCACGTGCCTTAATAATTAAATACTAGCCTAAATGATGATCAAGGGGTGTGTAGAACTTGCGTTCTTTGTAAGGGTAGAGATATACGTATGATAAATAAAATAAAATAGGGGATAAGGAATGAACAAATTCATCGTATAGATTTTTTTTACGAATCGATCATTTGTTTTTGGAATTTTCAAGGGAAATTTTTTCTTTTATTTTTTTTTTTTTTTTTATGTCAAAACCAGAAATTACAATGTTTAGGAACACACACAAAAAATAAACAAAATTGACAACAGTAATATTGAGAATTTCGACGAAACGCAAACTCAACGAGATTTTTCCCTGATCAACCATAAAATCAAATTTCATTTACTCGATGATTCGATATGAATTTTGGAAAAAAAAAACAGAAATATAAAAATACAAAATACATTGTATTTTTTCTTTCTCGTTTTTTCCTATTTTATTATTTTTTCTCTTTTTTCTTTTTGCGTTTTCTGTTCACATACGTTTAGATAACATTTGACGAGCGTTTGACATTTTAATAATAAAAAAAAGTAGCAATGATATCGCGACGAAATTTTGGTTACTAAATAAAATTCCGCAAAAAGAAGAGATAAAAAAAAAAATAACAAAAATGAAAAGAGAAAGAATAAAAGGAAAGGGAGAGAACGAGATAGATAGATAGAATAATAATAATAAAAAAGATAAAATGAAAATCTAACGCAGGAAAGGAATCCGATAAGAATAACGGAAAACTGTCATGACATTTTCATTTGTTTTTCTTTTTCCCCTATAAAAAACGCAAACCTACGATGCATCTGTAAAATTTAAATAAATAAATAAATAAATAAATAAATATACACGATGGTGAGGGAAAAGAGGTGGAAGGGGAGAGGTAAAGATTGTAGAAGCATGAAAATCTTGACTTTCGAAGAACGCAACACCCTGGAAACGAAAACTATTTGACGTTAGATGGGCAGATTATATTTTTTTCTTTGAATAAGGATTCATTCAAAAATTGTAATTTTCTTCTCGGGGCAACAAATCTTATATCTTTTTCTCAGTTTTCCAAGCGAAAATTGATCACGGAGTTGTTAGATGCCAATTATTAAATGAACAAATAAGATAATAAAGATAATATCGATCAAGATTTATCGTTAGATCAACATCGTGTTCAAATAAACGGCCTTATTAAAAGCTTTACCTAAATAAAAGTAATGTTTAAATAAATAATCAATGAATTAAGCTTTAACGGTACTTAAAATATGTAATTCATACACATATACGCATATACATATGCAAACGCGTACGTGTCGTATGTAGGTACTCACTACTAGTAATATTCACTATACTCACTAGTAGTAATTACCAATATAATGGATGCCAATGCTTTTTGACTATTAACTATTTGACAATAGAAATTTAAACGGTATCAATGAATTGAAATGATAGATACGAATAATTTTAAAAGAAATATAAATATAGATTTAAAAAAAAAAAAAGAAAAAAAGAAAAGAGAGTTAAAGAAAGATAGCGTTAAAAAAGAAAGTAAATGCGTTTTATGCCTTGTAAATCGGATACAATATAAAAATACGATCGTGAAATAGAAAGAAGTAAAGAGAGAAAGAGAGAGAGAGAGAGAGAGAGAGATATTTTTCAACGGCCACGAATAGAAAAAGAAAGATAGATAGAATATCTCTTACGCGTGTGTATATTGTCTGCAACAGTGCTCGAGGGAGATCATCGTCTAACAACACAAGCCCCTACCAGTCGATATTTCATTTCAAATATCATTTCATCCTATTCGAATCTGGACAACTTTCGAATTTATCGATACATACGTATCTTGAAAAGAAAAGATGAAAAAAGGGAAAGGAAAATAAATAGAGAAAAATATAAATTTATCACGTTGCGAACCGTCGAGCACTGATAGACAAACAAAATAAATGAATAGAAGTAGACAAAAAGAACAAGAGAACGGATAGAGAGGAAGAGAGAAAGAGAAGAAAGGGGAAAAGGATAGAAAATGTAAGGATCGTATATTTGAATACTTAATGAAATTATTAAATAAGAATAAGGCCGCGGCCATCGTAACTTAAGAGCTGAGAGATCTTAAACTCGAGCGTGTGTTTTAAGAAGCGTGACTTTAATGAAAACAAGAGAGAAAGAGAGAGAGAGAGAGAGAGAGAGAGAAAGAGAGAGAGAAAGAATATAATGTATGCTGATATACACATAATACACACATACATATATACGTACATGAAAATGTATTACATGAAACATAGACACAACAGTAAATGCATTATAGCGCATACTTTTTATGGTGATACTAGCAGTATGACGATGATGTGGAAGTATTAAAGGTCTTCTTTTTCTTTATTTTACGTTTTTTTTCTTTTTCTTCCTTTTTTTTGTTATGACAATATAGAGAGAGAAAATGAGTTATTATATTTCTGAAGAAGTACGAATAAAACGAAATGTAATAATAAAATTATGAGTATTATTTGTGTAAGCATGTATTTTAAGTGTGGAGCTCCCTTTATTATTCATTTATTCATTACCTTATTGCTGCATTGTATATTTTAATTGGAAACTTTTCTTTTTTTTTTTACAAATAAGATGTTTTATTTGTGATAAAAACACACACGAGACAACGCGTTTAGTAACTCTATGTTTTTATTGATTATTTTTTTATACGCACATGTTAACACATTTGGATAAAAAAAACTTTATGGGTGATCTCATCGAGATGGTAAAAAAATGTAAACATTTTAAAAATCATGTACGATCAATGCACGTTGATTTTCATTTTAATAATAAAAATTTGATTTACTTAAAAGGTAATTAGGAAATATTTAATATATAATTATCTGAATTGTTGGAATTTGATAAATTTAAAAAAAAAAAAACATCAATAAGATAAGAAGATAGAAACATTTTATTTTCGCAAGAAGAAAAAAAAAGGTTAAAGGAAATAATAAAATACGGGTAAGGTAAGAGAGAATTGTAGAAAAAAAATGATTGGTGAAATGTAAAAGGAGAGGAGAAGGACACTTTACTTACCCTTACTTAACCTTTTTCCCGAGGAAATCCTTTCGATATCAGGGAAATGTTATCCGGGCGAATAAATACTCAACGCACGGAGCTTTATCGCTCGAATGAGCAGCGACTCGAGCGAAATTTCAAAGGCTACCGACAGAGAAAGAGAGACCAAGAGGAAGAGAGAGAGAGAGCTTGGTGACTCCCGAACGTTCGTAATAAAATTATCGTAGCTTGAGAGAGATCCTGTAGAGGAAGAAGCAAGATAGCGATGGGTAGAGAATAATACTGATAGTTTGACAGAGATAAAGATAAGGAAACATAGAGATAAAATTAGAGTATGAAGAAGAGAAAAAGAGAGAAAAAGAGACAGAGGGATAGTCAGAAATAGTTAATTTATAATAGAATTAGAAAATGAGAAAGAAAAATGTAGAAAAAGGGAGAGAGCGAGAGCGTGTGTGTGTATGTGTGCGTGTTGTGTATTTGAGAGAGGAAAAAAGAAAGAAAGTAAGCGAGAAAGTGGGTGTCAAATAGGGGTTTGTAGATAGACAGACAGATAGATAGATAGATAGATAGATAGACAGATAGATAGAGAAAGAAAGGTAGATAAACATTGACAGAATCAAGCAGAAAAAAAGTGTACCATAACATGAGAAAACGAGGAGTCTCTCGAAAGTCAAGTCACGACGCTTACGTCGCGTAAACTCATGAGGCTTTTCGACCGTCTGCGGGTTTAACGTTTCTCTCGAGGACACACTCAACGTTGAGAGAGAAAGAGAGAGAGAGAGAGAGAGAGAGAGAGAGAGAGAGAGAGAGTTGTCGTCGTAGTCGTCGAAGGGACAAAGTGAATAGCAAGTTTCGGTAGTCGTCGACGTTCGCGTCCTCGTCGGGCTAGGCGAATTCGCAAAGTTAACGTCGAAGGCGAAGTAACGTCGGAGTTTTTGAGCAAAGTTTAGGTCCCCCCATAAAATCGACGTAAAAGTAGATGCAAGCGATGTCTTTTTCTATCTCTCTCTTTTTCTCTGTCTCTCTTTCTCTATATCTTACCACGTAGAATGGATGGAAAAGAGGATAGTGTAGACGAGAAGATTCAAAAAAAAGAAAAAAGAGAAAGAAAGTGGTGAAGTAGTAGCAGCAGTTGCTTTTAGATGCCGTCATCATCCTACTCCACTATTCGAAGAGGTTCTGTTGCTGCTGTTACATAGCAAAAGAAGTTTACAATTTTGAGCAAAGCTGATTCCCTTTTAGATAAAATGATCTGAGCTCCGAAAAGGAAATAAGTATATATATATATATTTTTTTTTTCTTTTTATATATTTGTGTGGATAAAAATATTAAATGTTATGTTTTATTCATTCACCTATATTTATAATGAATTCCAATAGAATTATTTAAAGTAAATTTAGTTGAAAAATATCTTGACAAGTTTAATTATTTATTGGTCTTCGAACCGTCTTATTGATATCTTCTTTTTAATCCAATAATCTTTATTTATTTATTTTTTACGAGAATAACCCTTTGCTACGTAGATTAAATAAACAATAGCGGAAATAAAGAATATAAAACAAAATTATATATGAAATGATTAAGACAGTATTTAAGAGATAATAATGATTGATTGAATATATCAATATTCTGATTATAAGTATTGAAATGTTGAGGAAAAATATGTCGTATGTTTCGATCTTATCGTTCGTGAATTTATATACCGATTTTTCGTTCTCTCGAATACATTGAAGTATTCGGTCTGTTCGATATCATATGTCTATTCGTTATTTCGTTAAATGATTTATTAACGGAAAACATGTTGACGTAATGGGTAATACATTTGTCGGTGTGGTTAGTAGTCTTCGTTGAACGATGTCAATGGCTGAGGAAAAAGACTATAATGCTCGTATTAATAATAAAAATGATTTATGTTAAAAGCTTATTCGTGTCTCATATATTTGATATTTTACTAATCATTTTGATTAACATCGAATATGTAATAATGTAGTTTATCGTAGAAATGAAGATATAACAAAAAAAAAAAAAACAAAAAAGAATATAAAATATTTGATCGACGGATATTAAAAAGAGACAGATTAATAATATTAATTAAATTTCGATTGACCAGACGTTTTTATTCGAACGAACATAAATCAATTGAAATTAAATTTATATGCGAAAATCGATGATAACTCTAAATTCGAAGCGCTTTCTTTTGATTTAATATACAAAATATTTTGTATTTTATTTCACTGACAATAAATTACGTCTCAAATATTTTGTTAATAAATAATAATATTTGAGACGTAATCAAATTGAGGAATAAAAAGTAAGAAACTTTTGGGACCTCTTGATGATGCAACACCATTGCAAAGATAAATTTCAAGAATTATAGAACGCGTATAAAAGACGACGACACGTGCCTTGTACAGAACTTAACTTAATTACATGGGCTGATAATTTTCGTAATATTATCTAGAAACTCGGACGAAATATCCAACGGGACGATAGTTTACTTCATTAACACGCATCAAGAACTTCTCTGTCTCTCTCTTTCTCTAATAGTTCTCAAGAGTTTAAAACATATATATATATATATATATACAGTAAGGTACAAACCATGAAACGTAAATTGCCAGGGGCTTATTCCAAGCATGAAGATTACGTGCATGCTTTGGTACTTGCTAAAGACGAAGAGGATTCGGATAAAGAAAATAATGAAAATATCGGAAACGCTTAAACCCGATCTTGGGTTCATTTCTCGGATTAGATTCGAGTCGACTGGTCGAAAGGGATGAATAGAGAATCTGTCGTTTTGGGTAAAAAGATTCGAGGTTGGTCGATGGATTGGAGTTGGGTTGTACAATCCTGGGACGATTAGGATTCAACACAGCTAGAGAGTAAGAGAATCAAAGAGAAAGAGAGAATCGGATAGATAGATAAAGAGAGAGAGAGAGAGAGAGAGAGAGAGAGAGAGAGAGAACACAGAAGCGAGTTTCGCGTGCCAGCATCATTCGGGCTATCGAGCCGAGTTTCGGAATCACAGAGGCCTGTTCGAACGTGCCTATGCGGGGTTCTGTACGATCAAATGTGTGCGAGAAACAGAGCGAGATGGATAGATGGGAAAGGAACTGTGTAAATAGATAGATATCTATGTGTAAAGAGAGACAGAGAGAGAGAGAGAGAGAGAGAGAGAGAGAGAGAGAAGTGGATGAGATAGAAGTACTACGTTACGTTCATGTATGCGTATATCTATGGATATGTGTATGAATGAGGGTGTGTTGCGCGGTACCGTACAGACCGTGGCGCATATAAATCAGCATAAATTGCAATGCAGAATTCCGTAGTCGGTATG
This sequence comes from Polistes dominula, assembly GCF_001465965.1. The sequence goes on from NW_015148970.1 coordinate 410,149, forward strand.
CATCGTCTCGGGGCGTCCTACCTATGCGTTTAGGCGCGTGTATATGCGCAAGCGAGTGGCCACACCACGCACAGGTGTGATATGCAGCCTGTGCAGATGCAACCACGACTGACTGTATAGTCAGTAGCGTAACCGGTGGATCGGTCCAGAACGGATGCTGACTCTTCTTGTCCTACCTAACCTTCTCTTCTACCTAATTCTCTTTCGTATTTTGTCCAGATGGTCATCTTTTTTATTTTTTTATTTTCTAGATTTATACTTTTTTATTATTAAATTTGAATGTATTTAAATAAATTAATGCATACAATCTTTTTATAATAGACGTTTTTACATCCTCGACTGGAGACTCGTTCGTTAACAGAATTTTTTCATTGCTGAATTGTGTTTAAAAGTTTATAAAAGAAGATAGAAAGAAGAAAAGAAAATTTAATCTTTATTTTATTATAATTATCAATGTATTACTTAAAAATTTGCTCATTTCAAAGTAATATGAATTTCTAGGTTGTCAGAATATCAGTAAAATAATATCTTTATCTTCTCTCTCATCTCTGGCTAGGTTTTGTGGTCATTCTCGACATGAATGTGGCATTCTCTTGGAAAGAGAAAGAGGAAATACGAGGAATAACTAGTCTCAAGTGCATCAGATCCATATTCTCCCAGTATATGAATAATAGCTATATCAATGAGTTCTGGACCGACCCTATTATCCCTTATCCCTAGCATTTCTTCTTCGATGAAAAAGACAGAGAAAGAGAGAAATAACTCTGGTAGTAGGTTAATGCACACATTTTGAATAACGAAAGATACACACGTACGAGTTTCACGTGTACGAGCTAAACACAGAGAATGGAAATCTAGGGAAGGAAAGGGTGAAGGGTGTACTAGGGTGATGATGACGGTGAACGAGGAGGTTGGAAGGGATCGAAAGCTCTGAGGGAAACAAAAGTTCTCTGCGTATCGTTTCAGTCTCGCGGATTAAAGGGGTTCGCACAATACGGTGCTTGACCATGTTCATAGTGACCGTGGTAACGGAATAACGAGTTTCCCTGAACGTGAATAGAATTCTGCATTGGTGACTAGCTTGCTTACTTGATTGCACTTGCTTGCGAGCACATATCGATAAAAATGTTATCGATAATGCACATCTATGCTCTATCATTTCGGTGCACTTTTTTTGTCGATGATTATTGTTGAAATACTACTCGTTTTAATCTTTCTTTTAGTTTTTGTCAGCGACCCCCATCCAAAGATCATACCGGTGCCCATTTCTTAAAAGAATAAGAATAGCTTGTAAAGTTGTTGTTGAAATATTTGCTTATTATCGCAAATAATACTAACTAAGAACAATTCCTTTATTTTTGGAGGAAAATTTATTTTCACCTTCTCAGTTAACGAACTGTATGACGTTACTTTTTATTAGCTTTCGTCGCGTAAAACTTGGAAAATTATGACTCCCGCTTGTATCTTTTTTTCTTCTTCTTCTTCTTCTTTCTTTGTTTCTTTACTGGCTTTTCTAGAGTTGTGCAAAAAAAAAAATAAAAGGGACGACGAGAGGTGGATTTAGAAAAGATCGTAGAAATGTTAGATCGTGGAAAGAGATAAAGTTATAGACGGTATGTCGTTACGTTAGAGAAAATTCATCTGATGTGAGCTTTTTCGCGATACGTTTCGAATAAGAAAGACGAAAGATGGATAGATAAAAAGATAGATAGATTGATAGATAGATATAGGTAAAAAAAGGGGGAAGAAAAGTGGGATGAAAGAAGATTGTGAGAAGGATAGAGAAAGATGGGTGTCCAGTGAAAATAGCGAGCGTGGTATACGATGCGACGGAAAATTTACGAGCACGTGCCTTGATCCGGAAACGAGCTCGTAATTCTCATGCTCGGTTGTAGAGAACGATGGCCTTTTCAGATATCGTATCTTTCATATATGTACATATGTATATATATATATATTTTTACATATTATACAGCAAAAGAAAAACAAAACAGAAAGGAAAAAAAATTGAAGAAAAATGGGAAAAAGATGAGAAAAAAATTAATTGGAAATTAAAATGATCGATTTTTAATCTTCTTTTTTTTTACTTACCCCTATCTCTTTCCTTCCCATTTAGAAAATATTCATGAGATCTTAAAATGAATGCAAATCTCTGAAATGATCTTTGATCGTTTCTCCAATGAAGCGAGTGTGCTCGACTATCAAATCCAAGACAAGGAATACGTGAGACGGCTACTAATCTAGATTAATTCGCTCGTTGAGGGAATGAAAGCCCATTAGAACCCGAGAATGTGGAAATTGTGGTGATGAAATTCTAAGCTTCTCTATCGGGAAATTTATCTACTTTGATTATAGATTATTATTATTATTCATTGATTATTTTTTCTCTACACGCATATTATTCATTTATTATCTGTCAAAACAAAAAAGGAATTTATTTGTAGGAAAAATATTGTCAATTGTGTGTTGTTTCTCTTTTTGAATTTCTCTTCCCTTCATTGGTTTATCGACTAATTTTTAATAAATATTTTTCAAACACGCGTTTATATATAAATTATATTATATAATTCATTAGATTTCAGGAAAAAATTACATTTTCATTGATAAAATATCGTTATTGAAATAATTATTTTCCTATTTTGATTCTCTCATATCGCACAACCATTAATTATATTATAATCTTTAATTGACAATTTGTAATCTTTTATCTGGAGATAGATTCGATATTGGAGGATTGATTTTATCGAATATGGTGCGAGCGACACTTTTGAGAGCATAAAATGCACGTGCTAGAAAGGAAAGAGTATTATGAAAAGCGTGAGTCACAAAAACGATCCTGTCTCTCTCTCTCTCTCTCTCTCTCTCTTTCTCTGTCTGTCTATCTGTTATTCTCTTTTTCACGGAGTTGGCCAAACGTGGACGATTTGAGTTATTTATTCCAATGCAACGGCGATGGTGGCGCGCGAATGGAAGTCGAAGTGAAATCCGATTTTCCGTGGAACGTGCACGGAACTGCAGCTGCGTCGTCGTCGTCGTCGTCGTCGTCGTGACGGTCTACTACCTCGTGCAACTTTTCTATTCGATGCTTTCGTATTCTCCTATTTTTTCGAATATATCGACCAACGCGAGGGAACTTCAATTTGAGTAAGAATGAATAAAAAAAAAAAAGAAAAAGACAACAAAATAACATTCGCAGAATATTTTATCGCGTGTCATAAGAAGTTCCACTAATGCACTCTCATATTTCTATTGACGTTTGTAATAAAAAGGTCCAAGTTTAATCGGAAATTACTTATACTTACATAGCAGTTGTTTTACTTTCTAAAAAATATTTTTTTTTTCCTTTTTAATCGACCTTTCAAGGAAAAAATAATTATAGTTAGACCAGAATTTACTTGCTCATACGAATGAGTTTCGAAACGAATCTTTTTCCAAATCTTTGGAAAAATTCGATTTCTATTTGAACTTAGAATTAAACAATTTTCTTATTATCTTTCTCTGTATTTCTGAGCATACGTGAAACGACGGCTTACTATTCCGCGCAAGTACGAGTTGGATAAGCAAAAGTACCGTAACTGTACTATTTTGAATAATAATAATAATAATAATAATAATAATAATAATAATAATAATAATAGTAATCGTAGATTGTTAGTAGAAGTATGCAGATTGATGGAAATACCGAATGTTGCTGTTGAGGAGAATTCTGCAAATAGAAAATATTATCAGAAACCATGGATAGAAATTATTGATAACAGTGAGAGAATATTATTATTATTACAATAATTATTATTATTTTATGCAAGGAAGATATATAATTTGTTTTCGACAACATGCAGGACATTTGTAAAGGGCGGAAGGAAGGAAGGAAGGAAGCAAGGAAGGAAGGAATTTTCAACGTCGTTAATCGTTCAAGAGAACGATCGGCATGTTCATAGAACGGGAATGTAACGATTTTGTTCGGAAAAGAGGGATGCGATATAGTCGGTACGGTTGTATTAACTGTCCAAGTTGTCAGAGATGCGAGTCGATCTATGGCGACCGGGTTACAACTTTTGTGGCTTCGTGCTCATTGTTTCCCAACATGCTTGTATCCTCTCCCTGTACCGAACTCGTGAAACGGAAAGCTCTGTTTCTCCATCGATTTCCAACGAATTCAGATTCCTATAGTTGACTTTATACCCGTTACGAATATTGTCAACGGAAACTCCTAAATATAGCATACTTCATTCGATTATAATGTTTCAATAATAATTCATCAAAATTCTATTTATACAAATTGATATAATTACATTATAAAAGTAAATCTAATTCGATGTTAGTAATGCGTGCGATTAATGAATTTTGACATTTGATAAAATTGTTTTCGTGTTATACGTCGATAGATTGAAAAGTTTTCAATTGCAAGAAAAAATAATAAAAGTTTTTATATTAGGCTGTAAACTTTTCAACTATAATCCACGTATTTAAAAAAAATATCGCTGTTAGAATAATTGAAAATATTTTTTTATGGTAAATACAAAATATCAAATAAAATAGTTACAATATAACCATTTGAGAATTTTCAAAAATAATCTCAAAATAAAATATATACAAATATTATATAAAAACAAATATCTATGCACGCGATAAAGAACCGAAAGAAATGAAAAAATAAGGATAACGCAACGTAGAAAACAAACTCTATAGTTTGATTGAACAAAATATTTGTATTTAATAAAAAGATAAGATAGATAAAAGAATAGAAGTTTGGGGTCCTTTACGTAGCTTTTTCTGTTTGGAATTTTTGTGGTTCTCATTGTTGCATAGAATTTTTTAATAGCCTTCTGTAATGCCGTCTGGCTCGCCATTCAGTACGCATGGCAGATAAGTATCAAGGTGCTCAGTTGAGAACAGGAGTCGCTTTGATATCGAGACGAAAACATTCCAGGAGGATAGAAATTCCATCGTGCTAAGCTCGCGGGACGTGCCACCGCAAACTTCCTGACCTTTCTCTCGGAAATTCCATGAGAATCTTGAAATTACAAACCCTACCTCTTTCTGAAAGCCCACTTCCCCTTACCTCTCTCTTTCTTTTTCTCGCTTAACTCGGACAGTAGTGGTGTATATGTGACACGAAACTCAACTCGGTGTTATTCTTTCCTTCGAGAGTGTTAAAATATAAGAGACAATTTAATTATTGTATTCCTACCTTATTCTCTCTCTCTCTCTCTCTCTCTCTCTCTCTCCCTCTCCGTTTCTCTTTGTTTGTCTTTTCTTTCATCTCTGGTGCAAACATAATGGATTAATTTAAGGTAGATACGCAAAAGAGAAGTAGGAAGCCTTCGCTAAGCGAAAAATTCTTTAAACTGTTAACTGTGTTTGAATCATAAAGAGACTGTCATTTTTTTTTTCTTATCACAAATTATACTACCATGTTATGGTAGAGAACAAAAATAAAATATATTATCTTTCATTATTTAAATTTTAATTATCATTTTTAAAACGAACAAAAATTCTTTAATGAAAGAGTAACATAAATAAAACGTTACTTGAAATGTACTCAATTATAAAATATTCAATAAAATAAAATAAAATTTGGTTGCATTATATCGCATTATGTTAGAAATATTTATCTCTCCGTTAAAATTATGATCCAATATAATTTAATCTTTCTATCCAACTTTAGTGATTTTTAAATTCTTTATTTTTTTTTCTCTTACTCAAGAAAAGGGGGTTATAAAAATAGTAGAATCATTCTCATCGGTTAATTCCACGGTTCGCGTGATATTTCGCTAGAACGAGTTATTATTGGAAAGGAAATTAAGAAGGAAATATATAAAGGAGAAAAAAGAAGAAAAGAAGAAGAAGAAGAAGAAGAAGAAGAAGAAGAAGAAGGGGAAAGAAAAAAACGAGAGTCGTATATCCTCTAGCAAGCACGTGAAATTGAAGGCGAGAGAAAAGAGAAAGGAAATTGTTTTCTCCTATAAACGAGAGACGGAGATAAAAGATTTGAAAAATCGTTTAAAATATATATGCCGACATTAAATCATATAATTTAGTTAATTAATACAATTACTTTATAGTTTTACATGAAATTATTAGGCGTTTCCGGCATTACATTCTATAAAAATATTTTAATAATCGTACTATTATACATATGCTTATTTCATGAATAAAATTTCATATTTAACAATTATACGTATACACAAGTTACATCTTAAATATAAAATTTATACAAATATTAAATGATTGAAAATCCTTGAAAGGACGTTTAAAAAGACATCTATTATCGCTTGCTTCATTCGTATAAACCAATCCGTATAATACGAATTCCTTTTGTTGAGAAAAGTCGGTTTGGATAAAAAAGGATAAAAAAGGATGAAAAAGAGGACAAGAAAGAGAAAGAAAGAAGAAAATAGGAAAAGAGAGGTGAACGAGCAAGGATATCCTTGTTCAGGATTATTCCACAGATTTATCTTGCAAGCAGTTTTTCTCTAACATAAGCTAGCCAACGCGACGGCACGGCCGTCTTAAAGTAAGAATGTGTATTAGCTCCCTGGGACCTTCTGTGCGAGCTACCGAACGGATATACGATCTAAAACGTCTTCGATATCGTACCTACACCTATACTTATACCTATACTTATATCTATACTTATACCTACACCTATATCTACACCTACATCCATTGGATATACTCTGCCCTCCATTATATTACATTTTCTTTCCTTCCACCGCGAACCTAATAGCGATAAATTCATAACACCCGGTGCATTCCAATTTTTTTTTTTCTTCTTCTTCTTCTTCTGTTTTTTTTTTTTAACTCCCTCGCACCCATTCGTATGGGTATTTTTCTCTCTGATATAAGAAAAAATTGCTACGATCGGTAAGAGTATCGTAGGAATGAGTGTTATAAAATAATGTAGGTGGAAGACAAATAGGTGCATCGGGTTAATATGAAGGTGATGTTCAGAATCTGTAAAAATTTGTAGAAGAATCATTACAAAATTTATTTATTTTTATTTATTCACGGATAAAATTCTTTCATACTTCTTCCAATAATAATCGTTCTCTGTTATCTACGAGTCAATTTCTTCTGTTTTTACATATATATATATACACATTTGCATGAGACAGGAAACACTCCTTCTTTTTCACTACTGAATTTTATGAGCATAAGAAAATAGTGAAATTTCTTAAAACATAAATCAACTTGTTAATATTCGATTCAATATCTATAGATCATTTCAAAATTAATCAGCTCTTTCGATTTTGAGGAAAATCAGCATGCGATTCCTAAACTTTTGGTTGGTAGTGTATGCACAGTGTATATATGTGTATTTATGCATTTATGTTTATATATATATGTGTCTAAGTAAATACATATGTATGTAAACGAATTAGGAAATTTGCGTATAGACATTAGTCTAGTAGAGAAGGTAACACTTTGGTGCATACGAGCTTTCGAATTGCGTCCTTTGTGCTCACACCATCCACAGTCCACACACTTGACATGTAAACAAACAGTCTCTCTCTCTCTTGATAGTATACACTTACCAAAGTGGGTATTACTAATAGCTAAACTGAAATTACACACTGTCGATGCTAGTCGTCTCTTTGCGCATACAACGGAAAACGTGCACCTGCAAGTTGCACATACATTTCATATAAATGATGTTTTAAAGTATATAACGATGGAAACTAATAAATGACAAATAAAAATATACAACAAGAGAAAGAGAAACAAAAAGACAGAGAAAGAAGATTTAAAAAAATGATAAAGTTGTATATGTTTTGTATATTCGAAGGAGAAAATTTGGAAGAACATTTAGTTGAAAGAACCAATATACAAAACATTGAGTCACGTATAGTAAACGGAGGTAGGTAACTCGAAATAATAGTTCGTAGTTTCTGTTATAAAATTTAGATCATCCATTTTGTGATCACGGTTCGAGACTTCGTGTTTTATATTTCCAGTGGTATGCGAGACACGAAGGTAGAGAGGGAACGGTCATTATTTACGACGGGGGCTACTACTGCGGCGTATTTTCAGGACACTTTTCACGCGCACTTTGACATACTGCCAACGTGAAAGGTGCTCGCCCGAGGGAAAATCACAGGTCTCGTAAAAATTTTCATGGTCTTTGTCTTCGCGTCTTTTCTGTCTAGAACGTGTATTTACACACACACACACACACACACACACATATATATATACTCATATATACGAATGAGTATATTTATGTTCACTCAAGAGCCATAAAAATACTCGGACACTCTTAGAAATTGAATTTATTTTTTTACGCTTCTCCTTTTAAATGTTTAAATAGATGCTCGTATTATAAATCATAAACAATCATTGCTTCTGAATATTAGTGAAAAGAATTTTCTATCTTTATCTCTTTTCTAACGTTTTCAAAGAAGCATGTGATATATCTATAAACGGCTTAGAGAATATTTATGCTTGAACGGATATTCGATGGCGCTTGTCATTGGTGGATTACTATTGTATTAACTATACTCCTTTTTTTTTTCTCTCAAACCCTTTTCCCCTTTATCATTGACTTCTTTCTTCTATATATATATATTGTCATTTGAATCACTTGAAGGAATTTCTCGATAATGAAAAAGACGTAAGAGAGTATAGTAGTCTAATGCAATTAGATCAATCGAACGTGATTCAAGCTCCTACAACGCTTTCCTCTTTTGATCGGAATAATAAATCGATTCTTGGTAAGGTTCAGTTCGTGCCGATAAGAAAATTCATGAAAGTTTCGAATTCGCTTTGCCAGAGCGAATAGCACGACTACTTACTTACTTACTTACTTACTTACTTACTTACTTGCGTTGTCTCTTTCTATCTCTATCTTTTTGTGCTGCGATATGCTAGGCTAAGCACGTAAGTATATACAGACTAGGTCCAATGTTTGCACGATTTTAAACGTTTATGCTTGAACTACTAGGATGTTACTTACATATACTTGCTGTGTCAGTTACCTTTTATGGAAAATTCATATCGTAACAACTAAAACACTCAACAAGTTTACACTATCTCAGTGAAAAACATTCATAAAAATATTCATACTGATAAGAACAATTTTTGAATCATTAAAAAAGGAAAAACGATAAGTGAAAAACGCAATTTAATTTCTATTTTTAATTATCATTTTTACTTGTGAATGCTTAACAAAAAAAATTTTATCACACGATAGTAAAGTTATCTAAGATTAAAGATATTATAATTTTTCTTCGCGCGTAACAAATAATCTTCTTTGATTTTCATAAATTTCGATTCTTTCTGGTCGCAAAGATAAGGTCGGTCAAGAGGATAAGAGGATTCAAAATTGCCGAGCCAACGCGGCATTTTCTATCAGACTTTTTTCAAACGCACATGTATATGCATATATGTATATATATACTATGATATATATACTACCTATTCGCATGAGTATGCGCGAGCGCAGATGTCAGAGAATATTTATGCTTTTCCATCGTTTCCCCTTTCCCTTAACGCGCACCTCCATCTTTTCCTTTCCTGCGTCTGCATAAACTACGAACGAAGCCATTTTCTAGCTTGCAGAATAATACATAAAGCATCTTGCGTTAGGACGTCTTTTATCGATTTCATCGAATTCGAAAAATTCTACACACATTGAACCAACAGCTGCATCAACCCTTCCCCTCCGTCTGAGCGCCGTATATACATCCTGATTTTAACTCGAACGATGCAGCTATTCTTTTTTACATCTCGTGATTTTCGGGAAATCGTTTTACTGAGGTAAGAGTGATCGATTTTGATGCGTTCTTTTCTGGCAAGAGATGGAGAGAGATTCTTATCGTAAAATACGAATAGAAAATTGCATTCCCTGTATTTCCACTTTCTTTGAGATAAAGAGAGAGAAATATAATCTAAAATAAAATAGTTTAGACAGAGTCATTTTTTATTATGCAATATTATTTTACAATAAATTTTATTATTATTATTATTATTTTACCTATTGATTCAATTATTATTGTATTTGTACTTTAATTAATATTTCACTTATTAACAAAATATATTTATTTTATAATTATTTTTAATAGTATTCAAAAGAATCAAATCAAGAAAACAAGTACGAAATCTCATAGAATAAAATTTATATTTGTTCTCAGAGAGATAGAGAGAGGGATCTATAAGAATACACTTTGCTTTTAAAGTAAAGAAAGAAAGAAATAAACAAATAAAATAAATTGTAGAATCTTTCAAGCCATTTAACAAGCGATTTCGCGTTCACAAAGAACTTCCTACTTATCAACTAATGATTCCTCTTGGAGTTCGTTAAATAAGAATTAATAAGAAATAGAAAAATAAGAGTGGAAATAAATAATACGTAAGACGCAAACTCGATAAAAAGTAACTTCCCTTAAAGCAGAGTAGTTTTTTTCCCCTCATTTTATGGTTATATATATGGGCAAGGTAACTGAACTCAACTAAAGTGAACCGAAAGGAGGCGAAAGGAATCCTGCGTAAAGTGTTTTTCGATTTGATGACATAGCTTGGTCGTTACTAAGACGACGTTGGTGAATGAATCGTGAGTGTCGCGACACGTGACGTTTCGAAAGAATAAAGTTCTTTCAACAAATTTATTTTAGTACGAAGAGCAACTTGTCCGAATGACAAATACTAAAATTTTATCTTTATCTTTCTCTCTAACTCATTTCACTGTCCTCAGATAATAACAATAAAATCTGATATCGGAGTATATCTTTCTTTTTTTTATTTATATTCCTAATAAATTAGAATCAAAAGTTCCCAACAAAAGCTAAAATAAGCCGTCATTTTCTTGAAAAATTTCTAACTTTTTGTGAGTTGAGTATAAAAATTTGAAAAAATTCTCAAAGAGGTTTTTAATGAAGTCAAAAATGATAAAAAAGTTTTAGCCAAATTGAAAGGAGCCGGGGTCAAAAGTGGTCTATTTGATGTGGAATGCCTGATATACATATGTGCATATAACAGTTGCATTCGCGGTAAAATCGTGGCAGTCGACGCTGATAAACCTGTCGGATTTTACAATCACTGTGGTGGCGGAACGAGCCTGTATACGGCACATTTACAATGAAATCAGAGATAGAGCAGAGCTTTGCGTAAAAATACACGAATGTGTTGTTCCAGCGATTGCGTGAGTATATGAGTGTGAGTAAAAGAGAGAGACAGAGAAAGAGAATGGCAAACGAAAACCACAGATTTAACGGGTCGACCTAGCATCGTTTTCCTACCAACTACCGCATTAATTCACGATATTTTTAAATTCGTAAAGTAAAATAGATTTCAAGTTAGGCAGTCTGACAATTAGTCGATCAACTGTGACGGAAACTTCTAATTAAGAACGCGTCGAAAAGTTTCCACGATAAATGATTTTTCTCTAATTAATTTTCTTCTTAATAACGTAGAAAGAAAAATATTGCGACGATAGAGAGAGAGAGAGAGCAATTTTTTTCATTCAAGATCAGTTAAAATTTATTATTTCCCCTTTTGCTTTTAATATTAAATTATTTTTCATCTTTGTTTTATTTATTTCTTATTCTTCTTGGAGTTTTCTAAATCTCTACTTTTAATATCTCTCAACTTCTACTTTATAATTTTATATATAATGCCTTTCCAATTTTTGATTGGTGATCCTCAATCTTGTGGAAATGGGGGAGGAGAGTAAAAAAAAAAAAAAAGAAAAAAAGAAAGAAAGAAGGGAAATGGAATGAAAAATGGTAAGATTTTGTTCTCTTTCTCTCTTTCTCTCTTATTCGATGGTGGGTACTATAAGAGAAGAATGTCCGGCCATTACACGATCATTTGGGCTCTCGCTCATCTGGGCGCGGGTGCCTCGCGAAAAGTCGAGCCTGAAGGATTCACCAATTAATTTGACCGTTCGGAATAAAAGCTGCTGCATCCGGGATCGGGCTGAACTAATAGACGCGATCACTGACGTAGAAAGGGCAGGCAGGGAAAACGGGGTTAGACTGGGTGGAAGAAGGGGTGCTGGTGGAACAGGAGAGTGGAGTAGTGGGACAGAGGGGTAGAGGGAGTACTCAATGACGGCAGCGAACCGCGAAATGAAAATTTTATCGACGCGCATCGGCCTGCGCTAGGCAAAATCTCCCGATATTACTTAATAACGACGCGTTTCCTGCCAACGATTTCAGGATTTGATCTAAAATGAAAAGATCGATCGGATATTTGTTCCTATTGATTTGTATTACTTTGTATATGCATTATAGCTTTAATTTGTATTAGTTATAATAAGTTATCTTAAATACAGATAGCCCCCATACAACACGGCATCCTATAACACAATTTTCTTTTAAAAACCCTTTGTATAACACTGTACTTCTGTCAATTATTAATTCTGTAGCAAGAAGAATATAAATAAAAGTAGATAAGAGGCAAGCTCATTCTCCTAGCGTTTATACGCCAGGAATGATAATGAAACATGTCTTAAACTGGGCGAGAAAACCACCAAGCAACTTCTTCTTTTTCTTCTTCTTCTTTTTTACGCTGAAAGTCTGAAGGGGGAAAATAGTTTTTATTTTTTGTACAACTTTTACTTCTACCCCCTGGAAGTTACGAGGTTGAGAAGATAAAATGAAAAGAGACTTTGCGGACAAGTAGAACAGCAGAAACAGCAGCTGCAGCTGTAGAAGAAGCAGCAGTAGGACAACGAAAACAGTCAGAATCCTTTGGAGATGCAAAGGAAATGAAGATATCCCGTTGGTGTGGGATAGTAAAACGCATTAACGTTTGCGTTTTAGCTTATGCGAGGAATTTTAGACGCTTCGGGAATTCTCCAACGGACTTGTTATCTTTCTCTCTCTTTCTCTCTCTTTCTCTCTCTCTCTCTCCATCTCTCTCGGTGCATGCGAAGAGCGAAAAGTGAAATATAAAGGCCGATCGATTAAACATCCCGCAGGTGTCTCCTGATTTCACTGCTATTTCGCCACGTTAGCAACGTTTTCTCTCATATCCCATGGGAACGATCCGTTTAAATACAGCCCTGGCGACACTAACCGATAATGACCCAACACTTTACCTATGCATGTCTAACTATTTTCATACTTTTGAATAAAATTATATCTTCTCGTTGTGCTATAGAAAAAGATAATGCACGTTATGGAATATATTTGTGCATCTTCGTGCATACATACATTTATGCAATCATGCAGATTATTTTTTTTATGTTTATGAAAAGTAAGGAAGGTAAGATAAGATATAAAAATACAAACTTCACGATAAAATTGTTTATTTTACTCGATTATGGAAGTTTGAAGAAGACGGAAAATGTATTTTAATTATTGTTTCATTTATATATTATTTTTTAATTTAATTAACAGATAATTTTATACGCATTCCTTCAAACTCATAAAAAGTATAGAATTATAGAGACAATTTTATGCACGTAAATTAATTGGTATTCCATATATAATATCTTTGTAATACTAGCTCTAATTTTTTTCTTCTTTCTGTTTTTCGTTTTATTTCTTTTTTTTGTTTATGGCGTAACGCGTATCAGCCAAATTGGCTAATTAACTGAAGACCGCTATGGGGATTTCTCTCCTCTTTATTCTTTTTTATTATCTTCTTTATTTCTTTCTTTATTTTTCTAAATCATATTTTCTCACAGTTAATAAGCTTTCACGAGGAAACAAAAGGAGAAACCTAATGGCACAGATATTATCGTGAAAACAAACGTCTGTAGAAATGAGTTTTCATTAAAGTAAGGGAAAACTTGTTAGAAAATTATTCGAAATAAATTTGTCGTTCTCTTGTAAAATATGTATTTACTTAAATATGCTTAGTAATAACAAGAAAATAATCTTTAAATGAAAAAATTTCCTATCTAATGAATATAAATATAAAGTTCTCTTTTTATTGAAGCATAAATTGATCTGACTTTTGACATGACTCGTCCGATTAATCAAAAACAGGAACGAGTATAGCGAATTATTTTATCCGTAAAATCGGACAATTTCAGTCGAACAACCTACTGTGAAAATTATTCCAATTGAATAATGAAACCGATACGCGGACTCGTAATATCATTTTCGTGAACATATTTACGATATTGTACGATTCTATCTTTTCTCTCTTTTTCTCTATCTCACTTCGTGCTATCTCTTGGTCGAAACATGAACATTAATCAATAAATTATGCAAATAACAAAATAACTGATCTCTTAGGAAAAGTTAGTTAAAAAGTATTTCATTTAAATATTATGTGGGAATATATTATTATTATTATTATTATTATTATTATTATTATTATTATTATTATTATTTCAATCGAATACTCCTCTCTCTCCCCTCTCTTTTACTCTCTCTTGATTTAATCGAAATACAAGTTGTGTACGATAGAGTAGTGGGAAACGTTACACACAGATGTAAATCACTCGATAGCCCATTAATTAATGCTCTTAGTAAGCGCGTTAAATCCACGTTGTTTCAGCGTGAATGCAGCTACGGTCACGAGCCTGCGGTCTCATGCTAGTTAACCAAACGATTCTTTATTATGATGCACCCGCTATCGTGCAACATGTGTTTTAACAAGACGTATATATATATATATATATATATGTGTGTGTGTGTGTGTGTGTGTGTGTTTATATACATAAATATATTTATATATTGGATACGTGTATATATTTAGAGGAACACGTGTCACAGTCGTCGGTTTCGTCCGACATATCCAATATAAAATTACATTTATATATGCTCACGTGTATTTAGTATCACACAGATCACTTTTCTACGTCTCATTTAATTACTGTCCAAATAAACATATTCTTTTATGTACTTTTTAAAATTTCGTCAATTTTCATTAACATTTATTTTTAACTAAATTAACATGTTGGAACAGAGGGTAAATTTTTGTTCGCAAGAGAACGAAAAGTTTAATTATTTTTTTTAAATAAGTAAAAGTTGCGATGCTAATAAAGTAGCAGCATTTGATTTTAGATTTCTTCTTTCTGTCTTTTGGTTTAGTAAAAATTTTCTCGCATCGATAACACCCGTTTAATTTCATTATTTATTTTATAAAAAGAGAGAGAGAGAGAGAGAGAGAGAGCGCGAAAGGATTTTCTGCGTTGCTCGAATATTAAGAGCAAACTTATGAAGAAACAGTTGATCAAGCAAGTCTTTCACTGTTATATTATAATAACGGTATCCTTAATTGGTATGGTAATTTTATGGAAAATCAATGCCGTTATTCTACTACCGCATTTACTATTAAATCACATTTTTTATGACCTTGTTTATGATAGATCGAATATCGATCTTTCGTCTGATTATTTTTTCTGTTGTTGTAAAAAAAGATTACGATGTTGTGGAAAAATACGATCAACGACCTACATTTTCGAACGATAAATAAAAATTCGCATGCTTATCACGTAGGAGCATTGGGAGATACAATTTTTCTTTCGGTTTTCGGTATAACGAGGCACGATTTTAACTAAATTTCACGTTTATCGACGCGAACCACGAGTTTCAAACCATACTGCGTACGTGTCTGTCTCATTCTGTGTATAAGTGTATATATGTGTGTTGTGTGCATATGCATGTGTATGTATGTAGTGTAAGTATACAGATATATAGGGTAGGTAGGATGCGCGTCGTGCAATTATTGACGAGGTGAGATTAAGCTCCGACGAGGCACCTATGAATTATGCATGTTTTACAATGTGTCCGATAACAATTTTACAAGTTAATGCATATAAATTGATAGAATAAATCGATTCTCGGCGATGCGATGACCGAATTAACGTGAGCACGCTGTTATGCGTCTTCGGATAGCTAGTTCTCTCGCTGAAAACATTATATCAAAATACGATTCGTTAGTTTTTACTTGGTTCGATGTAACAGAATGATCATTTTCAACGGCGAATAAATAAATTTACAGGAAAGAAAGAAATAACAAAAAGAATTGTATAACAAAATGATACGAAAAAGAAACGTTTCAATGATTTGTTTAACGATCATCCCAACAATGGTAGATATACTTTTTTTGTCCCCAAACAATCTTGACGTTTGATCCATCGATACTCTCGATTACAAGGTCGATCTTTCCTGAGAGAGAAAGAAATAGAGAAAGAAAAAGATGGGGGAAGAGGATGGGTGAGCAGTTGGAACGATTTGATCGGTCGCTGTGCCAACGGATATGCGTGTCCACCTTAATGGAGGCTTGATAGTCCAATTAAAAGGAGATTGGCTCGATACGAAATTACAGGGGATTCGATGAAAATCGTCGGCGAAACGATCGGCCACGCCGATACGATTTCCCGTGATACGTAGGTAATTACAAGCCCCGAGGATATATCCCAAAGCGTATCGACCACAAATAATCTTTTTCACGTCAGGACGAGAAGACGTACGTGTTCCGACTATTATTTAGTTTTAACTACCTATCCATACACATATACACACGTGTATATCTCCATTTATTGTCTTGATTAATTAATAAATTACTACAAAAAGGAAATTTAAAATACAAATATTTTCTTCTATAATCTTTTATGCACAATTTGGTTTGCAATTCAATAATAAAGACAACATTTATTATAAATATATTTGTAACGATAACGTTACATATTGTATTTTCTATACTCATTTTATTTTCTTCTCTCTTATATCATATTCTTAGATAATTCAAATATAATAAATGGAATAAACATTTTTCCAATATTAATGTTGTTTCAAAAGTTAGAAGGAATAGATGGTGATTAAAGTCATATATTGTATTCGCTATACTGATTTGTTTTCTTTCTCTTGTTATTTTTTCTTTTTTTTTTTTAATGAAATTTTCCCTTTCCTCCTTCACTTGAAACATTTTCTAGTTCACATAGAGCGCACAGCTTAATTGCAAACTGATAGTTCCACAATGATGTCGACCTCCCGATCGTATACACTTGTCATACTCACGAACACGTGGATAGTACACACACATACAGAGGGAGAGAGAGAGAGAGAGAGAGAGAGAGAGATCAATGCATACAAGTACTGCAGCTTCGAATGCAGTTCAGCACACAGATTCGCGACAGCGGCTATATCGATTGAATCCTGACCGTTTGAAAGCGTTCCATTTCGAGTGTGGAGATGCTTCGAATAGAGTGGAAATTCGATCTGTGCTTAGCGAGAGAGAAAGAAAGATAGAGATCAGAGAAAAAAAGAGAGAGAAAGATGATACACCGTGCAAAGAGTTGAACGTAATTACTGTATTTCCGGTTCACAGTACGTCAAATCGTCAGTGGCTTCGGTAGATCTATATCGAGTATTATTCAACAATTTCCTTTACTATAATTAATTCATTGATACGTTCGATTCTTTAATTAATCAAAATTAAAACATAAAATATATTTATTTTTCAAAGTACAAAATAATCAATGTTAAAGTCAAACGCGTTCAATAATTTTATTTATAAAAATTCATCGATACGCTCGATCCTCAACGAATAATTACCAATCAGTAATCAACATATCGATTTTTCAATTAAAAAAAAAAAACAAATCGATCATTTCGTCGAACAATCGATTGGTCGTTTATAACTCGGTCTCTTTTTATTCTTTTTTTCTTTCAGTGACTTCACGATAAATATAAATTTGTGTTAAATATGCGAAATGTTATCTTTGATTGGATTCTTTCTGGAAAACGTGCTTTTTCTAGATTCTTACCTTCTTTATTCTTAATCGTTGCAAAAGTATTTTGACTTTCTATTGTCATAAGTTCCATTACCGGGCTGCTACGTACCTAAGATTTCCAGGTCCATGCATTTTCCTAATCGTTCGTGTTCAGACTTTCTATCCAGAGTTTAAGCCAGTGGTATTCGAAGTTTGCGATAAAACGCGAAGGAATAAATTGCCCGTGGTCTGAAATCGTATTACACGATAAGAGGAAACGCAAGATTTTCTTCTTCCCATCCCCCTCACATCCCTAACATACACACTTTTCTTTCTCTCTCTTTTTCCCCCGTCTACATTCGTCGTTCTTTTTCTTTCACGTACGAGAAGAAAAACCAACTCTACGTACGTTGTACCTTGCACGTGTTCTTATATGAGTATAACTGTGTATTACTTGTGTGTGTGTGTGTGTTTGTACGTGCTCGAAAGAGTGATAGAATTTTCTCTGGGCAAATAGAAGAAATCTTTTAAGCGGGGAAAAAAAATCTGGCTAAAAGGTCGAAGAAAAGGGTTTAGAGTATCTTGGAAGAAAATTATCGGAGAGTTTTCCTCGTGCCAGTTCCTTTTGTAAGAACGAAGAAGTAGCTATATATATTTACTTACTTATCAACCCATTTCCCTTCTTCTTCTTCTGAAATTTTGATCGAGACGAAATCGTTCAAGTGGATAAATACAACAGCAGAAGCAATGCTTCGACGAACTTTCGGTATTAAGCGAATATTTCGTTAGCATCGTGAGAATGAATGGAAAATCGTTCGTTAGTTTCTCTAATACACTAACTAATGAATCTAATTTATTACTAAAGCACGATCGAGAAATACCCAAAACGATATTAGCCGTTCTATCGTTATAGTATATGGTTTGGTTATGGGAATGAGGTAGAGAGAAGAGATAATTCTCTTGATAAACCTGATATAAATGGTTAGTAATTATGATGCATCGACCGATCATTAACTAAACCATTTTTTCTCTACAATGTAGAAAGTGTATAAACCGATGACTAAAACGTGTGCCTTTGATCTAACGATAAATAGATAAATGATTCTCTTTCACCACTACAACCACCACTATCACAACTATTACCAGTACCATCGCTAACACAACGAACACCGGGGTTACATACATCTCGCGGCTACATTTAACGTGAAATTGGATGAACGATTTTCTCTCGGATTATAGCGATCGTTCATTTTCATGAAAGAAGAAGCTTCGTTAAAACCTTTCCCTCCGATCGATCAATCGGAACTTCGCTTTACGTCACGTTCTGAATAAAAGTTTTAAAAATAGGAAGACCAAAAAAATCGAATAAGAAAAAGATATCTATGTATATATAGATAGATAGTTCCAAAATGGGATATTGTATCATTGCAAAAAGAGAAAGAAAGAAGGAAAGAAATAAAGAGACAGAGATAGAAATAGAGAGAATCGATATATAAAATTGGACGTTGAAACATGTCGGACAGAGTTGAGAGTTTGCGAACTGGGTAACAGGAGGCTGCTGTTAACTCCCAGTCCCAATTAAATTGGCAGTAAACTCGAGTTATCTTGCTATGCTTCTCTTCATCTTCCTTTTCTCTAATCATCCCTACCTATCTATCTATCTATCTATCTATCTATCTATTTCTTTTTATCTATTTCAGTATATTTCAACGAAATATTGCAAAGGCCACGATCAAATCGAATTTGCACGGAAGCTTTGAGTTCAGTAAAGGAATAACTAATACGTTTGCTTGTGGACGATTCTAAATTCTCTGAGAAGATATAGATATGTGTGTATATACATGCATTATGTTTGCCCGCAGAGAGACAGAGATAGAGAGAGAGAGAGAGAGAGAGAGAAAGGGGAAGGAGAGTGTCAAAGCAGCAAAGTATGAATCCATAACTCCTTTAGCGAACTGTTGCTACAGTAACACGACGACATGTCGACGCACGATCAAACTCGAAGATATTTCATGGTGCATTCGGTATAGTCTCTTCTGGTTCAAAGGAATACTCGGTGGCACGCTTTGAAGTGTTTCTATCTATACGAGAGAAATGGAGAAGGAAACAGAGATTGAGAAACATAGTAAGTGTCTTTTACGTGTATTTCTATATGTGTGTGTATATGTCCGTAAATGAGTGTGTCGGTGGGTGTTGGAATGAGAGGTTGAGATTGGAATCGTCGCGTTTATCGTCACCAACGAGTTTCTCGCGCTCTTTAAAATCACCACCTTTAGAAGTCTTCGATTCTCGTGAAGAATCCTTCTTTAGTACTTTGTACGTGAAAAGAAAGAAAGAGAAAGAGAGAACAGAGAGAGAGAAAGAGAGAGAGAGAAAAGATGGGAATCGATTTTCGTACTTCTCGGACGTGTCGGAGAAACCAAAGTCAACGATTCTTTACACACACCTTTGTCTTTTCTTCCTTTTATCTTTTTCTTCTCTCTATCTCTCTCTCTCTCTCTCTCTCTCTCTCTTTCTCTTTCTTTTCTGTTCTCTACCTCTTTCTCTTTTTTTCTTTACGTTGTTCTAAAACAACGTTCGAAGAGAATTTATGTGGGTGAATGCTCGTTCTGTCCTTCCTATCCTGGGAGAACATTTACTTTCGACCCTCGCCTTCACACCAAAGACCACAACTATTGATAAAAGAGAAAGAAAAAAAAGAATGAGAGGGAACGTTCTTACGAATTGTCCTGTAGAATCGACGTGAACGAACGTCACTCGAAAATCAACGAAATCGGTCATTCGAAAAATCGAAAACCACACGAATTCGATTGGATGTTCGTAAAAAGAAATAACATTTTATTTATTTTAAATACAACGATACAAACAAAGATGTGCGAGAATAATCATGAATTAATACATTATCTTTGATTTTTTATTTTTAATCATTTGATGATAATGAAATTAAAAGAAATAATTAATGAAACATTTGATTTATTAGAACGATTTTATTTGAATTATTAGAACAACTTAATAATTTCGTTTCGAAATACATCGTACTTGGAAAAATTCATTTGGGTATCTAGAAGCAAACCTAACTTTGGTGGGGAGTTAGCATAAATTTCGTTAGTGTACGAGAGTCGACATAAGCAAGAGAAAGGTTGCCATGGTGTAGTTAAAATCGTACTGCATAATTCTTGACTGTAAGACCAACGCTTGTAGCACATATTTAGAAAGAGATGAAGACGAGGGGTTAGAATGGGGATACAGGGCGGATGAGGGGAGTATGTGGAGGAGAGCCACATGTTCTTATTTAAATGGAGTTTAAACTACGCCGCCGCTTTCTCTCAAGGCTGCACCTGCACCTAATTTTACTGGTATTTGCCCTATTTAGGATAACATTTATGGAAAAATCCATAGAAATGTGTGTGAGAATTATTTGATAATCGTTTACGAGTTATTGTAATATATTTTCATCTAAATGCACAAATTTTTATTAAAATATTTTTTGTAATCTTTTATTTCTTTTATTATATTGCTTGCATAATTGATTGGTAAAATGAAATCGATTAAAGTTATATTAAAAAACAAATCGTAGATTTTAATCGTAAAATTATTTTAAACTTTTCTCTTCGTCGAATTTGATTGTTTCGATATGATTGGTTGGAAAAAAACATACCTATGTAAACGAGAGAGAAAAAAATAAAAATACAAATAAAAAAATATATAAATAGAAATAAAATAAAATAAAATAAAACAAAACAAAATAAAATAAAATAAAATAAAATAAAATAAAATAAAATATACTCGGATTTTCATCGAATACAAGTCGTTGTTCGCTCTTTTCCCGGACGTGTTTCGAATGAAATAGAAAAAGGAAGAGAAACAGAGAGATGGACGTGTTTCGGGTTTTTTAATAACCGGAACAGAGTCGATATGTAAATCGAACGGTATCGTCAACGTCGGTTTCGCATGGCAGATCCTACTTGATAAATTCGAACGGCTGTGTTGCTCCCATGAACGATGGCTGATGGAAAATCGCTTGCCCTGTCCGATACGCGGATGCCGTTCGTTTGTAAAATACATTGAAGATATCCTATCTAACACAGAAAGCTATTCTCTATATACGTTCCTCTTTCTTTCCCTTATTTTTGTCTTTTATTAAAAATCCAATTAGTACGATCGTACAAGGAAACATACCATACCCAATCATTTCTTGAAATATTTAAAAAAAACATTGTAATCTTTGTCATACCTTGTAAAATATTATTCATCAGAAGAGATATGCAACGTTGTATTTTTTGATACATTTTATAAATAGTAGAACATTAATCGCATGCTGGTATCATTAAAAGTCGTTATAACATTGCAACTCAAAGCATCGATATTTTATTTTATATCCTTTTTTACTTTTTTTCATTCCTTTGAATAAAATGTTAAGCTGCATACGCGCTTGTGCATACGCGATTTCCGTATGAATTCGCTCTTTATAGATTAATAAGCTATTTATTTAAAAAAATGTTTGAGCTTTTACAAAGTGAACGTAATTACGAGGGACGCATTAACAATATTTTTTATTATTCATAAAAAAAAAGGTGATTTTAAGTGAAATGTCATGTTATACCTACTGCTATTCGTCAAAGCAATTATTAATTATTCTGAAAAGGAAACAAAATAAAGCCAATAGAAGATGAAATGAAAAAGAAAAAAGTAAAAATTTGTCATAGATTGGTTTTTTCATTTATTTATGTATATTTACATTTGTTTCTGATGGGGAAGAAAATTCATGTGAATGTTTGTAAGTACACGTGTACTCGAGTGACCCAGATCTCGGTAGAGTTTATTGTACCTTCTCCGCATTTATATCTATGTATAAACATTGACAACACCGTCTATCATTTCTGTTACTTTATTTATCGCCGATGTAAACACGAGCCGTCAGTTTCTATCAATCTATCGACGTAACATGTAAAAGTCGAGAAATTATATTGGTTAACATACGTGAAATATTTGTCATTGATTGTTTCTATTTTTATTTTTTTTTTCTTTTTACATATATCATTTACCTATTTGAATAATATTGCAAATCATGAACGGTAGATCGATCATTTAATAATGTTTTAATCGATGAGCAAAAAGATAATGATATTTATCTGTTTGTTAGGAAAATATCACGAAAGTGTAAGATGTAATGAAATATACAGTTAATCATAGGAATATTTGTACCATTACTGTTAATTTAAAATAATTAATATTTGCTCATAATAGAATATTTCAAAACTACTATACGTTAAAACATATTTCAGGATTAAAAAAAAATATTTTATTAGAAAAGAAGTAACATAGGAAGATGCAAAGGAGAACTAAAAATAATAATCGTATTTTTATTATATCTGATATAGGTGCAAATACTTATTGGAGACTAATTTTTTATCACTTTTAAGTAAAATTATATTTCCCTAATAATAAAGTGATCTTCTGCAATAAAATTAATACTAATTTGAAAGTTTAATGATCTTTAAATAGGTTTCTGTATAGAAACAATTTGAAATAGTATATTACAAGCTAATATCAATTATTTCAAATTTGCAGTAGGGACGTATACAAATACTCTGGTGACTCATTGTGATAAACGTAAAGAAAACAAATGAAAATTCATGTTTATAGTATAGAATAATAATCGCAACTGGGATCAGTGAATTTTCGAAAATGTTGCAAAAGATCAAAGAGAAATTGAGGATGCACTTTACAGAAACAGTTATAATTTTAAAGCTGTTTTGTTTACGATGATATTATAATAACAGAGTAATCAGGTTTCTAATTACAATTATATGCTTTGTAACAATGAAACATTAAAAAACGATTAATAAAATGATTTGTTTAATTTGATAAAGTATCGAAATATTTTTGTCTCGCTTGTTTGTATTTTGTATTTCATAGGTATGGCCAACGATCACAGTTCAAAGGATTCTAATCAAATTCATGGGTACTTGATCGGCACGATCCGTCATAGTGATTCTCCCGTTATCCGGATATGCACGAGTACTCTTGATAATCGCGATATGACGAACCTTCAGACGCGATTCCCTGCTCGCAGAATATTGATCGTTAGATTTCAGAAAGATTATGGATTTTTTAAATGTCAGATAACTTTTGCACATTTATTTTTATCATTTTTGCGGTATTACGAAGTAAAATTTTTCCAAAATAAAACCAAAACATTTTCGATCACATCGAATGTACATTCATTTCGAACACATCGATGTAGGAACTTTACGAATTAGTCGAAATAATTTTCAAGAAGGTGAGATAATACATTGTATATTGAAATAACGTTTTATAGAGTTATCGTTAGATTATTACAAAAAATTATTTACAATTCGTCGTAAGATGAATTAATTTACAGTTAATTAAAAAATAAAATCCATTAGCAGTTGCATTTTATAATTACCGTAGCGTAATAAACAAACGATTCGAATGTATTAATTCAACGATTCCTTTCGATATTTCCTTTTGATATTTTACCATAATCTAAAAGTACGTTAGGTGCGGAAAATGTATGTTGAAAGCAAACAATAACAGCGTGCGAATACGCATGAAATAGTTTGTAGATTGGTATCGATGTAACTAACAACAAGCAAGCGTGCGTGTCACTTTGTTTCGTTAAGTAAATAAATGAAATTTTTACAACATTTTTCAATACTGTAGAAACACGAATGAGGGATAAAAAAGTGACTTGTTTTGTTTAAAAAAAAAAATATTAAAAAAAAAAAAGAAATAAAATAAAAAGGGAAAAAAGTGAGATAGATAGAAGCGGTAATGTTGGTTATTGCATAGTACGATGTATTATACTTGTTAAATAATTGCTTCGACATGGACGAGAGCTCAAATTACGAGAGGTAGTGCAAAATAACGTAGATGACAAAAAGCTACCTCTGGAAATTGCTCCCCCCACCTTTAACCCTTTCCACCTCTTCTTCCCCTGTCCCCTTCCGTCCCATTTTCATATCGTTGTTCCGGCTTTATTATTGATAATACCCAATTACGCCTTTAACGTTCGCCCAGAACAAAGAGGAGTGTCGAGAAAAATTCTGTGAAAAAAAGTCTCAAATACAAACGAAATACGAACGAAATACAGGATGAGTTAGGTGGGGGGATATATGAGGGAGAAGGATTCCGAAAAAATAATTATAGTCCGCGTTGTTGTTCGAATAATGCGTGGTGGTTGACAACCGGAGAGTAGTATATCTGGAAAAGAAAGGGAAAAAGAGATTTAAAGAAGAAAATTCATAGAAGAAAGGAACGTAAAGAGGGGACTATTGTTCGATGCGATCACCCATCGTGGTACACAATTCACATGTCGAAGAAATAATCGTAGGAATAAAAACGTTTGGTGGGTGAGAAAAGGGTGGAAAGAAAAGGGGGAAAGATATAGATAGATAGATAGATAGATATATAGATAGATAGAATAGATGGATAAAGAGATCGAGACAAGGAGGAAAATAAAGAAAAAGAAAGAAGGAAAGAATAGAAGAAAAGAAAAGAAAAGGAAAGAAAAGAAATAGCAAAGGTTCCTAGGTGATTCATTCTAGGTATCAATCGAGTCTGACGTGCGTGAAAAACGCGACTGATGTACGAAACGGCATGTTCTCTCGAAAAAGAGATAGATATATCTATGTACAGGTATCGTATGGTACAATATTGATCAAAAGTTTGGCCAAGTGTATTCGAATATGAGGTAACTTGAATTTATTCGAAAATTATGTTCTTTTAAATGCATTATTTTTTTATACATATATAAAAATGTTTGTTTTATGTGAGTAAAGAATTAATTAGATAAATTGACTACAGTAGTAAACATTTGATAATTGTTAAATGTGCCAAAGTAAGCAATTTTTTTCTATTTAGTTATGTTAAATAATTTTAACATTAGTGCAACAATTAATTCTTCTAATATTTCTGTTTGCAAATAATTGTTATTATTATTATTTTTTTTAAAGGTTCTACAGGTTTTGTTTTGATCTTGAAAAAAAAATAAAATAAATAGCTTATTGATAAGTGTATAATGTAATACACATGAGGTAGGTGTACCCAAACTTTCGACCAGTGGTGTACATATATATACACGTATACATAAAAAAAGTAAGAGAAAAAGAGAAATAAAAGGTAGCCTCTATTGGAAGTTGAATAAACGGGACGATGTTTCGATGTAGTACATACGTGTAATATCGTCGATGAAAGCTGCAGTTGCAAGCTGCAGTTGCGAAGAGCGCACAACACCCTGTTGGTGATGGTGGTGGTGGTGGTAGAGGTGGTGTTAAAAGCTTACACCCTTCGCAATTGGCAATCTATTGCGTTCAATGGGTATAACTTCGCTTGCATATCGATGAAGAAATATAACGTAGGTACATGGATATATACATAACTATGTGCACACTTGGAAAACGTGTCAGAGTGAGCAAGAAAGATAGAGATACTGTAAAAGAGAGATAGAAAGAGTTAGTGAGAAATGCGAAAACGTGGAATACGCGTCGAGTTTCCACATGAATGAAGGGGAGAAGCGAGGAGAGGATTTCACTCTTTGTAAGCCGAACTAGA
Organism: Polistes dominula; assembly: GCF_001465965.1. The sequence goes on from NW_015148970.1 coordinate 436,343, forward strand.
CGAGGGGGAAGCATTCAGAAATCGGTTTTACTTGGTGCAAAACGCACGACCTTTCCACATGATTGTTGAAACCAACAAAATTTCTATTTTCCTCTCTTACACACATACACACAGTTCTTACTCTTTATAAAATATTTTATTTCGTTTTACTCATTTAAAAAATTTTTTTTTCTTTTACTTTTTCTCTCTCACCTTGTTCATTTTTTTTTCTTTTATTATTTCAAGAATTATTTCGGATTATGCGATCTATCCACAGAATTATCATTTACAGCACACAGGCACGTGTGTTTTCATCTATAGAGTATATCTGGTAACTGGGTTGAACTGTAGTTTCTTTTTTGCAAATAAAAAAAGTAATAGTGCATTATTTAACAAGTTCTATCATCGAGTACGACGAGTATTTGCAAGAGTGCAAACTTGTACAATTTTTGTATGCACGTGGATTATAATTCGTATTAAAATCGTTAGGTTTTTTTTTTTTAAATCTATTTCCATTAATTTATTCTATTTTCAAATTTTCCTATGATTTTCGTGTTTTAAAAGTATATCTTTGTTACTTTTGTGGTATCAGATATATCGATAAGCAGATTGATAGGGGCTTTCCTTTTGATATAAATACTTTGTTGCTTTTTGAAAAGAAAAACTCGTTAACTAGAGACTCGTTTTATTGTTAGGTATGGTTGTATTAGTTTAATTTAAAAGAGAGAGAGAGAGAGAGAGAAAGAAAGAGAAAACAAAAAAATATATAAGCTTTTCCTACTCGAATTTCTACTCGGTAAAAATGTTTCTCTACCATTAAGCTGCACATGTATCGCATTAAAGGCACTCATAGGCCAGCAAGTATAGCAAAGGATTGTTCAAGACACGTGAAGTGTATCATACTATGTCTGCTGAGTGTATATTTGTATGTGTGTGTTCGTATGGTGTATATATCGTTGTACATATCTACGTAGGCTGGTCATATAACCTTGCTTCACAGTGAGCTGTCTCTTCCAGCTCCTTTCGTTCTACCACGAGTGCACTTGTGTTCCTCCACGGGGTGCAAACGGAGAAACTCTGGTGTTCGCGCGACGTTACGAACTACGATAGCCTCGTAAATATCCTGTTATCCTTAAAAGAATGGATCCTATTTCTGAGTGTAATAAAAACTCAAACCTTTTCCTGTTTTACGTCCTTATTTCGTAACAATTCATATTTCAATGAAAAAACTAGAATTATACAAAGAGTACGGAAATTTACAGATACGACCATTAGAACTTACGATTGCATACATATTACATATTAAATATTCCAATTAATTTAAAACAATGTTATTTTATGAGAAATAAGACAGAGGATATAGACGTGCAATTTTTATTTCCATAATGCATAAAACTTGTTCCTAAAAATATGATTGTAAATGAATAAGAAAAAAGAATGATTAAATTCAACACTTTAATAAGTTGCAAATAATAATTTTACAATTTCTGAAAGGAAGGATATGGAAGAAGAAATTTTGATTATTTCCAGATGATGGATTGCTATTGACAGCATCGATAACAATTAAATTTTAGGAAAGAGGAATTCTAAAACGTTGAACTACACAAAATCGAAACGACTCGTTTCGCGTTAACGAACGCACCAGGCATTTTTTCATTTTTTTTTTTTTTTTCATAGAAGGTATAGAGAAAAGGGGTTGTATGCGATATACAAAAGCGTTGAGCGTTTCGATCCAATCAATCGGGAGCGCACGTGCACTCGTCTGAAAATTTTCTCACGATACGTAGACGTTACGATCATCTACCAGCAAACCCTAACCCTTCATCTGTACACCACCTTCCCCTCCCACCCAACTATTGCCCCGTGATCGTTGTAGTCGTCGTTCGATAATCCGTCGATCATAAATTCTATCCTATCGAAAAATTGTGCGACAGATGGAAACAGCACCCCCGAGGTGTTTCTTTCCATAAGTTTCTTCAAATTTTTTTCTCCGCATTTTATTTTTTATTTATATATATTTTTTTCTTTCTTTCAAAGTAGCAAGATGATGGAAGACGGGCAATGAAGGATAGGATAGATAGAAACAAACAAATTTTGATTAATTACACGTGTTAGATAAATATTTCAAACGTTAATATTACAAATGAATATAATTTTGTAGATATTCCCAATTCATATATGAAAATAAAGTAATCCTATTTTTTGTTCGTGTTCATCGTATTTCATGTAGAACGCGTTCAAAAATTCCGCATTCTAAATTATGTAAATAAGAGTTCGCTAGCAGAAAGAGCAAGAGAGAGAGAGAGAGAGAGACAGAGAGAGAGAGAGAGATAAGAAAAAGTGGAAAGATATGTCCCGCTAGACGTAAGATTCCGTGAGGTAGATGTAAGTTATCCTCGAGGAAAGGTGGTGGGGAAAGAAATAGAGGAGAACGAAATTGCGATGCATTTTTGTCCCACCTCGAAGCTTCCAGTAACCTCTTTTCCACCTTTTGGTGCCGTTAATTCTCTAGGAAGAGAAGAAACTTTAGCATCTTGTGTCTTTCGTTCAGCAATGCCTACGATCTTTTTTTACCGTTCTTTAATAATTCGCTTGATTATACACGATTTAAACTTAAACAGGTATACATATCAATACACACACACACACACACACGCGCGCGCGCAAAATAGCAGCGATGGATCGAAGGTTTCAAATAACGTAGAAATAATAAAAGAAAGCAAAAGAGTAGAAAAAAATAATGAAGAGCAGGAGGGGTGGATGGTAAGAGGGGGACAAAGAATGATGCCAGCTCCTCTTTCATAGTTTCCAACGTCTCGTAGCAAAAGTGGGCTTCTGGGAGAACTAGGAGAAAACGGAGTGGTTAGGGAACGGATGTAACTCAAAAACCGAAGAACCGTAACTTCCGTCTCTCGCTTTTCCTGTAAACAGCATGAGTATCTTTCTCTCTTTCTTATTTTTACCTCTTTTTCTATTGGTATTACACGATATTTTCTATTAATCTAGATCAAATGTATTATACTTACACCGAGTCTCGATGCATCCAAAGACCACCCTTTCCTACTCCCATCCTCTTTCATCCCTCTCGTTCAATCCATCCCCTCGTTCTCCTTTTCAATGATCGATCGTTCTTGTGATTTTTATTTATTTTATCTCACTCCCTTTCTCTCTTTCTTTCCTTCTCTTCTTTCAGTATTTTTCATTTATCTCGAACGAGATTTATTTTTATTAATTCTGAAAACGAACTTGGATTAATTTACCTTTTCAACTTCTCATTCCGTTTTTATAGAATACTAAAATGAACATAAAAATGTTTGAAGTCTATGTCTGATAAAGAGGGAAAGTGGCAGGTTATCAAAGAATTTTGTCTATGATTGGTAACTTTTATAATCGTGACTTGATGTTCTCTCTCGTCAACTAGAGTAACACGTCTTAAATAAGTCGTAAATAAGTTGTAAATAAGAATCTTTGAAATATTTCTGGAAACGAACTGTAACTTTCGTCAAAACGATTAGAAACGTGTCGTAGATCAATTGTAGATGAAAGAATTATTAAATTTTTTCTGTGAAAAGAAGAAAGAAGAAGGAAGGCATGAGTATATAACAAAAATGTTGGCAATCGTTCATTTTTGTCGGAACGATGAGGAACGTGTCATAAATGAATCAAAAATACAAATTGTAAAAATTCATATCGAAAAAAGGGGAAGAGAGGCAGTCACGGGTTTACGTGTTTGTAGGAAAAGTTAGTAGAAAAAAAATATGGAAATTTTAATAATCGAACGTTCGTTTTGGTGAAGGCGACGAGGGACGCGTCGTCGACTACGAAATCAATTATTCGCGAGCGAAGCCTGCATGTCGCGACTCGAGGACACTCGAGGACATTCGAGGACACTCGAGGGATCCTGCTCAGGCGTTATACGCTGATGTCCTGACCACATACGCGACCGTCAATGCCATCCAATTTACGCTTTCCTGGCTACATCTCTGTGGTTTCATGTTATACCTACGATGTCCTTTCAATGCGTTCCACGAATAACTGAAGAAATTGATCCTATTTAAGCCATTGATCTCTTCGATATTTAAACTTTTCAACACGATAAACTCTATAAACTTAAACGATCTCAATATTCTCTTTGTCAAATGCAAACTAATCGTTAAAGGTACACACAATCTTTGTGTACACAATTCGGTCTTTTAGGTATCGTGTAACCAATTGTAGTATCAATTACAAGTAAATAACAAATCAATTGTAAATAATTCTATAAAGTAGTGAATTAATTATAAAACGTATTGTTATAGAATTTCTACGTATTGTATTAGTTTTAGTTTTAATTAATTAAATATTATATTCGTAACTAATTCATTGTTTTAATTAATTATCATGACTAAATTAAATTTAATATCCTTAGTACATATTTATGAAATATAAATTATTACATCGATCATTTTTACTTATAAAGTATAGTATTAACTACAAACATTTGCTAAACCTATTTACCAAGTCCATAGTTTACATTAAATAGAAAATTTATGCATCAATAGCATACACATCGTTCAACTATGCACGTATATAATACTCAAAAAGTTAATCGAAACTGTAACTAGTATAATCTCAATTGTGAATACATTAAATCAATTAGTAACAGACAACATATAATTATTATACTAAAAATAATAAGGAAAAAAAAAATATCTTTATAGAGATCTAGTGAATCAATTTGCTTAAGCAATCAAACATAGGAAAATGGAAACGATCAAGTGTTAACAATTAAGCACTTCGATCGTAACGCTTGCAATGTTGTTTATATAGGGTGTGAACTTGTTAACAACCTGCTCGGATCCCCGAATGACGTTAACAGTGTCCTCCTAATTTTCATCGCAGCGTTCAAGCGCGAGATCCTCGATCAGACTGTAGACTCAAGAGAGAAAGAGAGAGGGGGGAGGGAAGGTAGGGTAAGGGTAGTTGGGAGAGGGAAAGGTAGGTAGATGGTAGAAGGGTAAAGGGTAAATTTTGGGTTCTCTCTGGGAGTTAGTGGTGCGAGCGTTGGTGGATGAAGAGACTTTGTAAGGGAGGCCGGCGTGTAATAACCAGCCAAATCCCTGTTCCTGTTAACGTTGCAGCAGCCCGCGGCCCTCCATCAACGCTCGACCTGTACAGCAAATACAGGACACAGAGACAATACACCACTTGATGCCGCAATTGCACCTCTACGCTCATGTCACACGACACGGACCAACCAGTACACATTCTATACATATATATATCAACACATTCGAACTACATCGCGAATAAGCCTCGTCGAAACCCACCTTCCTGAATACCTTTCCATCTATTATATCTATGTAGACACTATGTTATTGAATTACAATATTACTACTAGCTTTATGGCTTTCATAGAATTCATTCAAGGATACCAACAAATTGCAATAGTTCAGTAATATAAATGTATATTTGTATAAGCGTGTACAAGTATATATAATTATTTAGTCTTCATTTTTTATTGGATTACGAATATACAAATTGAATAGCCTCCCAAATTCTTTTTCTGACGTACTTTTATTATTTTTTGTTTTTATGTATAAAAAATATTTACGAGTGACGTCGGATGGACATAACGATTTATTAAATAAAATGTATATAAAATCTACTTGACAGTCAACGGTTTAAAGAGATCAAACTCGCGTTTCTGATGCTTTAGTAACAAAGGACGTGTTTTCAATATTTCGAACATGTATTTTCATTAAAAAAGAAAAATATACGTAGAATGGATATCTCTGGGAACTTTTTCGAACGTATGTAAAAATATATATATATGTATGTGTATGCATGTATATATGTATCTACACGTATGCGAAGGGTTTTTATTTTGGAAGGAAAGAAACACGACTGGTAGCGTATTGACGCGAGCATGCGCGTAAAGTAAACGTTGTAAGTGAAAACCATGTGTGTATGCATTTATAAATATGCGTATGCGAACGTAAAACAAGCTCCAGTCTATTTATCATCATTTACGTATTTTATTTATTTAGATTTTTCTTTTTCTTTAACAAATTCAATAGGATATCTCGATAGAAATCACGAGATCGAGAATATAATTTGATTGAAAAAGAAAATGAAAGAAAAAGTAAAAAAGCAGCAGCAAATATCGTCTTTCTTTTTTTTTTTGTCCTTTCTTTTATTCGTAATTTTTTACAGATATCATCAGGTTTTTGTAAAACAAAAAACGTATCGCGTTAAGTTGAAATATTTGTAACAACGGATGAGAAAGAACTGAGATAAAGGTAAATCTCCAGAGATGTTCGCATTGTCTCGAACAGATTTTCTTTATTATCTCGCACTTGTCAGTGTCTATTGCGTAAAGAAATAGAACAGAAGAATGAACAAGAAATGGAAAAGAGAGTGGACTCAGAAATGAAATTAGATTTTCACCGATCTCTCTCTCTCTCTCTCTCTCTCTCTCTCTCTCTCTCATTAATTTCGTTTTAATCGACTACGCAATCATTTGTTTCTTTCACGGGCAAAATTTTTTTAATACAATTATCTTTATTATTATTATAAACTCTAGTACAAGAATTAAGACAGTACCCATAATTTTATAATTTGCATAAAATAATCAACAATATTATTAATCGATTATTTATTTTTATATAGAGAATGTTTTAACTTACAATTTTTCTTACTGTGAAATAGAATACAAGGAATAATATGTTGTCGACAATTTTTAAATTACCATAAAATAATGAAAATTATTAACAAGAGTAGTAATAGAATAATCTTTCGGTTTTATTAATAATGAATATATTATCTCGGTTATTATCATTCCATCAGGACTGTTATTAAAGAGACAAATATACTTGTACAAAGCAAAGGACAATAGCAGTGCACGACAGTAGTAGCTCATTCATTAATCACATTTGCAATCATTTCCCATGTTAATAACGCAACCTGGCCGATATTTTCGGGACGTACCACGCACGGAATTACCTTCCAAGCTTTGTTACGTTACAAGCAAAACAGATGACGTTTTGCATAAACATCTCGTGACAACTCGTATTCAGATGAGAGACCTAGTATCGTAGTACGTTGTCATTTCTGTTATTTCATTTTCGGATAGAAAGATAATGCGGAGAATGGAAAAAGTTCATTCATCGAGTATCAGATGAAATTTTGTCGGATTGTTACTATTACGTGCCTGTATTTTCATTCTCAATGTAATAACAAAATTGAGCTCTCGTTAAAATTGACTTTTATTAAAAAAATTAGAAGTGAAACCTTCGAAAAACTAAGTTTCGACAGAATGAGACGACTGCAGAATATCAGGAGTAGGATAATTGTAGGGTTTATTTGTTATAATATTATTATTATATAATTGTTATCACATTCAACAATTATTATACGTTTTATTAACGTTTATATAACTAAAAAATGCATGGTAATTAAACACCTCTGTTAGTGTAGTAAACACCTCTCTAGTAAGGAAAAAGTAGTGAGGTTTTTTCCGAAAAGTAGTGAGGATTGATTTTATTTTCTTATATTATATTTCATACGATTTAGGATTTTCGGTCATTACTCGTAATTATGTAGTATTTCGGGCGAAATGAAACATCATGATGAAATAAATGAAATAACAGGTAGCGTACGTGTGTGTATACTTAGATTGAGTTGAAAATAAGTACCTTAGGTAAAAGTTTGAAATATCGTTATAACTTGCCAGGTACGTCCTATAGGATTAGTTTCGAGGCTCGACGAGTAATTTGCTTCGACCGTTCGTAGTCTAGTGATAAGTATTAGAGAGAGTGAGTGTGTGTGTGTGTGTATGTGTGTGTAAGAGGAGAAAGGGAGGATGAGAAAGAGAGTTGTAAAAGGACGTTCAACTCTGGATACTAAACTATGAATGTCACGAATTATTTCACAAGAGAAATGATAAAATTTCTCATCGGTAGTGTTGAACGCAACGGTACTGTACCGAAATTCTCCATCGTAGATTTAATTAACGTGGATTGTGGAAAAACGAGACCTCGATCGAGTGAGCATTCAACTTCGCCATTTCATTTTAATGAAATTTCCCTGATAACGATATATACGCGTTATTCGATCCATTTACGCATATATATGTGTGTATATATTATATTTTCCGGATATGTATATAGTATTACAATAAGAATATTTATTTATAGATTTAAAGGTGTATGCCAATAAACGTATGCCTCATAAACATAGATTTATGATTATTATATTATCTAAAATTATCTAAAATTTATCTATAGTCATTTCAGTATCTCAGTACTTATATGAACTAACTTATGTAACATATAGTATAACTACAATAATTAACAAGGTTTATCGGGTTAAAGTTGGAAGGGTTCACGTCAAAGAAACTTTTATAAATGAAGGTAGAGTGTCAGTGGTGGTCATCGTTTTACTTGCCTTATCGGGGAAGATAGAAGATGCAAATTCCTTAATCGGTCGTTGAACGGGTTTCCGAGAACAACGATGTGTCCTTGATAGGCAGTTTGACATACTTACTAACACCTGGCAACGTCCTCGAATGTTAGTAGTAAATGAGAATACTTTAATTAGCAACTCCCTTTACTCACCATCCTCTACCCAACTCAATCCCTATCTATCTCTTTATTAATTATCTCAAACACAATATATTTCCTAAGGATGTTAACAACGGAAGTAGAGAAAATTCACGGTTATAGTTAACATTCGCAGTTCGGAATAAATGTTCACGTTATAGAGAGATATTACTTAATAAAATGAAATAATACTAATCGATATAATAATCTATATGTATTCATTTTCATAGGTAATTATCTATTGTACAATTTATAATAAGAGGAGTATTGAAAAGCACGTTCGATATGTTTGAGTTACATGCGATATTCTCGTTAATTGCTTTCTCCGAAGATATTTAAATTTCCAGGCTTTTCGTAATATCTTTCAGACACGATACGGAAAATTAGATTTTATTTTGAAGTACATAGTTGAAATGTGTGTGTAGTAGTTGTATATGTTGGTAAATATGACTGGATTCGGTCTTAACATTGAATTAATTAATATATTATGATTAATTTTATATTGAAGTTATGTATATGATAAAATAAATCATAAGATAAATTTTCAAAATGATTAAATACTTAAAAAATCATTGTAAAAGTATGGAAATATTGTTCTTTCTTTTTTCTTTTTTTTTTGAAATAGTTGAAGACAAGTTTGCATATATGTTATGTGCTAGTAAATTGAATACTTGTGACAATATCTTTGAAATATTGTAGTAAGATTGATGAAACTTATTACAAAGGAAATTGAAGACGTAACCCCTGGTTTCTGAATGGTCCTTGGTCGAGTTAACGATTTAATCTACCTTTTATGTGTGCAAGCATTGGAATTTTCGCAGCTACTCGTGAAAGTTGGTTGTAAAAGGAAAGAGAAAGGGAGGATGAGGGAGAGAGAGAGAAAGAGGGTTACAAAGCGTAAAAGTACCATCGTTGAATGGGTGGGTCAGAGTCGAATTAATGCGAGTAGAGAGAAAGTATGTGAACATCAAAAAAGCGGACGTCTCGTGTTTCTGACAAAAGAAGGAAGTTCAAACTGCGCACGTAGATGAACGAAGAAGTAACATTTGTTTTAGTGTTAGCTTTTAGTCTCCAATTCTTCTCAGTTTACGTGTACATACGTTTATGTGTATTAGTAAAATGTATGAAAGGAGAAAAAAAAAGATTTACAATACCAACAGTGCGCGATTTTCATGGACTGTAGCATAAAATTTTGTGTGAAGAAGAATTGGAAGAGTTAGGTGTAATCACGTGCAGTAAAAAATAAACTGGATGGGAAAAAAAATAGAAAAGTAGAGACCATTTAGTTTGGGTTCTATCATCGATATTCTCGACTTTTATCTTTCTCACGTACTTGAGCTCGTTATCACGTTATTTTAAGCTTAGAGGCAACCTCGTGTATAAGCCAAGTATAAAAGTAAAATAGTATTAGTAGTATCTCATATAATAGTAGTAGTAGTAGTAGTAGTAGTAGCAGGTAGTATTGGTGGTGTTGGTAGTATTAGAAGTGATAATATAGTGATAGTAATGGTAGTTGCATTGGCACGAGATTAAAAATATTGTGGAAGATGTTGTGCCTAATATATCACGTCGTGATACTTAATTAATATGTTTTCACTAACAGGGCGAGGTGTAGACAGGTATGAAAGAGAGAGAGAGAGTTACGAGAGGACAATAGTGTAGTAGTGATGATGATAGCGATGGTAGTTGGTGGCTCAATGATTCAAGTAAAGCCAACAAGACCGTGCTTTTGCATAACGCGTCGTGTCGTTGGACGTAGCACTACGTTCGTTCCTTTGATTTATCGTTCAAAAAAGCACGTAAGGCACCTTGACTTATTCATACACACACCGTCAATTCTGTTTTCTATATTCTTCTAACGAATATAGAGTTTTGTTTTCCTCAGTTTTTTTATCGATTTGTATTTTATTCAAAAGATACAATTTATTCTCAATTTAATTTCATTTGTTTATTTGTAAAATTAAAATATGTAATAGTGTTTATATAAATTTAACTATTTTGTTACTATATATAGCGACTCATATAAAAGTCGTACAAGCAATAGTACAAGCCTTTTAATTAAAAAAGAAGCATATTAACTCGATGACAATAAATAATAACGATAATTTTAAATTTAATACGAAAGCGTATACAAATGAAACGAATCGATCGAGCAATTCCAAACAAAATTACTATTCTTCGATTTCGTTCGTTGTACTTGAATGAATAGTTTTTATTGGTGAGAGAGACTGTGATCGAGCGCGTAAATGTTCCATCCGAGAAATGTGTACGTGTGTTCGTAACGCGTATATGCGGCGGTAGTGAGCAATTAAAAAAGAAAAACGAAAAAAGGTTGGGTGGAAAAAAAAAATGGAAATTTTGCTTGAAAATTCGAAACACGACAGGGTTCGCTAGCGCCCTTTTTACCGTTCGTCGGCTCGTTTTTATTATCCCATGGGGGAAACGATGCGCAGCATTTTTCGAGTTTTCAAAACAGCCCCGTGAATTCGTCTCGGTTAGTCGACGCTATGAAAATCAAGCAACGAGTGCAAGAAACGTAGTGAAAGGGCTTGATAGACGGGACAAAGGAAAACTTAACCAAAAATAGAAAAATAGAAAAAGAGAAAGAGAGAAAGATTTCAAAGACAGACGTTTTTTAAACTTTGGTTTTGATTACGTAATTAGACGTATTACGTGTTCTACGTATTGGAAATTAAACATGTTGATATTAAAATTATAACATACGAGTTGCACATAATATTATTTTAAAGTATTCGTAAGCCAGTCAAAATGAACGAACAGTCTATTAATCGGTTATCGATCATCAATGTATCAACATTTATTTTTTATAATCCAACATAGATTAACGACTCATAAAACCAATGGTCAACTTTCAACAAATTTTTTCTTTACTTTTTTCTATAAAAAGTAAGAAAACAAAAGCATGGATATTAGAAGTTTAAATGAGATACACCGTGTATAAGCAAGAGTGTTGTAGTTCGTGCTCGAAACGGCATTCGAATCGTGAAATTGAATCACGTGATCGATAACGAGCCGAGCTCGTATCGTTCGTTTTGGAAGAACGATAATAAAAGCTTCGAGCGTATTGTTCTTAAGAGCCAAGATCTGAAGTAGTCACCGATCCTTCTTCTTTTTATTTTTCTTTTTCCACTACTACTACTACTACTACTTCTTCTACTTCTTCTTCTTCTTCTTCTTCCTCCTCTACTTCTTGGCAAAGTTCTTCTTCAAAGGTTTCGCTAGGAGAGATACCTTGTGAAAGAATAGTAAGATATAAAGAAAAGAGAAAGCAAGGGATATACTCTTTTGCCAAGGATGCCTCGGGAAAATCTTTGTGTGTAATACCTGAACAATATGCAGACTGTTTACTCATGGAATATATCCGACAATGGAAAACGAAAGAAAGAGACACAGAAAGAGAGAGAGAGAGAGAGAGAGAGAGAGAGCCCAGAGAAAGAGGGAGGGTAGGGGGATAGAAAAGGACCGGAAACTGAAGAACATCAAGTTGGCTCTCTTCTAAGATTACCCTCCACTTTTCGGTCTTTTCGCTTTGAATCTATCCCCGTCTCATCGTCCTTCGTCCTTGTTGTGTCTTTTTCAGCAATTTTGCTCGCTGGAATTTCACTCTTTCATCGTATTACCCTTTTCTTGTCCTTTTCATATGAACGTATATATATATACATACGGTTTACTAAAATAAATGAAAATTAGCATTTCCTAAAGGAATGTTATTTTAGCTAGAACAGGCAAAAATTTGGAATAATATTAGGTGTAGCAATTAATTGATATTAAATTTTTTCAATCAAAATGAGCATTTTTTGTCGTCAAAGCATTCTGCAGTTTGCCTAAAAAATGAATTAGAATTATAATGAAGACTATTTCGAAGAATAATAGATGTATGATTACTTGATAAGTAAATATTAAATTTGTTAGAAAAGAAAAAATACATTTTAGACAATTTTACAAATATAAATTTGAACCAATTACGTATGAGTATGATAAAAATAAATGCAATGAATGAAACGTAAACAAGTTAAGGATAGTTGATTTGAGATTTATGAATTAAAAGGCATAGAGCTACAAACCCATATCTCTTGCCCTATTTAAGCTTATTCTAGCCCTAGGATTGTTAAGCAACGATGACGAAGCCACAAGACGAGGATATTCTCGTAGCAGGTACGTGCTATTGGGACGAACTCGTGTCACTAGCACCAGATTTCCCGTGACGGCCGTACTTCATCCGAAATTACCTGAGAGGCATGTCCGACTATTCGGAGTCATGGTCATTTCCTGCTTACGGGACCACAAAGTTACCCGTATCCTGACGTACCTATCCCAAGAATTCCTTTAGAGTTGCTAGGTTAATTAAATTCTTTTCCTCGAACCTTTTTTTTTCTTTTTTTGTCTAATTTTCATTTCCTTCGTTTCAACTAACGTTACTGAAACTGTATCAAAAAGTAGTTACATTTTTGTTAAAAATATTTAATACGATTAAATTTATTTATCCAATATGTGTTTAATCATTTATTTGTATTATACGTTAAGTTTACGTACTCGTTATGCGCTTTTTTATCTTTAACTTGTTCAATATATTTTCTAAATAATTCAAAGTTAGACAATAGTATTACGAAAATTGTAATACGGTAATCAAATCAAATAAATGAAATCGGATGTAATTATTATAATAAATTTTTGAAGGGTGATAAAAAGTGTTGAGAAGCGAGTTAGTTGCAAGAGAAAGAGAAGGAAAAAGAAAAAAAAGTAAAAGATAAGAGAAAGTTGTTTGGCTCGCGTGAAAAGTTTCGCTAAACTGTGCGGCTGGTGGTACTCTAGGAGAAAAGAAATAATAATTTATAAAAGTTTATTGCCCGTGAGGGCCATTTAAAACGATGGGAGAATAGGTGGAAGGGGGGAGGGGGAGGGGGGGTGGGGAATCACGGCCTCTGAGAGTTAGTTTCTTCTTATGATTTTTCTGCTGGTGTCTGCTGAAAGTGAGTATACGAGTCTCGTTTGGCTCGTAGTTTAAATTGCAGAAATGAAAAAGACGAAAGATCTCAAGGATGTTGATTTGAAAAAAAAAGGAAGGTAAAATACAGTAAATTGTAATTATAATAGAATCGTGTTTGTCATTTGTAATATATTGTAAATATAATCTGAAGTAAAAAGAAAATAGGATTATCATTTAAAGTGTGTATTTTTGTTCGTCTTTCCCCTTTTTTAAGTGTTAAACGAATGTTCAGTTGGATACGCGTAAGAGTGATCGATTTCGAAAGGTAAGATCGAAATCTAGTTCAATTTTCTAGATACGCGATATCTCGAAGGAAGAAAAAAAATAAAAATAAAAAAAAATAGAGAGAGAGAGAAAAAGAAAGGTGGTAGAAAAGTAGGTACCTAGATAAGAAGATCGTATATTCTCGGTCGATGATGGAAAGTGAGAATAAAAGAAAAAAAGAAAAGATGAAAGAAAATAAGATGAAACCGAAGGAAAATCGTTGGTAGCAACAGCAACTTAATCAAGAAGAAACGAAAAGGATCCTCTTCTTACTTCTTTTTTCTTCCTTTCTTTTCTTCTTTCTATATATTTCTATTTTTTTCTTGTTATTGTTTCTTTATTTTTCGTTTTCTTAGCATCTCACTTTTCAATCCCCTTACCGTAACACCAAGGAGAAATAACGAATGGTCCGTCGGTTGGTAGTATACAGAGGTATAAGAGAACTAAAGTTAAAAGAATTTGGAAGGCGATGGTGATGTTGAAAGAAAACAAGAAAATTGGAGAAAATTAATGTAACGAAGACGAACGACATCCACGAGAACGACAGAAAATCCTACCTTTTCTCGAAAAATTTGTCTTAACTAACTCTTTCTCACGTCATCGTCATCGTGTATAATCCTCGTGATAAAATGATTTCAATAGAAAGAAATTCGACGAAAACTCGAGATAAATCGATCAAAAGTTTTCCATCGTTTTATTTTATTTTATTTTTTTGATCGAAATCGAACGATGGTTCAATTATAAAATTGATGAAGAATTTATGCAAGTTTTAAAGACTTGATAATCGTATAATGAATCATTTAAACAGAACTTCACACAATGATTTTCTGCTATTATTGAATATAAATTTTGTTTTATTTATCTTGTTCATTGTGGAAAATAAAAGATAAAGATGTTCGGTTATAATCGTGATTGATGGGATGAAGTTAATTAATTTCTCAATGCTGGAATTAGCGATGCTTCAAAATGTAAAAAGATGGGAATGTGCTTTAATTTTCAATCTTTATTTATAAAATTGCATAAATATATGTACATTTTGCGGTGACCGAATGAAAAATTAACGAGAAGCTAGTTCACGATAGAAATAGAAATAGAAAGAGAGAGAGAGAGAGAGATGATGAAATGGTTACGGAAACGGAAAGGGTGGGTCAGATCTCTCGGAGATGACAAAAGTTTTACCGTCGATATAGACTCCCGTTTGGTATACCCAGACTAATGACGTGACCGTGGACATTTGTACGTGTCAGTTGCAGCTTCCGCGGGGAAACTATCGGCCAGGCGCATTAATAATGCACCCGCCCGTGACTTCCGGTCGGTGGACATAAATTGGCCGGCGATCGTCGTACCTACCTCGTCCGGCGATTCCTTCTCGCATATTTCATCCTGCCTCGAATAAGAATTTGTTGGAAGAAGAAGAAAAAGAAGGAGAAGAAGAAGAGGAAGAAGAAGAAGATGAAGAAGAAGAAGAAGAAGAAAGGAAGTGAAGGTAGAAGAAAAAGAGGAAGGAGGAAGAAGAGGGGTTGGATACGAAGAAGAAGTACTTTGGGATCCTTTTTACCTCAAGCCCTTGCAAATTGCTCGTCTCCGTTCTCAACTCCTTTATATCGCGACGACATTGTTAACTCGATTATTATCCTCCGATCTAGATATTCTATATAGATATACATGAACATAGATTGTATTATGGTACATTTAAACCTGAACATCTGAATATCTTTCTTTTTTTTCTTGCTTATGGTTGAATGCAAAAAAAGATTTCTTTCATCCTAAACGATATCTTCATACGTTTTAATGGACCACGCATATTATTCCTGCAATCTTTCAGTTTTTTAGACCGGACTGAGCGATTATTATTCTCCAATCTAGATATTCTAAAATATACATAAACATAGATTGTACTATGGTATATTTAAACTGAACATTTGAATACCTTTCTTTATTTCTTTCTTTTCATAAGTTTCAATGGACCACCCACATTACACCTTTGATCTTTCAATTTTATAGATTCGATTAAGTCGAGTAAGATAATTTGAAATAAAATACATTCTAGATAGATCTAAATAGATTAATTCACAAGTGAATTAAAATAGATAGAAAAATATAGTATCATAAACGAGAAAGCGAAAAACTGTTTATGATCTACGAATCTGAGATACGTGAAGATCGTAATAACACGTAATTCCATTAAGGAAAAGGATGCCAAAAGGTAAAGCTCGTCTCTTCTGGTGGGCCGGCAAATGTTGGCAGCTATGAGGCATCTACGACGCTTTTAAAGGGGCGAGAGAGGAAAGGACAAACTATAGGAGGAAGAGGGAGGAGGGTTGACGTGCCGGTGGTGAAAGCCAACCGGATAGATATACAGCACACAACTACCAACCCTTATGATCTGGAGACAATGCCAAGGACGTGAACAAAAGCCTGAATACCGTAGACTCTCTCTTTTCCTCTCTCCCCTCCTCTCTCTCTCTCTCTCTCTCTCTCTCTCTCTTTGAGACGCACAAACTCCCAGATAGATGTGTCTCGACCCTCGCGACGATTCTCGATACGAGCTTTCAAGGATATATACAAATGCAATTTCATATACTAGACTGACCGAAAACTATCTTGGGAAATGGTCTAGTAGTTTGATTTACAATAGTATGGTCGATATGAAAATTCACTATAGGTATGTTCTTATGTTCCAATTCAACTCATCCTATCTCCTATTCTTTTATTACTATTTCTATTATTATCATGATTATCATATTATTTTTATTATTATTATTATTATTATTATTATTGCTATTGTTATGATTACTATTGTAATATTAAATTTAAACCCTTTTCCAATCCTTACTATTTTCTTACATTTTTCTTTCCTATAATCCACAGAACAATTATCGAAACGTAATTTTTGTACTTTTCTTTAGAAAAAATAATAATTCTACTAACATTCTCGTCGCTGTTGATATTTTTGTTGTTGTTTGTTAAAAAACACTACATATTTATTTCATGTATGTCGGGTTGATGGATTAAAAATATCAGGAATAAATATTCGCATAATCATACGTATCAGAGAGGTTAACGATTCTCTCTTTCTTTCTCTGCGTGGATGTTCATATGTAATATACATATACGTACTATATATTTACATGTACGTACTTTTATTCGAGCTGACGTCGGCTGGGAAAAAATGAAAACGAATGAGTACGGTTAAACGGAACGTATGTATGTATGTGCACGACCGAGTGAGTTACGAGCAACGATACCTGCAATTTTTCCCCCTACACACTGCCATCGAAATGATTTCGTTTGTAATATTATTTGCTTTCTCTACTAGAACACAAGCTCACGGGTTATATTCAAATTATTCACAGATTTAAAAGTCGCAGTGATACGCGTGTTTCTTCATTAGTGATCAGTCACTTTCGAACATGACGACATATAGCTTCAACTCTAATTTAACACATGTTCGTTTTATAATAATTTGCTAATAATTGATAATTAACGATAATTACACTTTTTCACTAGATTCAAATATTTTTTTGTTTCTATTTTAATTAGCGAGAAAAGAGAAAGTAGAAAGACCATCTTGATCAAGAAAATCGATTTTAAAGTAAAGCGTAGCTTTTATTTTTTATTTTGTAATACAGTGAAATCTTTTAATTGAATTGAAAATAAAAAGCTAAGAGAAGTATTTTGATGAAGAAAATCGTTTTCAACGTGAATCGTGGATACTTTTTTTTTTCTCTAATGCAATGAAATCTCATAAATCCGTAAGCACGAGAGTAATACGAGCTGCCAACTTTGTGAAAATGCAGTTAGATGGAAGGTGTAAATTCGAGTACGAGTGCGAGCGAGAGAGAGAGAGAGAGAGAGAGAGAGAAGGACGATCGAAGGGCCGACGCCCTCTTGGCATTACGTCCATTTTCGTTCGAGGACATCCATGTATTCGTACTACGCATACAGATATTTACTATACATAGATACATAATGGCAATAGATTTGTACATGCAATTACATGTACGCGTGCGCATGATACATCGCGCGAACAACATTGGCTAATGACTGTAGATCAATATTTAAAAAAAAAATAGAAGAAAGACATGAACGTATGACAAAACAAATATAAGTGTATTGCAAGTATATTTAGATCTATAGGATAATGCTAAATCATATCTCGAAAATGACCGATCTTAAGATTTGGTTGAAAATAATGGAATGATTTTTAACAGCTTCTTTTTTTATTATGAAATATTTGTATAGTTATTAAGATTGAAAAAAGGATTTAAAAATAGAAAAAAAATAAATAAATAAAAAAATTAAAAGTAAAAGTAACAGTAACGATTTTAAGATTTCTCGGGAAATAAGAGAAGAATTTTTAACGGCTATATTTTATAAAAGATTTGTCTCGTTGATATTCCAGAGTCGAGGATTACGAAGTAAGAAAATAAAAATATTAAAATAAAATAAAATAAAATAAAATAAAATAAAATAAAATAAAATAAAAGAGAAAAAGATAGAGAAAGAGAGAGAGAGAGAGAGAGAGAGAGAGAGAGAGATGAGAATAATGAAAGTAGCAAAGCTTGGAGAATTCGAAGACGTTTTCTCGACTGGAGAAATTCGATTAGCTTCCTCTTCAACTCGTTTATGAAAAATGAATTTTCCGGTAGGAAGAATAAGATAGAAGCACCACGTTACTACATACCTTCGAAGACAGAAATAAAGAATGGAAAAAGAAAAAGATAAAGAGAAAGAGAGGGCGAGAGAGAGAGAGAGAGAATGTAAAAAAAGAAGAATAAGTAAAGATAGAATGAGAGAGAAAAGTTAATCGAGGAAAGTGCAATCTCGATTAATTTAACTTGGAGAATAAGAAACGAGCGGTCTCGGTTGTTCGAGTCTTGCTAGATCCGGCTTAGAACAGTTGCGATTTATCAGCTATTGTCCAAGGACGTTACCATACTAAGCCGTCTAAACCTCCACCGATATCCTGTAAGGTCCAGCAAGATGATTCCTCTTTGAAATAGTATTTTATTATACTTGGTGCATCACTAAAAAATTTTTTTCAACGTTTGTAAAATGTTCGATTTAAGAAAGTGAATGTTGTTTTTATTTTTTATATATACAAATTCAAACATAATATTTGTATATGTATTTGGATTAGTTACGTTATATATTATATTTTTATATTACATACATTAGAATTACACATTAGATTATAATTTATATAAACGTATTAACAATGTTTTGCTTTAGGAGGTAGATTTTTTTTATATTTCTTACATACGAAACTATTTTTACGTTACATTTTTATTCTCATGTCGTAACAGTTACGATGCATTTATCGATGCATTACCTTCCGGTCAAGAGGCATAGAAATTCTTCGTACATCGCAACACAAATAACGATGATCGTAAAGATGTCCGTTAAATCATCCAGACTGGTGTATTAAAAAGGAAGTAAAAGTAAGAGTACGGCAGAATAATCCGTTTCTTTCGCAAGGTATGTGCACGTTTTACGAGTCCTCCTGGAATATCTTCCTACGCGTTCCGACTTCGATTGTTTTCAAGAAAATCGAAGGAAGGAATTTATATAGAAAAGAGGTAATACGATACGTTGTTATTGTATTGGCTTGATTTTGCTTTTTTTAATAATATATAACGTTGCAAGTTATTGCGACATACACTAACAACCTGAAGATATAAAATTATTACGTAAATTCCAAGAATTATTTATTAAAAAACAAAAAAATGAATGCCTTTTCGATATTTTCTTCTTAATCATTTCGATAAATAATTTCCCAATTTTAGACCATAGTATATTTTAGCATACCGTATACTATAAGATACCTGCAGTATACGTGAATGTATGAGTACGTATGTGTATAAGTACATGAAGTTATTACGTGTATGAAATAATATCTATGAATTAAAAGCATTGAAATTTTCGTGTGAAATTTCTTCTATGTTAGTAACCATCTCGGTTCTCTCGATTTTCATGAGCTTTATGGACCAAGTTATTATTATAGGGCAAACTATATGTACTTATACCTACCTACCTACCTACCTACCTATCTACCTACCAACATGCCTACAATCGTTAATCGAACCGAACTTCCTGTAAACTACGATTCCACCGAGAGAACTATTGTATTTAATCGAGAAATTCCCGTTCCGTGTTCGTTTCTCCTATTCTTGCAATATTTCAAAACGTAAATTTGCTTTCTCTCTCTCACACACACTCTTTCTCTGTTTTTTTTTTTTATTATTTTTTTTATTTTCTCAAGGTTTGAAGAAATAAAAACTTAAATACGAAGTCGCTTGTCGAGATTGTTGGAAAAATATTCACATTATTAAAAAACTTAAAAAACAAAAATTAAAATGTATATTTCTATAAATTGTTAAATGAAAAAATTTCTTATTTAACAACGTCAAACAATTCGTAATAATTTTTGTATATGGATTTGTTCGCGAAATAGAAATCATTCTTAGTTTCAAATAATCTACAATTATGCGAATAATTTGTTCGCAAATATAAAAAATAAATACGAACAAAAAGAATACGTAGTACGTTTATTGTTAACTCGGGGTAGAATTTTTTATGAGTATTCATATATTCAAAATTGCCTGTGCAAGTTCGACAGGGAGAAGGGAAACGAGTGGAGGGGTTGGTGGGTGTGTGGTACATTTTTCAGGACTACTTTCTTCAACATGATATTTTTATATACCACTTGCGTGCGTGTTCACTCTCTCTCTCTCTCTCTCTCTCTCTCTCTCTCTCTCTCTCTCTCTCTCTCTCTCTTTCTCGTGTTGAATCGCTATGGACGATATTCTCGGGAAAATTTTTAAAAGCAACACCGCCGAGCGAATATACGGCCATTTTGTTGAAAAAAATCTACGAATGAGGAAGTTCTTTTCTTCTTACTATCTCTTTCTTATTCTCTTTTTCTTTTTCCTTTGCTCTAACCGTAAAAATAACGCACGAGCATGATCGTTCGGTTTTATGCGGTACCATTCTCCTTTCCAACTTGAACATCGAATCTGTAGAAATACTCGACGATAAGCGTGGCGAATTGCAAGGAACGCCATTAAACTAAGCGAAAAAGGAATATTCTGTTATTTTTCTTTTTCTTAAAAGGAAAAGCTCCTCTTTTATCTTTCTTCCTTCCTTTCTTTCTTCCTTTCATTCATTGTTTTTTAACAGGAAGAACATTAATGTCGGATCATTGTGATGATCGTTCTAGTCGATTTCGCTCAAAATTCTTTACGAGTTTAGACACGGAAAAAGAAGAAACAAAAAAAAAAAACAAGACAAAGAAATAGACCAAAATTATTCAAAATTATATGAAGACATAAAAAGTGAAAAAGTAAAAATAATTAAATTTATGTTGACGTCACTAAAATTCTTTACGAGTTAACATGAAACAGGAAAGAACATGCGTGAAATCATCGTAAAAAAAAAAAAAAAGAAACGAAAAGAAAATGAATCAATGTTTTATTAATTAAAATATTAAAATATAAAAAGAAATGAAATATGTTAACATATAAAGAAAAAAAAAAGTCGAAATAGAAATAATTACGATGAAAGAGGGGTAAAGGTGCAAGTAGAAACATAGATGCTACGAGTATTTTACGTAGTACGTACGAGAAATAGGAGAGAGAGAGAGAATGTGGGAGAGGGAGTGGGAGGGAGTGGCAGCAATAATGAAGTCATTTGCGTGTTCTACGGGACGAATCCGGAAAGGGTGGAGCGAGGGTGCGTTGGCGCACCCTTCGCGGTGTATAACGCGCCGGAGGGTAGATCGAGAGGGTAGCTAGGCTTTTGCTCCCAGCAGAACGGCGACTAATTTCACCCGCTGCTTCTCGTATAACAAACAAGCATCGACGTCAGGTACCTCTTTGGCTTCCTCGACAAAACTTTGTCCCCCTGGGATAAAAAGAGAACGAGCGAGAAAAATAGAGAACGTAGTTTAAACACCCAGAAGCTGTAACAACGAGCACGCGTTTACGCGAATATGCAACCGTGATGTTATTTTCTTGTTTTTTATTGCAAATTTTTCCATCCCCCAAAAAAAATCTTGAATCGTTAAAGTATCGTCCTCGTTTATTACGAAAAAATGTTCTCTCGACAAAGGAAAGGTAACGTAACGTTAAGAAAAAAAAAAAAAAACAAATAAATTATTCTATTTTATTTAATCTCTTTTCATTTTTCTCCGACTACCTTTTAAGCTACCTAAAGTCTTTCGTAAAAAATATGCATGCAAACGATTTTCACTCGGTTTCTATCATCCTCAACATATAGCATTCCCTTTCCTATTTACTTCATACCTTCATTTTCCTTTCTACTGCGAATACGTTCTAAACAAAATACTTTACATTTATAAATGTATATGTACATATTTATTTGTGTATGTAAATCTACTTACATTTTTATGAAAAATATAGCAGCAAAGATAATATTAGCTTCTTCCCAGTTTTTATTTAAAACAAGATACTTTTTGGTTTAACTCTTTTATCTTTGGCTAGACTCATCCTTTTCTTCTTATAAATTGAATGAAATACTCGTATAAAATCTAGATAGATATAATAGATAGATAAGTAAAGAAAGAGTAAGATAAATAAAAGGAATAAGTTTTGATATAGAATGGTTAACAAAGATGTATACCATAGACTGATTTTAGCAGACATTTTCTCAAATTCACTATTGGAGATTTAGTTTCGTTTCTTTCTCTACTTTATCGTAAAGGTCTTGTGATTTCATGTTAATCCATTGTTACCAAAGGATTCGAAGGTGACGCTGGTAAGGTGAAATGAACGTTTTGAGAGTTACAAGTGAAGCAATTGTTCGATAAAGACAGTAAGCTTTATCTAATGGTATTAACTTGTAAACGCTTTATACTTGGTACAAATACATTTGTAGAACACGTACACGCTCAAAGAGACTAGACTTTCTCTCTCTTAGATTCTCCAAAGCGCTACGAAACCACATCCTTTCAAAGCTCTACGGACTTCAATAAACGCCATTCGAGTTCTGAATACTCTATTTACTTATCGATCTTTATCTTCCATTTCTACTCGATGTCACAAACGAAATACACGGTTCGGTTCGGTTCGATCCGAATGGTCATTGAATTTTAATTAAATTAAATCTAAAAAAGAAAATAAGTCGTTACGTTTTTTCTATGATAAAAAAATAAAAGAAGATTATTCTCTCTTTTATATTTAAAATTTAAAGCTTTTTATATGACCTGGACTAAACGTATTCGAATAAATTTGATCTTTCAGCAATCATTAACGCGTTGTTATATAAATTCATGTGTATAATTAAACGTAAGTTATTAATAAAGTATGAATAATAGAAAACTTTGGATACAATAACGTATTATATTTCGTTATGAAAATAAATGACAAAGAAGAATAATTTTCAACTACTTTATTTTTACACAATTTATTCCGGTAGGATCCATGGAGAATAGAACTTATTCCGTTCCGCGGAAGTCGTCGTTTTTCAGGAAAATGCGAAGTCCGGCCATTAACATTGGCTAGCATTTTATCGCGAACGGTCCATTCTACCCTCGCGTTTTCTCTCGATTGGCTACACTTTCGTCTACCGGCTAGCAATTATAAATCTTTAGATGTTCGTGTTGCATTGGAGCACCATTTACCCTTTACCCGTTTCTAAATCTCATTCCTTTTCTCTTATATACGAAAAAAAGAACACATAAGTATAGGTACGCAAAGAAAATTCTTCGAAAACTAAACGTCGGACGTGAAATAGTAGTGGTTATAATAAAATAGTAATAGAAGTTTTCCTACGAAAAATAAATTGAATAAAATCATATTTTTCTAACAAAATTCATACCATTTTTTCACATTATTTATCTCTTTTATTTTCTTTTTTCCAATTTATTTTTCTCGTATTATATGAAATATATCCAATAACGTTAATTACTCGTTGTCATTTATCTTTGACAAATACAAACATATATATATATATATATATATATTAATTATAACGAATAAAATAGATCGTTTCAAGGTGTATCTTTATATCTTTCTATATGTGTATTATACATGGTGAAATGTATACGTAGGGACATAGGTATGGATGCGTTATATTTGTAACAGAGAAAGCGAGAGAGAAAAAGAGAGAGTGAGAGAGTGAGAGAAAGAGACTAGCATTAGAGAGCCGAGTCGTAATTGCGTTCTGATGAGATCCGTATCTCTAATGAATCGCAGCATAAATGCTACGGTAAATGCCTAAATGATACTGTTATATAATAGCACATAATTTTGTGCTTGTCAGGTAAATTTGCGATGTTAAATACATATATAGATATATATACATATACATAGAAACTAAAGTTACATACATGTGTATATACATTGATCTATCTCTATCGTGTACAACCAGCCGTGAAAATACGCCTATTCGAGTCAAATTTGCTTGCTCACATATATACGTGTGTGTGTGTGTGTGTGTGGATTGGTTCGGAAATTACATAGATAGAACAGGACACGTCGTAGACACGCAAGACGACATTTTAGTTGATAACTAATAAAAGTTGAAACAAAATAGACGATAAAGAATCAACGTTAAAGGATGAGATTAAAAGGATCATTAAACAAAAAGATCGAGGATTGAAGTGTTGAATCAGAGCAAAGTTAGAACACCGACCTCAATACAACTTGACTGGACTTTTGAAGAAGTTGCAATCGTAAAAAGAGAGAGAAGGAAGGTGGCATCGGCTAGCAATTTGAAAAGTTTAACAGAATGACGGCATTGCAAGAGTTTCCTTGCTAGCGAATACCGTCGGGAAAATGTTCCAATCTTTTCGCTATATTTTCTATAACTTTGACGTTTCTATCAGGATTGCGGATGATCTTTCTCTTTCTCTCTCTATCTCTCTATCTCCCTCTCTTTTAATTTTTTCCTTCCTTTCTTCTGATTTTCCACGAAGTCTACACAAAAGGATCAATTAATTCCGTACTCGAAATCAAACCTTAATACAACCAGAAACTATCATACACAGAGTATATTTCTGGTATGTTAGATTGCACAATGACCTTGTTTCTTTTTCAGATATCTATTTCTAAACGCGGGAAATAGAATTAAAATAAAGTTCTAATAATCTTAATGTATTTCAAAATACATTAATAGGTAACACATGTTCAAAGAAATTTATTTAATCCAGTTATTATTGAGACCCTAGGGAATTGATTTCTCGTTTTCATTATGAACAAATAATAATATTTCATATTTGTATGTAACATTTTTATTCATAATCGAATTTTATTTTATCCTAATTGTTAGAGACACCCTTTACATGGATTTTTCTTTTTGAGCGTTGAAGACATGAGTAAGTTCTTGCTTTACCATCTTACCATTAAGAGTAGGAAAGGTATGTAGGTTATGTAGATATATGTGGAACGTCACTTACTTCCTAAAGATCTGATTATATACTTTGCCAGGTAATTATCGTTAGCGTGAAATTGCCTAACTGGCACACACGGCACTTGGTCAAGTTACCCTTTTGCCACGATCTATCGTGCCGTTACTAATTAGAGAGACCAGACTTACTTGCTACAGCTTTATTCGACAAGTAAGGAAGCTAGGCACTTACCAGCGTTACATCCTACACCCATTATCGTCCTTATCGTTTCACTTCTAAATACTTCCGTCGCGCGAAACTTACTTCTTCTAGTTTCATGCCTCGCAACAATTCAATCTTAAACCTCCACAATGTACATAATCTATTTTGATAACTATACTTATTTCACGCATACGTTGAACAGTTCGTTCAACAAACTTTTTCGTTCTAACAATTAAAATATTCATTATATGTATAGAATAATTGTTCTGGATATTAAAATTATTTAAAAGAAACAAATTTTGTAGAAATTATTATTTATTTATTTAGTTGTTTCAAGTATAATCATTGAATACAATTTGTTGTTAAAATTTTTGGCTAGATAAATTAATTAGTTATATAAACGATTGTGATATAAGTAAATTTTTTTTTAAATTTATTTTTACTTCATTTACGTTTTTATTCAGAACGTTAACAATTATCGAGAAAATGTTCGCAACAATTAGCATATTATTTGTTACACGAGAAAATTAATGGAAAAGAACAAAAGGATCTCATTTAAAGTTACTGCGAAATAATATGAAATTCTAACAATAGTAAGTACAGAATGAAACTAGCAGGATTTTCGTTAAAAAGAAAGAGAAAGGAATTCACCGTCGATGAACACGATGAAAGAGAAAGAGAAAGAGAAAGGTAGAAATATTTCAATATTTCAAACTTTACGAATGAATTACTGTCATTGCTGACTGATTTTCCGCTATTGCAGAAAGGATAAAAATTTGTTAGATATGTTAGATTTGTTAGAAGATCCGACAAGTTTGTTAATTCTTCGAATAGTGTTTCTTTACACTTAGAAAAGTATATGCAAATATATTGCATATAACTAATAATAATAATAATAATAATATATTGCATTTTTATCTATAATCAATATCAATTGAGTTTATTCGAATGATCTCTTTTAAATTCTTCACCCGGCATATTTTAAGAGAGAGAGAGGAAATATCGGTAGAGAAATAATGTTGTTTGAAGTTGACGCGAAGAGAGAGAGAGAGAGAGGAAAAGTAAAGTGCACATGAAATGGCTGCTGGTAGTTCACAAGAAGGGATGAAGAAGAAGGATGGGCAGATAACGCGATTAAACCATTTCTCGGTCCTTCAAGAAGGAAATGGCGACGATCGGTCGCTTCCCAAGGAACTGGGTCACTTTGGATGCTGCAAAGATGTATCGATGGAGGATGATATCCAAACCGAAAGGATAACTCAAGGGAAGAACAAAGGATAGGGTCTTAGAAGTATACTTTACGGGTATACCACGAATCAAAGATAGACCATTGAGAAGATATATGAGAAACTGAAGGATAGAAATAAGAAGAGAAAGAAAGACATACACACACACACACATATATATAGTATAAAGGGTAACATAAACCAATAGGTGAAGCAAGTAAACTATCGCAGAAGAAAAATTACGGGGTCAGCCATGGTGAAATAAACAACGTTCCTGGACAAATCTCCAGTTGTATATCAGAAAGTAACCAATGTCCACGTATTTCTGTCGGTCGTTTTTATTTTTCGATCGAGTACACTAAGTCATTCCTGTTTTTACCATTGCATCCTCGATATTGTCGTAGAAACAAGCAACAGAGCTTTGTTAATAAAATTCAATGCCACGCTTTGATATTTTCCATTTTTTACTTGCTTCCATTCATTTTCGTGATTTTTTTCTTTTTTTTCTTTTATTTTTATACTTATTGGTTAACAAAAGAAAATTAAATTGATAGTGTAAAAAGAATTGAATATGATGTAAATAAGGATAATGATATTTTATAATGTTTTCACTGTATTAAGTTAGAAACTAAACACGAAAGGAGTTAGAAACTCAAAATTTCCAATTAAAAATAGGAGAACATGAAATACCAAAAGGTAGAAGGATATTTATTGTTAGTTAAATTTTTAAAAATAATTTTAGAGAATATATTCAATATATAGAGTGACAATAAAAAATCGAGGAATGAAGAATTAGGAAAGTGTTTTACAAATCCAACATTGAACAATTAGTTTCAATTATCGTCTGAGTTAAAAAAAATGTAAAAAGAATAAAAACCTTAAAGAAAAGAATTAAGATCTTTGCACGCAAAGAGCATTGGGAATGGAACGTTCGTTGAATTTCAGACGTTGTCTGCGAAAAGAGTAAGAAAAGTGGGTCGAAGAGAAAGACTGTTAGAGAGCATAGAACTAAAAAGTGAGAGGAACAACGGGATAGCATAAAAACGTCTATAAAGAAGTCCGACGAAACTGGTCAAAACATTGTAAAAAGTTTGTCTTTCCCGAGATGTCTAAGCTATCGAAAACAGGGAGGAGTTTATTTGCTAGACGTGAAAAACGAACGAATAGCAAGGATTCGAGTTTAACTTAAAAACAAAAAACAAAAAACAAAAACCAACAAGAAATAACAAAAAATAAGTTAGAAAAGGAAAAGTTATTGCGAGAAGGCATAGAATTCTTAATTTTAATCTCCAGAAATAGGATTTGATGATATCTTTAATGCAGCGTTTAATTAAGATATTACCATCTCGTAATACGTCTTCTCTTTCATGCCGTGGATAGGCTTTTGCCAGATTTGCCGTGCTAGCTTTTGTATGCATAAATCTTTCCGAGAGATGGAACTAGTTTGGTTATCGAGTGTGTGTATATGAGTAAGAGAGCAGAAACGAGTACACGAGTGAGAGAGCAAAAGATAGTAATAGAGTGTGCGAGAGAGAGAGAGAGAGAGAGAGAGAGAGAGAGAATATCGTGTAACAAGAGTCTTCTCAGCGAGGAGCTAGGGAATTATCAATGTATCCAAAATTCTATAGACATTGTTACGTATAATAAATGAATATTCATTGTGTCCTAAGCACCATGGGTATTACCGAAATGAAAAGGGACGCTTTCTACCCCTAATATCTAACGTCGAAATATATTTACCCTTAAAGATAGGAAAATTGGGGTAGGGAGAAGGAAGAGGCTCGTCTTAATCCTCAAAGAGACAGTTTTACCAAACGGGAAGTGGCAAACATACAACTCACAGATTTACCAAACGGTCAACTCCTCAAGGATCTAAGAAATCAAGCGGAGTGTGTATTCCCATTTACGAAATCTCAAGTCATCCTTTTACTGGACCTGACCATGATAAATATTTTATCAGTTAAATAAGTTACTTTGGTTGGTCTGCTCCCTTAGAATATTTTTGTTCTTTTCTTTTATTTAGTTTAACGAAGAAGAAACTAAAATCGTTCGGAATAATTTAAACGGTTCCTCAATTTCGTACATAAGTGCATAATTTATTTATTTTTTGTTTTTTGTTTCGTTCTCATCCATCTTATCGTTTATCCCACAAAAGTGCTTTATTAAATAAAATTAGAATATAACAAATTTCCTTTAAATTACTAATATAAAAAACTTAGGTTTTAAAGAGGATTATAAAATCCATGATATTTTGTGGAATCATCGAGGATGACAATGCAAAAGATTAGCCGAATTAGTCCTTTAAAGGTGCGAGGCAAAAAACTACGTCATAACGGAGCTAAAAAGGGGTGTCTTGGCATTTATTACCTTCCACTTTTTTTTCTCTATTTTTCTCTTTTTCTCTTTTCCATATACCCAAGCAAAAGTACCCTCATCCTTAACCGTCCCAAAGTACAAACGTGTAGAACACATCAAAAATGCCGCTGATAATTCAGAAACGCCCTATCGTAAAGCCCCTTCTCTTGTTTGCTACTACCAGCCCTTATTTTTGTTCTTTTTTTTTTCTTCTTTTTTCTTCTCTCGTATTAATTTCAACCCTTCGTGAATATATCATAAAAAAAAGAAAAGAAAAGAAAAGAAAAAGAGAAGAAGACTCTTTCGTTTCGTGTCTCAATTTTCTGATCTTCGAGGCCTAAACGAATCGCCTAAGGTGATTGGCTCTTGGCATTTAATGATCGACCCGATCTTTTCAACGATACACAAAATCACACACCCAGACATTTACACATATACGAATGTGTTCATCGATACCGATACATGAGGGTTCTTACGATACTGCTACTGTTGCTGCTATTGCTTTTGCTGATCGTAAAAAGGACCTACGTATTCGATTTTCGTATCTTTCTTATTTCGTGAAAAGATCCAAAGAGATAACAAGATTAGAGTTCGTCGAGCTAAATGTGATTAGATTCTGACGAACGAGAGACAATCTTTTTCTCGATGATGACTTTCGTTATCGAAAGATCCGATCAGAATTTTTCCAATGATTTCAACCTTTGCATTTATATTTCCATGAATGTTTGCAAAAGAGAATAATACTTGAAATTATTAAATAAACGAATGAAGACAAATGTATTTCAATTAATGATCATCAAATTTATTACTTGTATAATATTTAAAAAAAAATAAAATAAATAAATAAATAAATAAAAAAATACGCAGACAAGAATAAACTAATGAACGATATTTATTCAAAAGATTATTCCAATATTTTTTTCTAAATTAATTAACATTAACGTTTCTATGTAAGCCGAATGAAGAAAAAAAAAAAAAGAAAAAAATAAGAAAATTAACGAAGGAAAAAATATTGCACAAAAATATAAGAAACAAAGTCGGTATAAAATATAATAAGGATTAAAAAAGATTAAACAGGAGAAACAGAAGAAAATAATTATTCGTAAAAGAAAATCCCGTCGAGTTGGATTTAAACGTTGATTTTTCATCCCTTTTTTCCCATTCTTTTCTTTTTCCTTTTTTTATAAACCTTTTCCTAATGCAATAATGAAGGAAAAGGGAAAGGGTAAAGTCGTAGTTGTTGTTCTTCAATGTTTTCTCACTGAAATCGAATTATTTAAGATGATGTCGTAGATGTGAGAGATGTTGGCGTGATAAGGGGGTATAAGGGATAAGGATAGGGTACACTTATCACTCTCACTACGGAAGTAGTGCAAATATTTCTGGCTGGGTTCCACGTAAGTGGTACACGGTGTGGTCTAACTTGTGCGCACGTGTAAACATAGTCTCGTTTCTTTACTGTGCACCAACATTTGGTATACTCGGACAAACGAGCGTAAGAATTTCGATTTGCTGTCCCATCCATGCCTTTCCACTCGCAAAGCTTACCGATGTGTTTGTGTGTGTGTGTGTGCAATAAGAAAAAAGATAGAAAAAAAATTCGTACGATCATCCTTTCCTCTTGTGAGACTTTAAACGTTTTCGAGGAGAAGATTTCAAATAAGTGTGCAAATAAGTCCGGACACAAAAAATATTTGAACTTCTCGTTGCTATTTTTCTTTTTTTTTTTTCTTTTATAGATAAGATGGATTAGAACCGTGATAAAATAATGACTTTCTCGTGATATTGAACTAGGTTTCTTTTTCCTTTTATAGTTTTCATCTTGAGAAAATCGTGCGAATTTAAATAGTGAAATAGAGATCTTTTAGAATAATTATAAACTTAATCACATTTTTATATTTTTCATTATGAAAAATGTAAGAAACAGTTTTGCGAATGTTCTATATTGTAATTTAAACAAAAATTATATATAATGTTAATAATATGTACTATAATAAATAATATTAATTATATAGAATCGTCAATAAAAAAGGGCAGGAGAGAACTGGTGTTAGAGTTGACAAGAAAGGTAAAGAATGTATTTGAAATCGTTCTATCGTTCGTTCCTGTCATGACATTTTCGGGTTACCCTACTTACGTCTTTTTACTATCGTTTTAATAAAACGGAAAGATCGAGCAGCTTCCACGACTCGACGTTTCAATTTCTGAGACATTCGCCGATGTAATAAATGGATCCTTTAAATCATCGAATGCCAATAATGCGATATACCCCAGTAGAATCACTGTAAAGTCAAGAATCCATACTACGAGAAAGCATTTCGCTGATCTCGTACTCCTTCTCTCTCTCTCTCTCTCTCGAGTCGATCGTTGACTCTGATCAAACTTTCCGGTTTAATCGATTCTATCTAAACTTTCCAAAAGGTATGCCGACTTCTCGAAAAGATAGAAAAGCAAACTCTTTCTCTGCTGACCTTCGAAATGAACTTATTTTTTCTTTTTTACCTTTCAAAGATCGGTTTCAATGTTACGAATTCGTTCAAACGATTTTCTAAGCTCTCAGACTTGAACCTTTTGACATGAATTACATACACGAACTGTAGAAATGGGAAAAGATTTGAAATAAAAGGAAAAAAATAAAAAAGGAAAGACCGATTTTTCTTTCACTCCATTTCCACTTATTTTTTTTACGATCAGAAAAAAAAATCCACTTGGTCCTTTTACGCTTCTAAGCACAATAAATCTCTGATGAAAGTGGAAAAAGCATATATGTATTTATAAATGTACGAATACGCATGTGGAGAAATGTGTATTCATATCCAATATACACCAAGTGGCAAATTTTAATTTCAAACTTAATCTTTATTTTTAACAATATTATATACAAATTATTAACTACTATCATTATATAAAAATAAGACACTAAGTTTACAATTACAAATCATGCAAAAAGATAAAAGATACACGAGGTTACGGTTAAAAAAACATTTCTAACTTATTATATTCTAAAAGTTTTCAGATATTGTGTAGAAAAATAAAAGCAAGTTTGACCAAAATGACCAGTTCTAACATTAGGCTCAAAACTTGTTAATCCGATCACGTATTTTGCTTCTAAAACCAACGGATAAAAAATTTACTATATTTAGAACAATAATAAGAGGGGAAGAGAGAAAGAGAGAAAAAGGAGAAAGAAAGTTGGATTTTCAAACACGTTGAGGTTATAAATTCAACATTAAAAAACTTTCTTTATTACACGAGAAGACGGATATAAGACCGTGGACTCGTGTTACGAGAATTTTCGAACGACAAAACGGAGTCCACGACAATGCCAAGAGTCTCAAGTATTGAATTCAGCCCCAAACACACCCCCCTTCTCAACACCCCTCCCCTTCCAATGAAAGAAGTTCGTTCGAGGGATGCTAAATCATAGGAAAGTTCAAGAAATGCCGGCTACTTCGAGCTCGCGAAAAATTCAAGACTCTTACTCCTTCTCCTCCTCCTCCTCTTCCTCCTATTCCTACTCCTCTTACCACTCTTCTTTTTTTTCCTTCTTCTCTCGCTGCTTTTTCTTCCTTCGATTTGCCTCAACGAGCGTGGAAAGAAAATGTAATCCTTCCTAGGGTCTCGCCTCGGGCAGCTTTCTACTAACACAATAAGGAGACTTTCCTCCTATCATTTTCTCCTTGAAAAGCCATCGCGTAGGTTAGAAAATCTTAAATATAAACGCTGAGAAAATTTAATCTTCTTTTTTTATATCATTCTTTGATATAAGATGTTCGAGAAAGTGTTAAGTTTTATGAAAGTATATTATATTCATTTTTAATGAATATACATATTAAAATTTTTTAGTATTTTATTTAATTATATTAATTTTGAGTATTTTATAGCGTATTTACTGATAAGTAATTTCCTTCAGGTTTAGTAAATGAATTTTAATGATACGCGAATGAAGGGGTAGAAAATTCAACGTTAAATTAAAACTTCTAAATATGATAATTTGTTTACAATAAGTTTCTATTACGAAGGTAATGAAATGAAACTAATCGAAATGAAAATCAATAAAATGTGTGTGTGTGTGTGTCAATAAATATAAATTGATTTGGAATAAAGTAAAATAAAGTAAAGGAAATTCATTGTAGAATAATTCGGATTTGATTTTTCATAGCAGATATGGTCCTCGTTTATCATTGTCCGTGACGACGTCAATATTGTTAGATTGTATTTGCACGTGGAATCGTAGAACTGTCGTGTGATCGAGCCACGAATTTACGAGTAAATCCATTTACACAGTTTGCCTTCGTGCCACGATTGAGAAGTGAGCTAGCACAAGTACGACAAGGTCTCGAAGACGAGGATGAAAACGAGGATGAAAACGAGGATGAAAACGAGGACGAAGACGAGGACGAAGACGAGGAAAACGGCGATAACAGGGACGTGAACGTAAACCGAAGAAAGGAACGTAAGGTTGGGAAAAAGGGAAAAATTGTAAAGCGTTTTTCGCTAGAATGGCGACAAGCAAAATTACGAATTCTGGTAGAAGGAAACCTGCAGAGAGTAGAAAAAGTGGAAAAGGGTGAGGAAGGGTATAGGGAGTTTGAGGGGTGCTAAGACCGTTTCTTCCCCTGGTATGCATGAGTGACATCTTTTCGAACGACTAAGTGCACACGCGCGTTCTAGCTTAAGTTAAGGTAAAGGTAAAGCGCATATATATGTGTGCATGTGTGTGTGTGTGTATATATATATCTTACGAATTGAGGAAAAAGTCAGATAGAAAAAGAATAAGAGAAAATAGATAAATAGATACTAGACATAGAACGGAAGGAAGACAGACGAAAAGAGATAAGGATAAAAATACGAAAAGAAGGATACACTAAAAGAGAAAGAAAGAAAGATTAAGAAGAGATGGAGTGAGAGGGGGAGGGAAAGAAGGGACTGGATTGGTGTAGAGGAAGAGTTTTCTCGCGAAAGAGAAAAGGGACTGCCTCTAAAAGGTTCGGTGGGCTTTTAGGAGCCGTATTATTACGTTACTCCGTATTATTCTTATCTGAGTGTACAGTCGTGAGAGCTGCATCGTACAATCCTCTCTCCTTCTCTCTCCTATCTCTTCCACTCTCTGTCGGTCTTTCTTGTATCCCTATACTTTCCCCCGTTCGCCAGTTCTACGAAAGCGTTTCTAACAATCTACCAACTCGTCCTTCTCATCCTCCTTCTCATCCTCCTTCTCCTCCTTTTCCACCCTCTCGTCTTCTACCCCCATCCTTTTACCAGTACTCACTGTATTCGGCTTATCTCCGACGAGACACGAATCCAACTGTAACGTACGACTCCAAAGATGGAACTGTGAATACGCGTGCGCAGATCTTTCCTAATACCCTCCTTTCGAACCTCTTGCCTTCCCACTCTCCTTGATTCCACTTCACACTACCACCTTTCGAAGAAAATTGTTAAGAGATTAATTAATGTCATCCGGATTAACCCAAGAAGAAAATAGAATTGTATCATACCGGAAGGTGAATAAAAGTGTACGAGCGCGTGCGCGTGTGTGTATATGTGTGTATGAGAGTGGAGAGAGGATTACAATTTTAAAAGGGATGGTCAATTTTTCAAATTATTGTCTCGTATTTACAATACATGTTTTCGCTCGTATGCTTTCATACCGCGTAATATATTATACACAAAAGTAGAGGAATTTCATCCCTTTTATTTTGTACATTTAAATGTTGATAGCCTTTGGTAGAAATTCATAAAGGTTTTTTTGTTAAAATGTACCTCCACGTTTTCTAGCTTTAGCAGCGTTAAATGAAATGATAGGGGGAAAAAAAGGGAAATGTTATCTTGAAAATATTTTCCATTTAACTTAATTTTCTGTAATTAACAGATGTTAACTAATGAAGCAAAATGTAAAAGGAATAATTGAGGAGAAGAAGTAAAAGGAATAGGCACTTAAAAAATATAATATTTGTTACAATAAAGAACACCAAATGAATATGAAAAAAAAATTGTATTTCTATCCATGAAGATGATGGTAGACGTGAAACGAACGCTTTTTTGTGATGTTGATTGCATTAGACAACTTTCTACGTGGTTGTGCCTAAAAATGCATAGAAAATGTTCAGGTCAGTGCCGATTTTTACGAGTCCATACATTTTCAACAATTTTTTATTTTTTTATTTTTTTTAGTTTATTTCTTGCTTTTTTCCTACACACGATGTCTACCTGTGTCAATCGTAACACACATACACACACGCACACTATTTGTACCTGTCTATCTGCCGTGTAATATTTACGCGTGGAAGGATCGAAAACGAATGAATAAATTCGTATCTATGTGTTTTAATAATTCTAACAAAAATTACAATACAAACAAAAATCCGTATAAAATCAAACCACCTTTATAGTAGTTTTCAAATCTCATTATCATGAAAAGAAAAAGGAAAAAAAAGAAAAAAGAACGTTCTCTAATAAAATTTCATCGTCGATTAAAATAAAAAAAAGTAGAAACATTTTAGAATTGATTACCTACTTAAAAGACATTATATGCAGAAGATGAAATAAACGTAAAAAAAAGTCATATCAATGTTTTGACAAAATTTTAACAGGTAATAAACATTGAATAATTATTACAACAATAATAATACTATTTCATTGTAATTGTTTAATTATAATAAAAAAAAATACTTTAGTTCATTTGAACGATAAAAAGAAAATAAAGATGAATAGAAAAGGTCGATGAAATCTGAGACTATCATTGAAAGTACCAATCGTAGTTTCATCCAGTGCAATATTCCATTTTAGGAGATACCACCTAGAAATATGCGAACGTCATCTACCAAGGGAGAGAAGACTATAGTAATAGATAGATAGAGATAAAGAGAGGGAGAGAGAGAGAGAGAGAGAGAGAGAGAGAGAGAGAGATGCCATAGAGATACCACAAGATAGCTACATCGACGACTATGCGAGTTTCCTTGGTCTTCGTCCTGGAATGTAACATTACTCGAATATTTGTAATACGCAAGGATCCAACGATGCACAATGTCATTCTAAACTATATCGGAAATATTTTTTCCTTGGACATCGATAATTCCTTTTAAACGAAAGAAACTTCATGACCAGCATATTGAAATAAAATATTGTTCGATTATTTTATAAATTCTATGTATTATATAATATTGATTATCCTTTATTTTAGCATACAATTGCATTGGGTATCGACTGTGAATGGTTGACCAATTTTGAACAGACATATTTTCTCTCTTGTGTCTTTTTGATTTTGGAACACAAGTGGTATTTATGTAAAATATCCCACATGAAAGAGGAAGGTAAGTTTAACTATCCTTCTTGAAGTAGGTCGAAAAAAACCTTTAGCTAACAGGCACCACCAAAACCATTTCCCCTTCATTCAAGCAGCGACTTTCGCTAAGCCATTATCCTCTTAAAAGATCTTTCGTGTCCTCGCAAGATACTTTTTTGATCGTGGACTCTTCGAAATTTCATAAGCAACTTTTTCCTCAGCTGGCGACACGTTATCGACTTTCCTTAGAGTTTTCCATACACCGGAGAAAAAAAAGAAATAGAGAGAAAGAAAGATCGAAGGAAAAATACGAGAAATGCAAAACGATATGTAATTCAAACTGCAAGAAAATATAATTGAAATCAGGATTATAAACGGATTAGAAATGATGAATTCCTTTTGACGCTATCATTAGAGAAGTGTGAGTAGAGATGAAAACCAAAATGAATGATTCGAAATGTTAAAAAATGTTTTGGAAAAATGAAAATGTTCATCATTGTTCTCTCTTGATTTCACTCACGTGCTAAGGATACTTTAGTAAAGTGAGATAGATAGATAGACCAAGAAAGAGAAAGAGACCGAGAGAGAGGAAAAAAAGGAAGAAAATAGTAGAAAGGAGGATGGTAGTAGCCAAAGGGCTAAGAGAGGAATGACGAAGAACTTTCTCGAGGTGTCGTGCCACCAACAGAGGGAGTATTCTTCAAAGAAGGTCGAAGTATTCTTCAAATGCTTTGGATTCTTCCCTTGCATTCCGTTTCACCCCTTTTTCCCTCTCCCTCTTTCTTTCACTCTTTCTCTTATCTAGCCAACTTGAAGTTTTTTCCATTTTTCCCCCCTTCCATTCTTCTCTTGGTCTCTGACTATTTGGTTCTTTTTATTTTTCTTCTTTTAGTGTCTTGCCATGGCGGTGGAGTGCTTCGAGGAGGCCATTTCCGAGGCGCTGTCATAATTTACGTAACTGCATAATTCTTCTTGTTTCCACTTATGCAATAGGAACAACGGGTGCGCCGTCGCTCGTAAAGATAAAAAATTGTCACCGGCCAGTCGAGATTACCCGGCGCCGTGCTACTATTTCACTTTTACGGAGTCTCGCCGTACGGCTAAAACCAGCTTCTCTATCCCGATTACTGGATACTCTATTTTCCTTTCCTTTCCTTTCCTTTTCCTCACCCCCTCCCTCCCACTCCTCCCTCCACCCCGTCCCCCTACCACCCTCTGACAACCTTTTCCTTTCTTCCACGCGCTACTGATTGAGATCTAAAGAGCTTCTTTTCCATGTCTTCCACTTTTCCCAAGTAAAAGAAGAAACACTTCCTTCTTATATTCTTTCCTTTTTTTATTATTATTATTATCTATAATACGAATGTGCTTAAAACGTTGTACAAGCTAATTTTCTTTCTTTCACGATAAAATAGATGATGTGCTGATTATTACATTATAATAATGTATATTATCTTTTTAAGATTCAAAATTATTATTTATCTACATTTATTTCACTTTCATTTCTGTTATATTATTTAATTAACTGAATAATTGCTTTACTACCAAGTTCACTACGTCAAATATTTCATCCAGAAATTATTTAAGCTGATATTTCGATATTTAAATTGTAAAATATTGTTTCAGAGACATTAATTAATTTCGTACAGTCGTTTATAATTATTAGGGGTTTTATTTATAAAATCGGAAATATTTTATTTATATGACATGTTATGTTTCTGTTTACGTGATTGAACAAAAAAGAATTTAGATGGAGTATTTCACTTATTTCAAAAAATTATAGTTACAAAAAAGCTGAATAATTTGAAACTCGTTATATTTGAACGCGTGTGTACTTTAGAAATTGCAAGTATTTAATATTTATAACGTTATCTTACGTACGATACAATATGTAACTTGGAAGAAAGAATTTTCTAATCTGTTTTGCATTTCATCGTTATTCGTATCGTATTTGCCAAATTTACACAACCGTGTAAATTAACGAGACTCGAAGAACGTTTCATAGAAAATACATTTCAAAGTTCAGCTCGCTAAACGATAAGACGTAGTCGTGATAATTATAAAACTTTAATGAGAACAGTATATCCAATAAATTCAAGAACTTACAGTATTATTTACTATGAAAACATAATCATTGATTTAGTTAAAATACAGTTTTATTCGTAAAAATATAATAAAATTATTTATTCACTTATTTTTGTTATAAAATAAAAAATATATAAAAAACAAAAATAAATCACGCAATGGTATGCATGTCTCAGTTAAACAAAAACTTTTTAAAAATTTTTTTAAAATAATAAATAAACTCTTACAATTAGATAAAATATAACTTGCTGGAAAAACAAAATTTAGAAGACAAGGAATTTCTTTGTAATATTGTAATCGTATTGCACAGCACGTAGACAAAGTAATAAAGAAAATGCTACCCCTTTTATACTACAAAGCTATC
This sequence comes from Polistes dominula, assembly GCF_001465965.1. The sequence goes on from NW_015148970.1 coordinate 475,066, forward strand.
TCAATGGCTAAAAACATCACAGGATAGACATTTGAAAAGAAAAGGAGAACAAGAAAAAGAAATAGATAAAGAAGAAACCTTACGAATCGTTCGAAAAGACAATCGTCCTCGAATAGGAATTCCGCTCGACGTGCAAGCAAACGACTCAAACGCAAACCGATAACAGGCCTATTCCGAACGATCTCGCAATTCTTTTAAATTGGAATTCTCTCGTTGAAATTGTAATCAGGTTTTGTGTTCTCTTTCGTGGATAACGAAAACAAATTTTGAATGATCGGAAAGTTAAAACGAATTGCACTGTCGTAACCCGAAAAAAAAACCAAAATGATAGAATTGATTTGAGACAAATATTACAAAACAAGGCTTCTCAATATTTAAAAATTAATAAATATGTTAGTATATTGTTCTTTGCTCTAAAATTGCTAAAAAAATGAAGTTTGAGATTCCCTAATTAAAAATAATAGTGCAAATACATCGTCTACTTGTCTGTATTTATCCGTGTAACATGTAAGATAGATAATTCTTAAATGATCTAATTATAGATCTATACGTCTACATCGATCTTTTTAACAGTTTGAATTGATCGATAAAACAAGAGAAGAATAATAAGAAAAAGTTAAACGAAAGATAAACGGAATAAACTGAGAAACATGAAAGAAAATCGATAAACGTTAGTTTTCTTCTTCAATTAATTATTTCAACTTCATTAAACTAATCGATCGCAAAAAGAAAAAAGGAACAAAAGGAAAAAGGTATGAGATAATAAATGATAGAAGAAGGAGAGATTGTCGTAAACAGACTAATTTACATCATCAAATCTTGAGAGAAATTAATTCTCGTTTGGCGAACTGAAGTGGAGAACTCCCAATCTTGCAACAGATGTCTCGTGAGAATCGATACACATGTAACTCTCAACTCTCCGATTCGACTTTACCATTCGATTAGCTTGAGTTTGATGAAAGCAGCTGATTGATTCAGATATCGAGACGTCCTCCCGATATTGAGTTCCTGTATCCACGAGAAACGGCTTATTGCAAATATCTATCGAAATTTCAACTAGACGTTTGCAATAACCGTGTAATGACTATTAATCATACGATTACATCTCAATGATAATACTGACTTAACATTTTTTTCTTTATTGTGAATAATATTCATTATTATTAATTTGACATTATTTTTATTAAAAATGTCAATATATACTTTGGTAAAAATTATTGAAGTATTATTCTTTCTCAAAATTCTCGCTTGAAATCATAGAACAATTTGTAGAAACTATACAATCAAAGTACGACTATTAATCTTAAAATAATACTTGGATGACAATCCAAACTTTAGATTTGTCGATTGAAAGCTAATAGATCTTTCGAATTTTTCGGTTTTACCTATCTCTCTCTCTCTCTCTCTTTCTCTTCCATTCGTTAAAAAAAAAAAAGAGAAAGCTTCATATAAGAATTTGTAAAGTTCGCAAAGTTTAACAGCGGCAACGGAGCGTGTGTCTTTTTCAGAAGCACGCCATGCCACGGCACGCTACGTTACGACGGCGTGCAATCATAAATCTTATTCGATCATAAATCCAATAGAAATAGTTCAGTGGGTAGCTGACAGTGCGACTTCGATCGAAGACCGAACGAAAAGTAAAAAGAGAGAGAGAGAAAGAAAGAGAGAGAGAATGAGGGGGCGGATGGAGGTAAAGAAAAAAAAAAGAAAGAAAGATAAAGAGCAAAAGAGTTTCACGGTACACGATGTGGAAAAATGACTTTGAACGAAGGCCGATTCTCAAGATAATCGCTTTTCTATCGGTCTTTTCCTACGTGGCCTGCCGAGAGGAAACACATCGAGAAAAGACGGGGGATGCTGTAAAGAGAGAATTCTCCTTGAAAAGAGAGAAAACTACGAAACGAAAGAGAGAGAGAGAGAGAGAGATCGATCGACTTTGCACGTCTCAGCAAAAGAAAGAAATGGAGATTCTATATGTATGTTTGTGTGTGTGCATGTATGAGAAAGAAAGAGAGATAGAGAGAGAGAAGAAGAAAAACGGATGAAAAAAAAAACTACTCTCTTTTCAGCCTCGAAATCGTAGCAATTAAACTCGAACGAATGTACGAGCTTGTTTCATCGGACGCGTTATTAAACGTTTTCTCTCGTTGGAAGAAGAAGAGACCACTAGGAACGGTTAACGCGCGCGGCCATAGAACTGCCACGTTGCATTATCCACTTCTAGAAACTAACAGGACGCTGAAAATGCCGTTGAAAAGCGATTGGATCAGCGAGAGCGTTGATTCTCATCCTCCTACCCTACCTCCCCACGCCACTTCTTCTACCCCTCTTTTCACCCTCAACCACTGTTAATTGGCAAAACATTGTCGGTAAAGTTGCAAAACCGGTAACGTTCTACTGAATATGAGGAAAAGAGAAAGAGAAAGAGATAGAGAGTTTGTCTATGTGTGTGTTTGTGTACCCGTGTGAAAGAAAGAGAGTGAGAGAGATAGAGAGAGAGAGAGAGAAATAGAGATAGTGTGTATACCTTCAAATTCGAAACCTTTTGTCGAATCATTCGTCTTTCCGGGCACGAAGGAAATGGAATAACTTCCTCCAAAGCTAATTTCTGAACGAACGAGCTTTTCAGATGAAAGATGGATGGAATAAAAAAGAGAGAGAAAAAAATTCAAGAGATGAATGTAATATGCAAAGAATGTAATCGAGAATATAAAAGTAACCGTATTCTGTACTACGAACTTTAAAGTATTATGAACCACGAGTAAAAACGTCCTATCGAGTTTAGATTTCTACGTTTAATTAAATTGAAATATATATATATATATGTTACAGAAAATCCATAATTTTGTATTCAATTTTGTTACGCGATTTTTAAATAGATTGATGATGGTTTTTTATATTTTTTTCATTTCGCATGAAATTATTTATTTCCGTAATTGAATTTTTTTTTTCATTATTATAATGTAGATTAAATAATTTTAATAGTATATTTTAATTTAATTCTTATCATTTTTAAATATCCTATTAAAAATCACAATTCATGAATAATTTAATGTTTCCTTTAGTCTATCATTAAATGATTAATTGACCATTAAAAATATATTATTCTTTAGTTAAATGGAGGGTTTTTATTTAATAATCATCCTCTGTAAAATAGTCATTCTCGTTTAATTAAAAATTGGATAATAAGAAAGTTTTTACATTTTCAGGCTCCTTTCGTTTCGTTTATGGATCGTTTTGACGACTGACACATCGTGAAATTCGAAGTTTCATTTAAATTTCATTATTTGTGTGAGTTTTCGTTAATTGGAAGGTTGGAATTAAAGCTAGTAGTGCATACTAGTACGTATTCGTCGATCGCTCGCAGAAGATCGTACGAGTGTATTTGGGCGAGTTTCCAAGAAACGGACCATTTACCTTGAACAATCGTAATTGAGTAACTAGATATTCCGCGTAGCGGTAACTAAACCATGCAATAACCACTCATGGGGATCAGACAGGATCTACTAGGACGAGAATTTCGTCACTTTGCTATCTGACTCCGAATTCTCTATATATATATCCGTTTTTACTGATTTTCACTCTAACATCTATAGATAATCCTAAACTTCAGTACATTTCTAAATTAACTTAAGAGAAAATAAAAATTAATTTTGTTCCATTTTAATGCAAAGAAAAAACATTTAAAATAAAAGTTGTTATATAAACTTTCGAATAGATGGAATCCCTAAAATAAGGAATGATCAATAATTAGTAATAGTAATTCGAAAGAATCACAAGATTTCTAGGAATGTAGCGATTCCATTAGCCTCATTAAATAATTTAGTAGATACGATGAGGAAGGTATCGTGATAGGTTCGTTGATCTAATCGAAATGCCAAAGACGACGTCGTGAGAGCGTCAAACTCTGCCAAGTGAAAGACGTGACTAGGACAGAAAGAGAAAGAGAGAAAGAGAATCGATGTTCAATACTCGATAGAGAATGACAGAGAATATTGAAGAAGAAAACGAAGAGAAGTTTCAAGACATCGAGAATAGGATGAACTATGGGGACCACAGAATCTTCATAAAAGCGTACACCCCATCCCAATGGAATACGTAATCGTCTTCTTCTTTATAAACGCTGCAGCAACCTCTCTCGCACTCAGACCAAGGATTTTCTTCCTTCTAAAATCCGTGACCACGGCTCGCGTGACTCTCAGAAGACGTGACTTGAATTTCATATTGAGATCTATCGTATCTATCTAACTCTTTTCACCTCCCTTCCCCGTTTGCACTCCCTTACTCTCTCTCTCTCTCTCTCTCTCTCTCTCTCTCTCTTTCTCTTCCTATCTATCTACGAACACCTATCCTTCTTTTATCGGTTTTTCTTATCCCAACAACAAGAATCTCGCTAAACGAGACGAGATCAAATCGTTCCTTCAACAAAAACGATCTGACTTATTTGTATTTTTATATAGATACGATGTATCAACTTTATTCCGATCAATCGTGATAGTATTATAATCTATAGAAGTATATCTATATTGGATGTTTTTATAGAAAATAATATATTTGCTTGATCATTTTCAGAAAAGCTTTTCTTTTATCTTTTTTCAAAATAAAATTTCAAGCTTTTCAATAAAGAAAATAATAATTAGATTCGCAAATATCGTTCGAATATTTCTACGATAGGTGGTGCTCAATTATTTACAAGCTCGTTTAAGATATCACTTTGTGATCACTTATGATATTTCATTATAAGGAGGAAAAAGAAAATGTCCGTATAAATATTCATGACATATTCAGCGGTGGTATGTCATTTTGAAGTAAACGAAACCATCAAGAAGTTGGACTATTTTAGTAAGGTACTTCGCTTACTTAATAAACGCGAAAATATAAATGTGATCATATTTTAACCGGCGAGGTAAGAGGTCGCATTTAAATATTCATTCGAAAAAAGAGGAAGAGTTAAAAAGAAAAAAAGGAAAAAGAAAGAAAGACAAGGAAAGAGAAAGAGAGAGAGAGAGAGAGACAGAGAAAGAATGAAAAAGTCCAAGTTAACAAGTAAATTTCGTTGAACTCGCAAGGACCGTCAGGATTGTTTTAAAAAATATGAAGAAAAAAGGTATAGAAAAAATGAAAAAAATATAAAGATAGAAAAAGAAAAGAAAAACAAGGAGAAAACAATATCGAATTATTTTATCGTATTATCGAAAGGAAGCTGGGTAATATCCTAGACTGGCTTTAAAAAATTTTCAACTTGGTGACGCTTTCTACTTTAAACGTCTTCCCAAGTTATTTATCTTTTTCCCGTGTATCTTGGATGTTGCTTCCTGCAATATCTCGCAATATCGTTGGAAACGTTAGTTAAACCAGAAGCTATTTCACTAGGCTACTCTCTTCTTAGAATTCATACGCGTTTTCCACTATTTTACTTTTTGCAAATGGAAATTCTCTAAATAACTGCATTTTGTAAACAGAAAGGATATAAATAAATATGAACATGGAGAAGAATATTTCAAGTTTATTATTATTTTAACCTAGAGCAAACTATTTCCCATCATTTTGATGAAAATACTATCTTTGAGATCTGAATCATTTTTAAGTGTAATAGTTTACCTTGTCATCTTGAAAAAAAAAGCTACTCCATTTCTGAATACCAATTTTCTTTGGTATGTATGCGTGCATTTGTTATACTTTGATACATTTTACAAAATATTTCAAAGTTTATTATTTTAACATAGTGCAGACTATTCTCCATTAAGTTTATGAAAAAAATTGTTTTCTTGACTTGGATTATTTTTCGATGTATTAGTTAACATCATTTTTTTAAAATGTCTCTATTTTTGATTCCGAAATTCTCCGTTGTGATTTTTATACGTGAAAAAATATAATACATATTTTAATATGTGTATACTGTAGCATATAATTTGTACCAAGTAGTAACAAATATTCTCGACAATATGAACCTCTCTACTATATCTTCATAAATATCATAACAGACATGATTATACTATTTTTTTATTTCACAAAAATTACACTATATACACATTTACATATTCCAACTTGCATAGCTATTAAACATTAAATAATCCTTTACGTTTCTTTTAATATCCGTACATATCAAATTAAAATGGACTCTACCTATCTGATTAATTGTATACCACAGAATGTAATACATCAACACATAAAACTGTATTGGAATGGAATTCAATATGAAAAAATGTCTTAATTGAAAAATGTGTTCAGATGATGAGAATGAATAAATAAAATACATAAATTAACTTAATACGTATAAAAATACTTTCTCATAAAAATGACATGGTATTTTTGACGTTATCGACGATATTGCTAGGTAAGGTAACGATATTAGTTTACCATATTTCAAAGAGGTATATATCGAACTTCTCCGTGTAACACCGATATCTTTCGGTTTAATATTTCAAAGCTATGAACCTAACTTTATACCATCATAATTTTTCTTTCTTTACCTCATTGTTCTCAGTATCGTTGAATCCCTCTCACCTAAGCCGTATCATCATTTTCCATTGATTTAAATAATATCGATCAAAATGTATAGTTTAAACAACGATCTCATTAATAACGAAACGTGAATATTTTTATAAATGCATTTGATACATATCGTTGCTGTTTGATCAGTTATTGATATTTCTTTTTGAAAAAGTTATGCTAAATAAGCGTATGTTATCCATTGAATTTCTATATTTATTTATAAATTTATAAATACCTATTGCATATATTTTACGAATCTATTTATTTAATCAAACACATACATTAAGTTTAAAGTTTGACTCAAATTTTACGTCATTTATATTGTATGAGATGTGCACAACGAAATGGAAATACATCTCGAAATAATAATATTTATATTATTTTTTAATAATCCTTTCTTGCATTCATTTACATTTGTTTATACGGATTAATCATTAAAATATCCTATTCTATGAAAAACATCATGCATTTTTATTACAGATTATATTAGCGTAAATAAGAGAACATTTCTAATTGAAAATATTGACTTTATTTTTAATAAACTTCTTCCTTTGCGTTTATTTACATAGAAACAAAAAAATTCCACAAATTTATTTTGCATAATGCTCAAATTTGTTCATATCCATTTTAAAAATTGCGAACATTTGTCTTAGTTTTGATAGTTGATCAAATTTTAAAAAGTGTTAGGATATTTTTGTGGCCAACAGCATTTACACACACACACACACACATTTAAATACAAACGTGAATATATGTTGAGTCGTAAGTAACGAGTAAGAAATCAGAATTTAGATCTTGGCAAAAGCGAGAAAGTAGGGGTGAATATTTTTCCTCGTTTTAAAGGCGAGAATAATTTGGGCGTGACCAAAAGCAAGCTTGAGAAGAAGTTAAGGTTTGAACGTAGTTGGCATTAGTCCAATAGCAGTACCAAAGCGTCCAGAGAAATGAATGAAAGATTCAATATGGGTCTTGGATGTATACTACAAGGTTTAGGTATACTACCTAGGTATCCTATATTCGTATGTACAACGTGTCTCGTGTATAATGTTCGCCCAGTCGAGAGAGGCACTTTACTTTCAAAGCTCTCTTGAGGATTCTACGGAGTTAGCCAACTTCTAATCTCATCGCGTCCATCCACAAGCCACACTAATTATTAATCTAAATTAAGGACGTCACTGAGTTTAAATGATTTTTTTCCTTCTAAAGTTACATGCATCAACGTGAACTATATTAACGAAGAAAATATATTTATTGGTGCATTATTTTTAATTTTGATAATTTTACTGTTGTGTTGGCAAACTTCTATCATCATCGCATCTATCCACGAGCTACAGTAATTATTAATCTTTAATAAAGACGTCACTCGGTTTAATTACTTTTTCTCTCTAACAAGGGTTACATAAAAAAAAAAAAGAAATTATAGAACAAATATTTAAACTATAAATACCTTCGAAAGAACGTTAAACAATCAAACCACGTAAATATTACCTTTACTCATCTAGAAATACATACAACATATAAACATATTATATATTTATTTTGTATGCGTATCCAAATAACCGTAAATGCAATATCAATTTAATTTTAATAATAACAATTCATGTGTATCTTTCCACAAAATTGATTACAGAATACTTCTACTAGAAATGTTGCCTTTTCAATACGTTGCTTGACATATAGATTTTGAGTAAATAAAAGAAAAACAAAATTCAAAAGTAAGGAAGAAAAATATAAAGAAATACAAAAAAAAAAAATATATATATATATATCGAGTTTAATCGACAGTATGTATCCGTTCGTTTATCGACTCGATTCGTTCGAATGTAAAACGTAATCCAGGTATTCTCCTCCCCACTTTATCCCTCTATCGAAAAGTATTCTTGTAGCTGTGACACACTGATAAAATATCAAATAAAACTTTAGCGTAGTTCTCGCCAACGATTAAAAACTGCTTTTCGATGATACCGCTTTACGAATTACTCAACGTATACAAATATTCGTCTTCTATATATATATATAGAATATCCATTTTTTTTAATTTTTTTTTTCTATAAAAATTCCTCAACATGTAAAATAATAGAAACGGAAAATAACCGCCATGGCGTTCCCCGTCGATGTCAACGATAAATAAAAGTTATTTTCGAAGCAGAATGCGTTGTTGATTTGACTTCGTTCTTTTTAAAATAGCTACTACGTTTCATGTGTGCGTACGTTCACGTACTAACAAAATATAAACAAAATACTATAACAATAGTCGCGATCTCCAGAACTATTCTCAAGTATTATGTGATCCAACTTGGTCAAGGTAAACACAGTATTATTTAATAATCAAATCAAATATCAGAAAGTACATAACTGTAAAAGAATAAAATGCTAAATTGAATTTTAAAATAAATACAACAAAGAAATATTTTATATTCTATTTTCTAAACGCAAATACGATGCTATCTATAAATCTCTAATAGGAGTGTATGAAGTGTCGAAAAATAATAAAAACTACAAAAAAAAGGGGAAAAATGCAACAATGAAATAAAAATAAAATGGGAAGATTTATTTCTCGTATAATTTAATCCACTCTCTCTCTCTCTCTCTCTCTCTTGGTAAAATAAACTCATGTATCATAGAAATTAAATAATCTTTGTCCAACAAAAGGGGAAAAAAACTAATAAAAAAACTAAAGGGGCGTATGTATAATTCAGTAATGTTAAGTCGGTGTTTACGTCGGGGGGCAGTCGTCAGTACTAACGATGTTCGCACCAGCTTTAACAAGTCGAGGAATAATTCAGTGCTTTAATTACGAGCCCTAGCGAAAGCTCGCTTAATATTGCAAGCAACTCTTGGTTGGCCTGCTTTGAAAGCGTAGGATCTCCTTCCTCACTGTCGGTTAAGCTCGCACCCGAATTTGTTATCATCCTTTCAAGAATATCGACTCACGATCTTTCTCTTTTCCTACCCTCCTGACCCTTTTCACCCGTTCTTCTCTTCCTTTCCCTTCTTGTTCTTCGAGGTTTCTAAAGCTTTCTCTCTTCGTGCCCTTCCTAATTTATTTTGGATGGATTTCATCTTTCCGAAACCTCAAGACTTTTGGATTCTCACGAAATTTTCGAATAATTGAGAATTTATTTGATYGATTGAATTCTTGTGTTTTGAATTAAAAAGGGAGGAATAGGAAAGAGTATTATGTAAATTGTGATTCGTTTATTGTTTGTTAATTTAAAAAGAAAAAATATCTTTTGATTTTGAATTTTATCACGTACAAAAGTAGAAGATACAATTATATTGAACTTTGCGTAAAATAAATTATACAAATAAATTTATCGAAAACAGATAAAAGAAGACGAATGATAATTGCAATTGACAAAAAAAAGTATTTTCTAAACAATAGTGCAAAAGTTTCTCATTTAACGCGCGTTAATTTTCTCATTTGCCCTGGACGTTTAGCCGGTGTTTATTCGTTAACGGACGTGGACGTAAAATTTTAACGAGAGTCCGACTCAATCGAAATTGCGTCGGACCGTAGAGATAACAAAGATCGTAAGTGGAATGCTCTCTCTCTCTCTCTCTCTCTCTTTCTCTCTCTCTTTTTCTGTTAAGAACGAGCAGCAATTATGCCGATTGAACGAACCTGTCCGTTTCCATTATATTCGAGTTTAACATTTTCATTATAATATTTCTCATCTTATAATATTATGCATCGTTAGAAAATATCGTTTAACATACGGCTTTTGTTTTCCATCAACATTATGCCGATCAATAAATACGTTGTCATTGTAGTGAATAATTATTGTATTATGCAAAGATGATATTTGGCGGCAAAAGAGCATAACAATAAAATTTTGTCGTACCTTTTTTAATTATTCATGAAAATGTGTTACTGTTTAACGCTAATTATGATATCAACAATAAATTAATTATTTAATAGTAATCATTGTTAATTATGAATGACTTAATATTTTTATATACTTTTATTACCTAGAATTACTAAGGATATACAGAAATTACATTACGAATTATGCTTCCTGATCATAATTCAAAATCTAATAATAATTATAATGTGATACTTTGCATATGACATCTAAGTTGTAGATAACATTTGTTATTTATTCGTTCGGCTAATGGGAGATTTCTTCGAAAATAATACCGAGAATAACGCAATGAGAAAACGTTTCATATGACACGTGTATGCGTGCATTGTTTCATCGCGTTAATTAATTTTAGCCTCGAGTCATCCAAGCTATTTGCTCATTATTTCCATCTGACTTACTGCGTATCGTAATTATATTATATTTTATT
>NW_015148970.1:485913-568575 GCF_001465965.1 Polistes dominula
TATATATATATATACGGGTATCTATTAAATTACAGGTCTACCATAAACATTTCACATTCGTACAATTATCTATTCTTTATCATTTCTATTTTATATAATTGGTCATATCTTTTGTACCATTTTCACCAATCAATTGTTCACAGAAAATCATTATTTTCATCCTCTTCTATCTTATATTCCTAATGTTTGTAACAAAATTAAATCCAAACATCAGACGAATGTAAAGTTAGTAGATAAATCGGCCGTGTCATTTAAAACGAAAGAATATGCACGAACAAACAAAGGATCCGTTAAATCTATACTAAAATCGTAGCACAAAATTGCGAAAAGGATTAGTTTAAAAACGGTGAGGTAGCAGCAAGCAAGCAAACATATTGTCGCGTTTGTAAGTGCGCGTGTGTGTGTGTGTGTATTTGGAGAGAAAAAGAATCGATATCTTTGATTCTTGAATTTATCCAATTGTGGGTGACGATCGTCATCAGATAAATAAATGGCTTTACATTTTTCCTATCCAATTATTTGCGACAAAATGGAAGCCGGTTAAAAGAGCGCATAGCAGAAACGAGTTGGAATAGAACGGATTGGCTGACCATACAGTAAAAAACATGAATATATACATATACATAGACACAAAGGAGACATAAACATATACATGCATACACGTATATGCTGTTAGCATTATCCACTATTTTAAGAAAAATAAGAAAACTTTATTCTAGGTTTTACACGGTTGGAAAAGTTCATTAGATTTAAATATTTATAAGTTCGAATTGAGGGAGTGGGAGGAAGGGTGGAGGTGGATAGGTCAATTCGAAGCTAAGGAAACTACTTTGATTCTTTGTTCCCGCGAGTACATTCTGTGAAAATGAGAATGAGAAAGGTAGAAGGGAAAGGAAAGGAACGCTTCGGAAAGTTACTTGTGACTATGAAACGAGACGACTTTCGAGAAAACGAACGTCGAACCTAATTGACCGTACGACTCCTGGGATTGGAAATACGAATCTTCTTGAATCTTCTTCTTTCTTATACTTGGCAGTAAGAGAAAAAGAAGATAAGCGATATAACAAAGACTTTATTGTAAAGGGATTTAAACCGAGTCCTATATTATATTACGTACTTATCTACTTTAGGTAAAAATCAATTGAATTTCTGATTGATTAAAGAGGAAAATAAAAAAAAATAAAAAATGAAAGGAAATGAACAAATGTAAAAAAAAAAAAGAAAAAAGGGAAAACGAATGGATTTGATAAAATATTCTTTCGATAGGAAGGTATATAGGTGTGTAAAGTATCTTTGGACAAGGGCGATATATTTGAACATAACGTTCGATAAATCGACCTTAAATATTCTAAATTGACTAGGACTGAGCGAGGGTATTCTAGATAAGAAAGAGATAGATAGAGACGGAGAGAGAGAAAAAGAGAGAGATACACTCTCAAGTATTTGAAATATACCTCAAGACAAATGGGTATGAATATAATGTACAAATTGAGTAGATGATTCCAAGTACATTTATATATAAAGGATAAACACTTTATACATACACGTGTCGCGATATATACTACCAATCAAATTTTGCCGTGTAGGAAAATTGAAATATTTGTGTCATTTATTATTTAGACAAAGTTATATATATATACATACATGGAGCATTCTACGTCAAATCGACCACTTTTGACCCCAATCCCTTTCGATTTTACTGAAACTTTTTGATCATTTTTAACTTCATTAAAAAACTTGTCGAGAATTTGTTCAAATATTTTGGCCCAACCCACAAAAATGTTATGAATTTTTCAACAATTTATAATTTTTATTCAACTTTTTTGTTCAAAAAGTGATAACTTTTTAAATTAAGTTAATACTTTCTTCAATCATTTTATAAGGAAGTTAAATAATTTTGGCCCTGGTAGTATATAGATGTGGAAATATACATATATAAATGATTACACATATACAGGTAATTTATAAGCGGTCGAAACATAAATTGTTCTAGAATAGGATTAAGTGCGACCCGAATCCTTGGATGTGTCGACCAACGAGAATCGTACTAACGGAGAAAGTAGGATCCTCTGGAGGATTCGAGGAAGGCCAGACTTGATAGACGGGCCGATAAAACTTTGCCAAAGACGTAAATCAACTGGTACTAAGAGAGTGAAAGAAAAAGAGAATGGGAGAGAGAGAGAGAGAGAGAGAGAGAGAAAGCGAGGGAGAGAGAGATGATTTGAGAACACTAAAAGAAAAAGAAAAAGAGAGAAGAAAGCAAGTAATGGTAGTTATGTGTACACTTCAGATCCAAAATTGTATATGTTAAGAAGAGTAAGAGAAAAAGAGAGAAAGAAATAGAGAGAAAGAATAGAATTGAAAATAGGGTAGCTCACAGGTTTGTAGGATACACGTGGTTGAGCCTAACGTAGACTTTAAAACGTATGGCCTGTATGTTCTAATCCCATGCGGTGTCTCTCTACCAACTAGTCCTATTTCTACTCCTGCTACTATTGGTGCTGATACTGATGGTAGTGCTGGTGCTGGTGCTGGTGCTGGTGCTGGTGCTGGTGCTGGTGCTGGTACTTCCAAAGGAAACTCTAGAACTAGCAAGCTACGGGAGAGTAAAATCATGGAGCCATTAGAGGAACCTTTACTCCTGGGGCTATCGCTCTACTCCAAAGACTTTTATTTCTAATATTATCTACTTTACTACCTAAACTGCTATACAAATTCTCTTATCGATGATACCACTGGGTTGGGGTTGAAAAAGGAGATAGTCTTAAGATATTTTTTCTTGTTTCCCTTTTTTACGGAGGGAGAAGAGGAGTAAGAAAATTAGTAGGTAGGTATGAAATATAATATTTGTTTAAGATACTTTTGTTAAATTTATCGGATTGGTTGCATGATAACAAACTTGAAGGTATAAGTGTATTATTATTTATTATAACCAATTAATTCTAAAACTTACATATTTTAATGATCATCAAAGTGCCAAGCGCAAACGCGTCCTACATCACGTGAAGATATATGTACGACTAACTACGGTAAAGCAAAAAGAAACCATTCGAAGAAACTCGGATCGATTCGGATCGATTCGGATCGGATCGAGTCGGATCGAGTCGGCCGCCACCGCCGTTCAAGCTTATCAGTGTAATATAAACTGTACATACTTCAACAACTTTGATATCATTTTGTTAGAAATATTATGTTTTCTTTTTCTGTAGGAGAAATATGAATTAATTATTTAAAATCTTTTTTATTCGTATACTTATTAATTGATTTCTTTTTTATGTTTATTGTAATTTTTGTGATTCCTAGCAATATTAGAAACATATTTTGTTGATGCATTTAAACAATTAATAACAATGAGATTTCCATTAAAATCGATTATATTTAAGCTTGAATTTAGGACAATGAAAGCAACTGATCTATCCTACGAAACAAAAGAATGAAATGGTAGAGAGAGAAAAAAAAGTATGAAAGAAGGAAAATAAAAAATAGAGAAATAGATGAGAATTAAGAGGAAGGATAAAAGGAAAGGAAGGATTTGTCGAAAAAGAAGAAGAAGAAAAAGAAGAAAAAGAATAAGAAGGAACTCGATAGAAATTGGCAGTAATTTCCTAAAGCAAGATGCAAGGAGAGAAAAATAAAGAGGAAAGATGTGTATCGAAGTGAGACAGAGATAAGGATAACGATCACGTGCCTTTGTGGACGAGAATACCTACTGTCGCTTCTCTTTTACCAATAAGCTTGCAAGGATTTCCCAAGTCCTCTTCAGGAATCCTACATTCCGTTAGAAAAGGGTAGAACTTCCTCTTCTATCTTTTAAGAAAGAGAAAGAGAGATAAAGATAGAGGAGAAGTCATCGAAGTAGACAGAGAATTCTTTTCTTTCTTTCTTCTTTTCTAGCCTTTACTATCTAATAGTTTCCAGGTTCCCTGTAATCAGCACGTGTTCTTGGTTAACGAAACGCCAAGTAAACGATAGTATTCTTTACCTTTTCTTCGATTTCTTTCAAATAACGTAAAGGTGTGAAATAAAGTCAATTCGTTAGAGGGACAAAGAGAAAAGAAAATTTATTATTGTGAAATAAAATAGTGAAGAGAAAGAAGGAAAGAAAGAAAGAGACAGAAAAAGAGAGGGACAAAATTGTATTTCAATTTATTATGCGACACGTTCGAGAAGCAGAATATCGATACGGTATTTGAGTTTATATTTTTATCAGAAGTATATTTTGGATTTTAATAATGAAGATATATTATTTTGATATTTGAAATAAATAAAAAAAGGAAAGCACGAATAAATTATAATAAATTGAAGAAATAAATAAAATATGTGATGATGAATCAATATGTGATCTAAAATAAAATATATACGAATTTTATAATGAAGCGATTGGAATATCGAACGAATATTTGTAGAAATAAGTGGACGAAAGAATATGGAATAAAAGTTTCGTAAAAAGTGCAATAGACTGCTATAAAATGATACTCACCCTTTACAAGTTATCCAAATGTTCTTTTCTACTGAAGAATAGATACTAGCATGAAGCAAATACGCGTATACGTAAATCATATTAGATAGAAAATTCATACGATTGGTTTTAATAAAGAAAAAAAAAAAAAGATATGTCAAAAAATGATGAAGTATATTAAGGAAATCGTTGAAAAATAGAAGGAAGAAGTGAGAGAAAGAAAGAGAAATAGGGGGAGAGGAGAAAACGTCCCAAGAGTAAGTTTCTTCTTCGTATAATTTGACACGCGATCCACTACCGAATTCGCGACAGCAATTCTCGAGAGACAAAGGAAGAAATTGTTCCAACTTCGTAGCCATTTAACGGACCTTCTCTTTCGAATGTAAATTCACTGACTTTGTCTTTTCTATCTCTTCATCTCCATAAAAGTACTGAGAGAGAAATTCCCAACTTAACGCGTTTCTTCATTAACAGACGGATGTTTGAAATAATGCGAACTTTATCTCTCCGAACGAAATACAAAAATAATATACGTACCTACAAATAATAAAACAAATATTTCTTTTCTTTTTCATACCATACAAACTTTACTCACATTATACTATTTACCATAAACATTTCATATAGACATTATATAAAAATATTATAAAAATCTAATAAAAAAAAAACTATTTATAAATATAATTTTATTAATAACTTATTATTTTCAATTTTAATTGCCTTTATTTTTACATTTTCCTTGTGAAAGAAAGAGAAAAAGAAAAAAAAAATACATGACGAAATATTGCAATCCACGATCGAGCAGCAAAGTGTTGCAACCACCGATTACGGATGATCGAGTAACGAGCTTTTATGTCGTGTTGAGTAAAGAACCGAAGGAGAGATCAGAGCTCATTTCGTGGTTTGTACAAATCTCTCTCTCTCTCTCTCTCTCTCTCTCTCTCTCTCTCTCTTTTTCTATTGCTTTTTGAAAAGGGATGACGAATTATCGCGAATTAATTCACGAGAGAAACGTTCGTGCGTCAACGGCACGCAGTCGTGTGAGAAAGAGAGAGATAGATAGATAGACAAATAGATAGATAGATAGATAGAAAGATAGATAGATAGATAGATAGATAAATAGATAGAGAGAGAGAGAGAGAGAGAGAGAGAGAGAGAGACAGACGGACGGAGAAGTTGAGTAGACGACAAAAAAAAATGAGGGAAAGCTCGTTTAATAGCCGACATAGCCGTAATACGAGGGCAGATAGCCCGTGTGTACATAAACGGCTGCTCTATTATCGTAGTGGAACGCTAATGTTTAAATCGATAACGTACCTACTCCCACCCCCCCAATCCCTCCTTCTCTTTCCACATCATCCTCCTACTATTTCTCCCTTTCTATCTTTTTGCCTACTTCGAGAGATCGAAAGTGTACATGTGCATGTATATGACCATGTGTTTAAATGACTATACGCTTGTGTGTGAGAAAAAGAGAAAGATAGAAGGTGAAAGAGAACCGTTTAGTAGCTTTTTCAGGACCCGTCGACGTTTCGAAGAAAGATGTGGACAGAATGATCTTTTTCTTTTTTCTTTTATACATATATTTCTCTCTCTCTCTCTCTCTTCCTGTTTCTTTATTCCATTCGTGATTCATAATCACTACCGTTCGCGTGTGAATAACAAATGAATATTTTCAAGTAACGTTACGAGGCTGATAAACATTTCAAGTATCTGTAATACTGTTGATTACAGTATGTAAATGATATACACATATAAAATGTTTAGTTAATTGAATATAATATGTCACAAAGATTGATATCGATATACGCAAAAAACAATCTTATTCTCGTAAGAAAATAAGATTGTATTTTAATTATTTCTTATTATATTATGTTCTGTCTCAGAAAAATTCTACGAAAATGTTCTGTTTCTCCTTTTCTTTTCCTGATTTTTCTTTTCTTACCCCCTTTTACTCTTCTAGACTCGTTCGATAAATTCTGTTTAACCGTGGTGAAACGCTCGGAGAAAATCGTGCGGAAATAATTATCCGAGCACCGTTAATGTGTCTGCTTCGAAGAGTGGAGAAAAGATCTAGATAAAATGGGGAAAAAAATAAGAAAAAGAAGAAAATAGTGAAAAGGAAGAAGAAGAATAAGAAGAAACATTTCGTTGATAACCAGAAAAGAGATCTGCTTTTTAAAATTTCACTAAATGCCGAATGATGTCTCTCTTTTTCTCTTTCCAATCTTTTTCTGTCTCATTATTGTTATCAGTACAGGGGTAAAAAAAAAAAAAGATTAAAAAAGAACAGATATGAGAAAAATCAGATAATTTTTTGCTACACCCACTCGGCAAGGTAACAGAATTATCTTTGAAAACAAAGTTAAAGTTAATGTTAAAAGTTTCTAATAAAACGATCGCGCGTTCTCTTTCCTTTTCCAACCTCATTCATGATTTTTTCTTTCTTTCTTTATCTCTTCTTCCCTTTCGATTCTATGACAAAAACACGTTCATGAATACCTAGGTACATTGTTACAAATACGAAACAATAAAATCACTTGCGTTATTTCGTTAACGATACGATAAATTTGATTGTCTTTCACCAGTGTACATGCGCGCGACGTTATGTAACGTAATTTTTTCTGTCATTTCATTCTACGTACTTTATCAACTTTGACGTCGAGATGGATGCAATATTTCGTATTTTAAATCGTCGTGTATTCTCTTAATAATTTCCTGTCCATTCCGAAACGAATTTTACAAATCGTGATGAAACAACTAGTGTTTTATTGCTTTTTTTTTGGAGGGGGGTAATTTTTTTTCGTTCAAACTCGATTAAAACTCCAATCGTTATCGGTTTTCTTGAAGAGATAGAGATAAAGAGAGAAAGAGAGAGTACAAGAAATAAAAAAAAAAAATAAAAAATTAAAAAAAAAAGCAAAACAAATTTGTTGGAAAAAGAAAGAATGAAGAAAATAAAAGCTAATAAAAAGGATTTAGTTGTTACGTCTGAGAAAGTTGGAAAAATATGCAACAACATTTATTTGGCTCAGTGGGGAAAATTTGTGGCATTGCTGTTGGGAATAGGAGAAGGAGAAGGAGTAGGAGTAGGAGTTGAAGGGCCCAGGATTAAAAGGGTTCAAAATTCTAGGCACGCGACAGCGATTCCGTTTACCTCTTCTCGAAATTACTTTCCGCCCGTTGAAAACTTCGCGTTTACGTTACGAAAGTCCACACTCGTGGAGTGAGACGTCAACGCTCATTTATAACACGACCACCTCTACTTCTACAATTTCCCGAGTAACATCAAGAATTGCTAACACCACTCTTTACTCGTTTTAAACGAAACATGTATGGTGATACGCATATACGCAGACATATGTAAACGAAATTCTTCTTCTTCAAAAAAATAAAAATAAATAAATTGATTGTTTAAAGAATAAAATTAATTCAAATATTTTCTAATATTGTATGAATAATAATTTATACTTTATGTTGTTTTACTATTAAATATTGTGCACGTGCCTGGAATAGAAACAATTATTCTTAGAATTATTCAAAGAAAGTAAATGTTTATATTTGTTCTATTCTATCGAAGCTCAATACTTTTCAACAAACGTACGTAAAATTTAATAAGACGATATTACAAACAGCACTTTTAGAGACGACTTAATAAAAATCGAAACATAAATGAATCACCTGACGAATTTCCTTATTAACTTAATATGAATGTTCTTTTATTTTTCAATCGACCAGTCAAACCGAATCCTATCCTATCATTTTGTTCTTATTTTCGTTGTTGCCAATGGTTCGGCGATAATTGAACGAGCCAAAGGAATCAAAGAAAAGAAAAATCCCTTTAAAGGAGAAAAAAAAAGATCGTCTAACGAGGAGCACCGAACGACAGGAACTGTAACAGGAAGAGGAAGAAGTTTGATATATATTTCCTTCCTCCTTCCCTCGTCTTCTTCTTTTCTTACTTATTTTTCTCTTTTTTTTTTTTCTTTCTGAAACCTCTTTATGATCAAAAGAGACGCACATCGATTGCCCGCAACAACTATATCTGTATACATAACATTCCCACTCCTATCAATCGTTCGATTTCGTTCTCAGAAAAAGTCTAACATTTAAATTTATTGCCAATGAAATCGACAAAGGGAAATGTCGATCGATGTTTCCTTCCCCCACCTTCCTCTCTTTCTCTCTCTTTCTACCTAAAATGTCAATTTCTTCGAGTTTACGAAAAAATATTGATCACCGTTGGAACATTTGTAAATGAAATTAAATGATTGGAAATATTGTTTGTAAAATTCTTTTTATCTATTCTATGAGCTCAGAGGAGACTAACGAAAGATTGTTTTTTTTTGACTCGCCGGAAGTGAGGTGATCCTATGGATCATTTGTAACGAATGAAATAGTAAAAATACGGTGGTGTTTGTTAGTTGGTTGCGCTCGGTCGCCCATTATGACGACGATTAAAACATTAGGTTGTTCGTCGTAAACGACATTGGTGCTTAGCACGAAAGAAAGTACGGCTTAGCCACCTATACGTCCTAACCATCTATAAAAGAAGGTATCCTGAAAGTTTTGGTGTTCAGTAACGCATTCGTTGCGACCGGAAATAACAGCAGCAACATGGTCACCTGGGTAAGTCACCAATCGTCGTTGTCGTCGTTTTCCTTTTCCTTTTCTTTCTCTCTTTCTCTCTTCATACGGAAATTTCGAATATTTTCCAAGATTCGGGTAACAGGTTGGATTCGCTCGTAGATTAAATCGATATGGTAGACCCCGTCCATTCAATTTCCTCTCTTTTTTTTTCCTTTTATCCTTTTTGCTCATAGGAATTATTCAATTTTCCAAGATTAAATAGCAGTTTGAATATTTTACATCAACGTGATACTCGTTTATAATTTTCTCGATATCGCATTAAATTGATTTTGTTATTATTAAATTGATTTCGTGTTATTGTGCGCAAATACGCATGAATTACGAATAAATGATTTTTCTTTTTCTTTTTTTACATATATACATGTATAAATATATATATAGATATTCTTTTTTGCATTCCTTTCGTTCGCTTGCACAAATACGCGTGATATAATTTACATTTTAATTGTTGTATATCCGTTGAATTTGCAAAACGAGAGAGAGAGAGAGAGAGAGAGAGAGAGAAAGGAAATTGAATTTACAAAGTATTTTAAATGCGATCGTTTACGATTAGTTAAAATGAATTTCCGAGAGAAAATTCGTATTACATATTATTGTAGATGTCGCTAGCGTATTTCCTGTTCTAATCATTTTCACGCCTGTAAGAGACAAAGTTTATCGAACGAATTTCTCATTATTAACAAGGTAGCCACCGTGTGAGTGTAAAAAATTAGTGATTAAATTCCAAGTTATTAAACGCACCAACGTTTCCCTTCCAAAAAGAATATATAGAAATATATAATATATTTTACAGAGGATTCCTCTGTTACTTTTGTTCGTGTCCGTTAAAATAATAGCTGTGTTCGAAATTCATGAAACAAGAGAATTAACATCGGTGACTGCGTGTTTTACTTGAAACAAGATATTCAAGATTCATTGTAGTTTCCTCGATTCGTACTTTTAATCATTTTCCAACTTCTATTATTATGTATTTTATTTTTTGTTCAATAATTATTAACGCATGTTTATAAAAAGATAGATAATTAGATATGAACAAGAAAAAGTCTATTATTCTTTAAATCGCAAGTTCGAAGATTACGTTTGATTAGATTTCAATTCGACTTGAAAGGTTTCAATTGATAAAATATTTTTCTTTGATGTTAGGCATGGTTGTCGGTCGTCGGACTACTGTTAACAGTAGCGGCCAGCCAGGACCCAAGAACTCGAAATCACGATAAATTGGTCAAACTCGATTCGATCGAGCCAACTCAAACGCAAGATGTTGTTATTGAAAAATCTACGAAGAAGTTGGAAAAAAGGCAACTTGCTGGTCCGGCTGGAGTCACTTTCCAACCTTTTACGGTACCGAATGGTCTGCCTTCGTTTCACAATGGTTACAGTGGTGGTTCCAGTATCGGAAATGGACCTTTCTCGCAACTGACGTCTACGAAATCTTCGGTGCAAGCTCGAAGAAACGATGCTGCGGGAACGCATATAACTTTTGTGACACCTGCTTTTGTTAATCCTCCACGGAAAAATCGAGACAGTCATCACGCTGCTTCTTTTCATCATAGCCATGGTCACCATCATGGACATCATCACGATCATCATCATGGTCACCACTCGCATCACGATCATCACTCAAAGCATAAACACGATCATGGACATAAACATCATCATGGACACGATCATAAACATCATCATGATCATCACGAGGAACATAAGCATCACGAGGAACATAAACATCATCAAGATCATCATCATCACCATGGGCATGATCATCATCATGGTCACAAGCATCACGAGGATCATAAACATCATCATGGTCACGAACATAAGCATGAACATGGACATAAGCATGAGCACAAGCATGGCCACGATCACAAACATCATGGGGAACATCAGCATCACCATGGTCATCAGCATCACTCGAAACACGAACATCACGAGGAACACAAACATCATGCTGAGCATCATCATCATCATAAACATCATCATCATAATGAACATCACCACCATCATGAACACCACCACGTTAACGAACATCATCATCACCATACTCATAAGGAAACGGAAAATCATCATCATCATCATGGTCATGAACATAAAGAAGATCACAAGCATGAACATAAGGAAGATCACCATCACAAACACGGTCATGAGCATAAACATGGCCACCACGAGGATCATCATCATAAGCATCACGAGGACCATCATCATAAACATGGACACGAGCATAAACATGGTCATCACGAGGATCATCATCATAAGCATCATGAGGATCATCATCATAAGCATGGACACGAGCACAAACACGGACACAAGGAAGAACATCATCATGGTCATCACGAGGACCACAAACACGATCATCACGAGGATCATCATCACAAACATGACCATGAACACAAACACGGACACAAGGAGGAACATCATCATGGACATCACGAGGACCACCATCATTCCCATCATCAGGATCACAAACATCATCATCATGAGGAACACAAACATGGACATGAGCATAAAGAAGAACATAAACATGGACATGATCATAAACACCATCACGATCATCACGAAGATCACCATCACGATGAACACCATAAACATCACGAGGGACACAAACATCACGAAGACCATCATCACAAACATGGCCACGAACATCATCAGAAACATCACGAGGATCATCACCACTCTTCCTTCGAAGGCCACGATCATACTCATTACAAAAGCTTTGGGAATTACTTTGGGGCTTCGCAAAATCACGAGGAATACGTTTTCCCCGCAGAAAGCGCACCTATCGTTGTCACACCTCAAATCGTTGACGTATTAAAAGTTCCACAAAAACCATCACCAACAAAAGAATCCACCGAGCAAGTTACCGTCGTCCAAGTTTAATTTATCGATATATTAATCGATTGATCTTTATTTATATCTACACTCATTTATTTATTACTAATACTCGAGACTATTTATTCTCGATAGACTTAAATGTTGTTCAAGTTATATTAACGTTACCACAAATATTTCTTGTATCCTTTCGAAATAGCGATCAATAATAATCGCTCGCTCACGATCTCCAATCATCTATGTATTTTATTTCTATATTATACTTAGCACTTAATCCTATCGTTACAGCATATGAAAATTTGACGGTATCCCGTCAAAACGGGAATATCGTTCAATACTGTCTCATGGTACAACCAAATATGGGTCGGTAGGTCGTTTATAAGAGTCTTTTGAACGGGTGACCCCCCTATATATGGGTCACTAGTAACAACAAGTTTTATCGAAACAATACTGCGAGAATATGATAAAAAATAAAAAAACAAACTAAGCAACTTTACTTTTTTATGTGTTAAAGAAATATTGCAATTTTCTGTCCTTTTCTGGTTCAGTAAGATATAGAAAAAAAAGAATATGCGATAATAAAGGAGACAATGGAAAATGGAAAATGAAATGGTAAGAAAATATAAGATAGAAAGAAAGAAAGAAAGAAAAAGAAAGAGTGTAAGATAAACAACATTTGCGTTTGCAATTCCATAGTTTCAAGAATGTTCAACTGAACAAGTTTAGCCCAGGGCGGACTAACGTCTTTTCCCTGATGCTAAAGCTGTTACTATAATGCACCGTTGGGGTACCGATACAACACGTAAGTAACTAATATAGTTATACCCGAAGGAAACTACGCGGTTAGTTTTCACTACGAAGAGAGAAGGATGGAAAGAGAAAAAAATGATAATCATCTTTACTCAAAAACACGCGTAATTTCTTCCAATCTTTTCTTCATTTACAAATCATTCTTTGATTTCTCAGAAAAACATTATTTGCAAACAAAAAATTGAATTTGTAACAAAATGAATCAATTTTAGACTAATTATTTAATTGAAAATAAATAAATAAATGTGAGAATGAAATGTGAAAGATAGAAGTAATATAAAAATAATGTAATCAGTAAAAATAGGATTGTATTAGATAAAAGACAGGAGATGATTCGAATTTACGGGAAAAATAATTGGCAAAAAAATAAAAAAAAATATTGTAGGAGAAGAAAAGGAAGAGAAAGATCGATAGGTCGAATCGATCGATTGGAAAATCGAAAATGACAGAAGAGCGACGTTTTGATAAGATTGACCTTTTTTTTTTATATTTTTTTTTTTTTTTTTTTTATATAGGAGACTACTATTCCAATTGACGTGCCTATCTGATGGATATTGCAGGGGGAAGTTTAGCGAACCGTATCAGTTTGCCAACTAATTTCGTACTGAAAATTATTTTTCCATGGTGTATACCTTTCGCACTAGCAAAAGAAAGATAAATAACAAGAAAAATAAAGAAAGAAAGAGAAAAATTCTTTTACTCAGCAATGGACGTTTGAAAGTCGTGGTGGTGGGTGGGTGGGTATTTGGCTTGGTTATGTTGGTTCGCAACTTTTCTCAACGCGAACCAGGAGTAACGTTAGCGAACTGACTTTCGAGCTTCTTCTTTTCCACTCCCTGGTTCTCATCTGTCTCGACTGATTTTTCTCCAACGAGTCTCCTCATCCCGATGAATGAACCAACTTCTCCTCGTTCTACCTTAGAAAATTCTCCACCAACTTTTATTAGACTTTTCTACTGTCGTCTTTCAGAATGTGAGACCCATGATTTATGATTATTATATTTTTACTCTTTTTTATTTCCATTCTTCATTATTTTTAACGTTCCCCGACTCTTTGTAACATTTGTGAGAATCATTATCATCGTTGAAAATAGTCTATCATTTATTCTTAATGTATCTTTAAAGTATACGACACTTTGTACCATTTGTTACAATCATTATTTTATTTTGTCTTTTAATTTATTTTTAAGTACTTCTAAAGTATCTGACTCTTTGAAGTATTTTTGAAGATGAATTTAACATAAAGAATTTCTAAAGTTGTTCTTATAATCGTCTTGTTACTTTATTTATTTATAGTTATTATTGTTTTTGATAATAAACAATTTTTATAAAAGAATTTTCTTGAAACTACAAACGTAGAAAGATAAATATTACATTTCAGTAAGAAATCGAATCGATTGATCAAACCTAGCTGTAATACAATTCCTTTTCTCCAGTTATCATCGAAGGAAGAAGAAATAGAAGAAGAAAAAGAAACAATTCGAAAAGAGGAAAGGAATTGGTGAAAGTCGGTATGTTCGAATGATTTCTAGATGGGTTAATAAATCGTCCAAGTGCAATAGATCCTTGGAAATGGTTCAAGGAAAAGGATTGGGAAAGGTGGAAAGGTAAAAAGAAGGTAGAGGAGAAGAGGGGGAAGGTAGAGAAGGGAGAGGAGGAGGAGGAGGAGGAGGAGGAGGAGGAGGGAGAGAATAAGCTCGAAAAGAAAGAAAGCGTTCCCTCGACGGCATCTTAAGATTTAAATTCCTCTGAGCGGGTTTATCAGCATGCATTGGTCGACCCAAAGAAAAAGCGATTTTCTACGAATATTTTTCTTCCATCCTCCCCCCACCCCCACCCCTACCCCCTCCCTTCTCTTTCATTTTTTTCTCTCATTTTTATTCGATACATATTCGTGAGAAAATGTTAGATATTTTGTGTGTGCATAGTTTTGTTAGATTATTTTTTTTTTTTCATATTAATTTTATTAGATAGAATTTATATAGGTATTCGAGAAATGTTTGTC
Organism: Polistes dominula; assembly: GCF_001465965.1. The sequence continues at coordinate 500,661 of NW_015148970.1, forward strand.
TTCGATGATTCAGAATCAATCCTATTTATTAAATGTACTATCGATCAAATAAAGGCAAGTTAAATAAAAAGGGAAGAGGAAAATATTTGATACAAGGGGCGGGGGGGGGAAAGAAATCAGGGATATGTAATAAGAGAAATATAAATGAATGAAATAGATGACGAATATGAGATCAAATCTTATTTCGTCGAACGATCTTCAAAAGTTTTGTGTCAGCGATGAATTTTGTTGCATTGATGAAAGATACGAAAGAAATAAAGATAAATCTGTAGTTTGCAGCTTCATTTAACAACAATAAAATACTAAAATGTAAAACATAAATATAAATATAAAAAAAAAAAAAATATACCAGAATATAAATCGATAAAGTTGAATCAATTAGATAAAAACGAGTAAGCACGAAAAGAATTATCATCCCTTAGGATTAAATTCATTTATAAATGTAAGAGAAAGTTTTCAAGGCCCTTACTTAAAAACTGTCAACCGATGATATAAATTGATGAGATCATAGGGAGAAATTGCATTATGAGAGAAGGGAAAGCATTAGGGTGTTGTACATTAACAAAATATGTCTTGTTCAACCAAACGTATGATGGAAGAGGGTAATCGTATTGTTCGATATATTCCTCGACGGAAAGGTAATCTCATCTTGATACAAGGAAAATTACGAAGAAAATCTTACTATCTTTCTCTTTCTATCTTAGAAATTTCTAACCACTTTTCCGTTACGTTCATAAATAATTCACATCTGAAACACTTTAATTGCACTATACTAAACGAAGCATACGCATCGTTAGAGAAGACGAGCTCAGTTTGTCCTACGATGTTTCTGCATGCATTTGCAAGTTTCATCCTTCTATCTGTTCTTTTTGCTTTACTTTACCGTTTCCATTGAGGAAAGAGAGAGAGAGAGAGAGAGAGAGAGAGAGAGAGAGAAAGAGAGAGGAGAAATAGGAGATCGACATATCTCGTCAGTTTCCAACTTCCATCCGGTACTAGTGTCATATTCATTAGCATAACCGTCTAAAAAGAGCTCGTCGAATCTCCAATAACCCATACATATCTATGTACATATATATAAAGCATACATGCACACATTACTGACCAAAAGCTTGGAATCAATTGCTAATTTCCATAAAAATCTAATATAGCCATAAATTTTCTAATGATTTCTCTCGATATTATTTTATTATATAAATTAAATATTATAAAGTTTAATTATTATTTATTATGTCTACTAAATATCTTATATTTTTCTAAATTTTCATATGAATTCCTAACTTTTAGCTACTAGCATACATATATTCATATATACGTACAAAACACACTTATTTACATAAAAATATAATTCGAAAGTAAAACAAGAAAGTAATCTTATTATTGAATAAATTGATTGGATAATTTTGATTGATTTGAAAATGTAATTTAAAACAAAATATTGAGAATTGATTTAAAAAAATATATTTCACAGATTAGAACAAGAATGGATATTCTAATTGACGAATATGTACGAGTTATGCAAACTCGATTGTCCTAAAGAAGAGAGAGGAATCCCATGAACTAAAAGATGAGAATATTTAGCAATTAAGGTAGAGTTTCTATCGCTTCGAGCGATAGTTCTCTGTTAAATCTATGAGAGTTCAGTGAATAAGAGGTAGACGAATGGAGAATGAGAAGGAGAGGTGTTGGAGTGAGGTGAAGGGGTGGGGAGGGGAGGAGAATTTGCAAATTTGGTTGAACAATAGGTGGAACGTCGAAGCGAGAAAGATTTATCGTCAAGAGTAATGCCACATTTTTTCTATATAGATTTAAGCTTTTTATTTTTTTTTTTTTGCTTTCATTTTCTTTCTTTTCTTTCTTCGAAAATCTTTCAAATCGATCTGTAAAAAAAAAAAAAAACAAATATATAAATATTAGATGCATTTAAAATGATTATACGGATGAGAACAAAATATATTTTTAATAAAACGTTACTTTTTTTTCGATCAATCGAATTGAATATCGTTGAAAAAAAAAAAAAAAAATAACAATTAAAAAAAAATGTATAAAAATACAATTTGATAGAAAAATGGATATATATAATATGTACAGAACAAAAAAAAATCATGTACCTATGTAAAATATAGTTAAATATGGAATGTATATACGTTTGAACGTACGAACGTAAGTAATATATTTACTTATTTATATGTATATACCTAGTAATACACATACACACATATAGAAACATATGTAAAACTCCAACAACGTTCTATTTATCATTGGAAAAATAATTCCAATTAAAACGCATGGAATAAAACTAAATTAATATCGTATGTAGTCTATATTTGAAAAAAAAAAAAAGAAAAACGATGTATATTCTCGAAAACGGAAGTAGAGAATTTATTCGTTGGATCGAGCGAGAGATAACCGGAAGAGTACTGAAATGGACGTTCAAAACGCGAAACGTGCGCCCGCAAAAGGTCACGCGACCTGTTCCCATGATTTCCATATTTTCCGTGCTAACCCCCTATTCCCTTTCTCTCGTTCTCTATTTCGATGTTAATTTATTAGCAAAGGGTTTGGATGCTGTCAGTATAGAGAAATCAGCTAAGTTGGAAAGAGAGAGAGAGAGAGAGATAAATGTATCAACAATTTACACTTTGGTTGCACTTTCAAAACCAATGCGCAACAGCACGGAAAGGACCGTAGATGTATTCCAATCTCGATTTATCGAGGATCGATCGGCCCTTAGAATCGAAATCCCCTCTCTCATTTTCACATCTCTCTCTGTTTCTTTCTCTTTCTCTCTCCCTCTCTTACTCTCTCCCTCTTTTTTCAACAGCTCTCCAATCTCTATCTTCTCATCTTCCTGGGATTCGGAAGCGTGCGGTACCACTTAAAGGCCATTTTCAGGACGCGTGCGCGAACCTTTCAGCAGCTTTTCCATGGTCTATGCATCTTTACCTATAGGGTGTGTCTCGTTTTAATCGATCCGTAACAAATAATACTATTTACTTTTCTTTTTTTCAAACATTATTATCGATACATTTATTATATTCAATCCTATTGATTTTCTATACCCATGTTTATTAGAATCTCTCTTTTTTTTATTATTATTATTAAACGATTGTATTATTTGCCATAGAAGTTGGGAAACCTTTTTTTTATTACTCCTGCATGTATAATGAATTAATAAAATAATCATAGATATTAAATTAACTGAAATTATATTTTAAATGAAAAAAAGGGGGTTGACAAGTTGAATTCTAAAGTTTGATTAATATTTTGTTGTTTTTGTTTTTCATTTGTATAAATTAAGTTTGATTTTATATATAACATATTTATATTCTATTAAAAAGAAATAAGAAAATAAATTTGATGAAAGGGAAATAAATTAGACGATACTTACATACGCAACGAGTTGATGAACATGTTCGAGTGAGTATCATAACGACGTGCGTGTTTCGAACTAATTTCTCATGGAGAAGACACATTATCATATCTATAGCATCGTCGCCTGATGCCATCCAACAGTCACGCATACTTACATATATGAAAACGTGCGAATAGAAGAAGCATGACCGACACGTCTTCCTTGTCGTGTTTCTCCTAACTAAATATACTCGGAGGGAGACACGTATACGTATACATACACACAGAAACAAACGTATATATATACATGTCCAAGAAACACACATTGACATATATACCTTGATAAATATGACCCCTCACTTCGAGCTTCTCCATCTTTGGAAAATTCTAGTGTCAGTCGACTGTTGTCTCCATCGGAAGTCTGTCCTCGTTTCCTGAAAGACAAGAGCTTATAAATCAGTCAATTTCAGATTAACCCAAAGTGGGAATTCTTCCAAAGAAGAGAGAGAATAAAGTTAAGAGGTTAAAGTAACGGATAGAATATCAAAAAGAATGATTGGATAATCTTACCTTTTCTCTTTTTGTTCTAACAATCGAAACGTTATCTTTCATTTTCGTAAAATTATTCCGAACTCATCTTATAACTAAACTTATTCCAAACGTTTCATCATCGTTCCCGCGGACATTGACTTCACAAAACAAACGTTCGGGGATGTCGGTTAAAAGTTAAGTAACCTTTCTTTTTAAAGAACAAACTTCCATCGCCGGTCTCAACCTAACGTGAGAAGAACATTCACGGTCGCGATATTTTCATTGGAAACATTTTGATTGCACCCAAAGGATGGACACTAACAGAACGATAGCGTATACATTGTTACAGAAGAGCAACCTCGAGAGTAGCTCGGTTTTAATGAATAATTCAATGCTCCTAGGTGCGAACCAACGAAAAAAATCCAATATTTTTTAACTTTTCTTCTTTTTCCTTTTCATTTTCGTCGACAGCTCGGTTATTCTATTGATGATGACATTTAATAAAGACCGTTTGAAAATTTTTCTTTTCGATTATTTTCTATCCTTCTCTCTTTCTCTCTCTCTCTCTCTCTCTCTCTCTCTCTCTCTCTCTCTCTATCTTTGCTCAGAGAGCAGTAGAAAGGTCAAGCAAATCGATATCGAAAGCTGTGTGGTCGAGGCTAATGGCAGGTATCGCGTAACGTGACTGATATCGTTATTACCTCTTGCAGATCGGCACTTTAAGCGTGAATGTAATTTAAAGGGCCAAAAACGGCTCAACGTATTTCTTCCTTTCTTCCTTTCTCTGTTCTTATTTCGATTTTTTCTACAATTTTAATATTACATGGAACACATAAAAAAGAAATGTACAAATCACTTACTTTGATGCAGTCACGCGAACATTAATTTTACAAAATAAAAAAAAAAGCATAATAATTAGACTCGGTCGCACCTTTCAATTAAATTATGTTAATAATAGTAATAATAAAAATGTAAGAATGCTTTGTGATAATGCAAAGACTGTATCTAGTGTGTATGATTTAAAAGAAAGACAAGTTCCATAATAAATAAAGAATAAAACCAGAAACAATCCAATTCGACAGAAATCACGTATTTTATTGTATTTTATTCATTGATTTTTCACACTTTCCTTAGATTTTTCTTCTTCTTTTTCTACAATAAATTTAGATTATGATCGAACATCTCTCGAAGGATTCACGCTAACACCTTCAAACTATTTCTTACCCCCTATGGTGATAGCTATCAACCTAAAACGACTGCACGAAATCACCCTATAGATCTTTGGTATGTCGAGCTGAGTTTATTCATATTTCTCACGCAATTTCTTCCAATAATCGAATGTCCCTCCAATATTCTTACATGAATTCTTCGATAATCGACGATCCCCGTATTTAATTTCATATCTTTTTTTTTATGATTTCAACTAACTAAAAATTATTTCTTTCAATTATTCTAATACTTTTTTGAACGATTGTATTTCATAAGAAAAAAACTGGTTAATTAACAATTTTCGAAGCAAAACTAATTTTTCGATTTTTTACAAATTCAATCAAAAATTGAAAATTACTTTTTAGAATTAATCTGACAATTTCAATGACTGCATTCTATTGAAACTACTTAATCAACGATTGTTTCATTAAAATTAGAATTATTTTAATGCTTTTAACTACAAAATATCACTGAAATTGTTTAGAGAGTTATAGTAAAGATTGTACGTTTTTCACGATAATATTTTACTAGAGACACCAATTCGATTACAATGTAAATACGTGTTGAGAAAGTATGAAGGGAAATTTGATGTATAACCGGATACGCAAATCATATCCGATACCATTGTTTTTCTAACAATAAAATATGATCTACAATATGCAGCTGAATTTCTTGGTTGAATAAAATTATTATTTTATAAAAAAAAAAAATAAAAAAAAAATAAAAAAAAAATGCATTTACATTTACTGATTCTATAAGATTCACTTAATATTTCGGTTTACACAATTTTATTCATATCTGATTTTTTTTTTGTCTATCAATAAAAATAACTCAAATATATTCAGTTTTGTTTCACATATCCTCGCACAAGAAATGGATTTAACGAAAGTCGTAATAATTGTTAATATTTTATTAACATGAAGAGAAATATACCTGTCCCCATTCCCCACGCACATATATTCATATTAATATTTTGGAATAATTTAGTTTGGCCAGTAATCGATTCCAATCAAGTTCCATATCGTCCGATGGTTTGAAATCGAGAAAGGCAGGGAAAAAGCTGGTCTAAATGAAATTTGGATTGCGCGTTTATATTCTAGCAAAACGATTTGTAATACCGATCGAAATACTAAAAGAGAGAGAAAGAGAGAGAAGGAAAGAGGTTCATAGGAAAACTGAAATTCCGGCCTTTACAGAAACACATAGACACATATTCACACACAGAAAGCACTTTCCTCGTTTCCATCGGCTTTATTTATACTTCTCACGCTATTTCTTCCAATAATCGAGTGTCACGTGAACTATAGCAAAGAGTTATTCTGGATCAGGGCCAATTGCGGTGCTATAAACAGGATAAAAACGGAATATTCCGAAAGACACTACGAGATACGAGCTTTCGTTTGACCGACTAAATCGGTAAAAAAGAAAGCAGCAGCAGAAGCACAGCAGCAGCTGCGAACGTAAACGGATCTTCGATCGTTTTAGGAATTATCAACGATCCAAATACGTTTTATATACATACAATATATATATATATATATACAAGTCCTTTAAAACTCGATCGTTACGATATTTTCGTAGGAAATAAATTCGCGGATATACCTGAGCTTGTCAACGTATACTCTATGTAACAAATATTTCTTACTATTTCAAAGTTTTATTTTAATACATTCAAAGTATAACAAATGTACGATTTATTATTACTATTATTATTAAAAACAAAAAAAAAGAATACAAATTACTCATAGTAAAGAAATTTCTTTTAACACCAAGAAATTACGACAGTGAAATAAATCAAGTACATTAAAAGAGAGTAACGTGAACATTGCAAGCAAACGAGTCCTTTGCTCCCATGTACGCATACACACACATACACGTACTTATATACGTGAAAATGTATATCCATTATATATTTCTCTGGGCTTTCGTAATAACGCTCTTTCTCTTGCAGGTTCTTGACGCGAAAAAAATAGTACACAGATAACGAAGTAATCTCAATGGTGTTGGTCCAACCGCACTTTCGGTGATTGCGTTATTATAATAATCACGAAAGGTATGAAATTTGAAATAGACGTAGAATGATAGAAAAACAGGTACAAATCTATTGATCCTTTATAAAGCGATTTGAAAATTGTCTAAATAAGGAAAATAAAAAGGGCTTTGATATGAATTAGAGAGAAACAAGAATGCTTTGTCGAAATCTCTCAAACAAGCACGTGTTATTGGAAAGCTAACTCTCGTAGTGTGTAATAGGCACGCTTCTAAACGATAACGGCTAGCGTGGAAGCTGAAGCTGCTAACGTGATTTGTATAGTTCGAGCAGAAGGCTCTTTCGCGAAATTTGCATTAGATGTGTATGTATATATCCACTAGATGTATGTGTATATATGTGTACTAGGTATATATATATATATATACATCTAGAGAAATAGGTACTGGCCGATCGAAACTAATCAAAGTGTTTTATAAGAGAAACCACGTTCGGGATTTTAAAACGGCAAAAGAAAGAATCGTTTAATGAAATAACATCAATTAGATTGGATAGAAAATTCTCGTTAAAGGGAACAAAACTGAAGTCGACTTTGTCCTATTCTTTTTCTTCGGTTTGATTGTTCTTTAAAATAAGATTTGAAAAGAAAAAAGAAAAAAATTAGGAAGAGAGAGAAAATTGAACGGATTAAAATTAAAACGAAAAGAAAATGAGAATAACTTAATAACGGAGGAGATTAATCTTAAGCCTACCTTTCTCCATCTGACTTTTAGGTTTAAAAATAAGAGATCCTTCGGTTTATCGTTCCGCTACACGGTAAATTAGATTCGTCCTACGTAAACGTCTTCGTTCAGTTTGGTTCTGTTCAAGTTCGGTTCGGTTCGTTTCACGAATTTTCAATCTGTCATCCTTGTAATTCCAAACTTCTGATTGCTCGCCTTCGGGAAAGTTTCACGCCCCTGTCGAAGAGCTTCAACCGAACATCCGACTGGTCTTTGCGAATGATATTAAAGACTCTATCGGAATGGAAAAATATGATCGAGAAATAAACACTAGTGATTTTTCGAATAATTTGATGAAAATTTTCATCTCAATATATATCGAGATACAAATTGTTAGAAATAAATCACCTAAAACAAATCAAAGTTTTTCTTTTTTACTCGTAATAATTGATTTTGTTCCTTTCAAATTATTCTAATATAATATTAGTAGTATCGAAGAAATTAAAAGATTTGATATAGCGAATCAAATCAAAAAAAAAGAAAGAAAATTAATACATAGATCAGAAAATTGCATGGAGTATTTTCTCGGGAGAGAGAAAAAAAAGAAACAAATCAAAGTTCCAATTTTTTACCATGATACTGAACTCCTTCCTGAATTATGCTAGAAGTAGTCGTGGAAGTTTAAAAAACGTACTCGTAGCTTTCGGCTTGCTTTCGTGCCGTAGGGCCAGTGTGCCCTGTGGACACGTACAGAGTGTCTAACGAAAAAGAAGTCTCGGTTAGACGGTTCAAGGAAGAACAAGGATTCTGTGTGTTAAAAAGAGAAATAAAGAAAGAAAGAAAGAAAGAAAGAATGTGTGTGTATGTGTGTGTGTAAGAGAGAGAAAAACAAACAGATATGTAGTAAAAGAGAGAAAAAAATAGGATCAGGATGAGGATGAGAGTGAGGGCGAGGGTGAGAGAGAGAGAGAGAGAGGCAGAGGGAGAAGAAGAGAGTAAGAGGAAATAAGGAAAAGAGTGGTCGGACAGGAAGAGAGGAAGCAAAGTGGGATAGAGGAAGATCGCTGCTACGAGAAGTGGTGAAGCGCCTGCGCCTTCGTTCGTCCACAGTTTCTACCTACAATTTCGTCAGTCGGGCCTTCAACTCCGGACCGCGAACAACGATTTGACTGAACGTGTCTGCTGCGTTAGATACAAAAAAAAACCATTAGATCGTTGATCGAAGTCGTAACATAACACGGGATGAAAATATGTGAAACAGGTGCGAAATATCATTCTGACATATTTCTTTCCATTTAAAAGAAAAAATAAAAACAAGAAAATATGTCAAAAAATAAATATTTCTTTTGTTTTTTTTTTTTAAGTACTAACAATAAATATACATAATAGGGGAAGTTTAAAAGGATTAGTGTTTAAAATAGAGAAAAATTATTAAGGGGGAAGAATTATTAAGGTCGCCGTCTCGTGTCTCTTTTATGTGTGTTTCTTTTAAATCTTTCGTTTATTTCTTTTATTTTTGTTATTATCCTGTTTTCGTTGTTGTTACTTTCTTATCATCTTTCTTTCTTTCTTTCTTATCTCGTTCACTCGACTACGTTCCATCGTCGCCCGTTCGACGACGATACTAGGAGAAGTTTTCCACGAACAGTAAAGTTTCTTCGAACGGAAAGTTCGTCTTTTCTTGGTAAACTCTCGCGGAAGTAGCGCACGATCTCTTCCAAAGCTCTGGTTACTCTTCTTCTTCTTCTTCTTCTTCTTCTACTACTTCTTCTTCTTTTTCTTACATTTTACTTTTATCCCGTTACTATGTGGAAAGCTTTTTTCTAAACGTTTAAAGTGCGTTCATCTACAACTTAGAAGATACACAACCACATCTATTATCACCATGCCCGTTCTCATCAACCACCAAACTCACGACACATTGTCGTTAAGCAACAACTTTTCTTCTGACACCTCAAATTATTACCAATAAAATGTAATTTACTTTCAAGAGAGAGAGAGAGAGAGAGAGAGAGAGAGAGAGATTTGAAAAATCATACGAGAAAACATTAAAACGATTTATAACCCGAGAAAAATTCAATCCGCGAAACGTTTTGTATCGGAAAAATTGTCGTTGAAATTTCAACCCTCATCCAGGGTGGTAAATTAATTTCCCGATACTGACACATCGATAGTTCGATCGAAGAGAGGACACAACGTTCGGAAGGGCCAACGACGGTTCGCGTTTCGCGCGGTAAAGTGGCTGACGTGTTGAAGTACGTTCGCTTAAAGTACTCTACTCTACTCGAAAATGGCATGAGAGATGATCGTGTAGAGACGTCGAATTAGGAATATAGAGAGATGAACGTTAAGTGACGGATGAATGAACGAATGAATGAACGATACAAGAGAGAGAGAGAGAGATGGTTGATGATATGGGCAACGTTCAGAGCTCGTTCAAATCCCCTGCGTTAGTTTTGATGGAATCGAGAACCCACCAGCAGCCGATGATGATCGTTAACGTCGTTAGCGTTAATTAATCATCGGCACGTAGATAAATACCTGTGTATCACGGTGGTAACTAGACGCCCGAACCAAGCCCACGTCCATTCATAATTATGAACAGGCTAACTCATTAGTCGTTGGGCGACATTAAATTCTCGCTTGGGCTACGAACTGCCGATTCATTGTCATCTCTCCCTTTCTCACCTTTTACCATTCTCTTCCAATATCTCTCTCTGTCTTTCTCTCTCTATTATATGCCAGGGAAAAAAGAGAACCGGAAACGTAACATCCTAATTATTAATTAGCCACCGAGAAAAACGTATTATCGTCTTGCCAGACAAAATGACGAATATTTCTTCACTTTTTTCTCTCCTTGTTTTTTTTTTTTTTTTAAATACAAATTATACATTTTTTTTTTTATATTCTTTCTTTCTTTTTTCTCTTTTATATTATTGAACATTTTGTAAATTTTACGATAGAAAGTTTGACATGTTGGGAATATTAAATTTATATAGGAAAAAATCCGTTGTTTTTTTTGTTTTAACAGGGAAAGAAAATAATCTATTAAGCATTGACGTATCGGAAAAGTCAACGAACGAAATTGTCGTCTAATCTTCCTACGCGTAATTAATTCGCGAAATTGAATAATCGAGTGCCGAATTTCTACTAATATATATATATACACGTAAATGTATTTACGATACCACGATCAATCTCCGGTCGCGGATTGACAATCAACGACTACCGAAGATGATACGGAATATTAAACGTCGAGAAAACCTGGAACGAGAGACCGTACATGTTCTGAGAAAATGGAAGAATAATAAAGGAGATATATCATTTTTCTCGTGCAATTTTTGGTTCCAACGTTATAATTATTCATATCTGTAAATCGATTTAAAAAAAAAATAAAGAAATATAAAGAAGAAGAAGAAGAAGAAGAAGAAGAAGATAATGATAATGATGAAGTGATCGAAATGAAGAAGATAACGATTTGACTGAAAGTCGTATCGATTTACCGATTTATTTCCATTCAAAGGATTCCTTAATTTTCGCAGTAATAACGTTTACACATGTGTACTCGCGTATATATAAAAAAAGAGAAAAAGAGAAAGAGAGAGAGAGAAAAGTATAAAATCCAATAGGTTTTGAGGACGATCTTCTTTGAGAGTCTACTATAAGAGGATGCAAATTAAGGATTCCTTTCAGTCTCTCCTCGAATCTTCGAATTGTGCATTCGAAAGGGTAAAGAAAAACGGGAAAGATAAAGAGTAGATGGAGTAGGATATGCGAAGAGTAGAATAATCCTCGAAAGTGGACCGCGAGATAACGGTGCTTTGGCTTGGAGAGGAAGGAGAAGATATTGGATCGCGGTATCGAAATAAATCTTTCGTGGCAAAGTTCGATAGGAGAATTCCTAAAGTCGAGAAAGAGATAGAAGTTAAAAAGAAAAAGGAGATAGAGAAAGAGAAAGATAAAGATAAAGATAAAGGGTAAGTGTCGACAAAGAAGAAGAAGTAGAGAAATAGGAATTGGAAAGGGAATCGAAAAGGATGATTTTCTAAGGTTAATCCTTTTTGGGGTAGAACTGGAAAGATAGAAATAAAGAAAAAGAAAAAAAGAAAAAGGAAGGAAGAGGTTTACGGGAAAGTACATCGACGACGAATCAAGCGTGACGGCAGAAAAAGTAGTCCTGTGGGTGTTGGAAGTGAGAAATCGAGGAAAACGCTCTGGATATGTGGGAAGACGAATGCCTGGAAGATAAAGAGGACACCAGAAGAATAGCCAACGTTGATCTTTGAATCTTGTTATCTTCGAACTGCTTCAAAAATAAAAGAATAATCGAAAAGGAAATTGTTGGAACGAACAGAATGTTAAAAACAAACGTGATGAACAATAATAATACGTTTTTTTATTCAGACAATAAATGTCGTCATATGTGAATTGTTGTTTTATTATTTAAATATTTGCAAATTGATATAAAATAACTGAGTAAAATAATAAAAGGGAAGAACTAGTAAAGTGTTTAAAAAATAATAATAATAATAATAATAATACGACATTTTTTGCATTCGTTACTCTTCGATCTAATGATCTTATAATCTGTGATTTACTTTTTTCTTTGTTTTTTTTTTTTTTGGAAATATTTTTGAACTAATGAGAAGAAAAGTGTAAACAAGGAAAAATATATACGTGATAAAAAGGATATTATCTACCGTATTTCGAAGAATAATTTCGTAGTCAGTGATTAATTTAATTTAATTTTTTTTTGTTGGTTTGTAAAAGAAGAAAAGAGAGAGAGGAAAGTGTAACGCAAGGTGGATCATAAAATTTGTATCCGGATCCTGGAAGAGGAAGAGGAAGAGGAAAGGGAAGTAGAGGAGAAAGAGAGAGAGAGAGAGAGTTGGTAAGTCGACGGTGATGGCATGAGGACTTTAGTAAGGACGGACTGTGGGTCCAGCGAGGAGGAGGATGAGGATGGTGGTGGGCGTGATGGTTCTGGGTCAGCTCCTGACGAGGATCCTACTCGCAGCTCACACTGTAGATCGGCTTGCAGCCGCTCGAAAGATACTCAGGGATGTTCCGCTAATCGACGGGTAAGTTCAATGTCATCAATCTTTATTATCTTATATTTAATCATCTAATAATTACTATGATCCTTGTATTCGAATGTTTATAAAATGCTACAATAACAAATTGTTTCACTTAGGTGTGTGTGTGATTAATATGATCATCTTTATAATTTAAATTCTGAAATATAAAATGGTTTCACATAGGTGATTAATACGATCTTTATATATATATGAAAAGCATAAAATATAAAATTTTTTTGCAGATGGTTGAGAAATGAAAAAAAAAAAAAACAAGAAATTTGAAAGAGAAAGAGAAAAATAATAATATGAATAGTTTTTATTGGTAGACATCAGCAAGCTCATCACTTTCTCTCTTTCTCTTTCTGTTTCTCTTTCTCTTTCTCTTTAACCGTATATCTCTGTCTCGTTTATTTATCCGAGAAGATAAAAAAGGTGCAATTTAATTGGACGCTTCTGGAGCTTAGTGCATTCTCATACAGATAATGAGAAAGTTTCGCGAGGGGTTGTGAAAAAGAAAAGACGTTAATGGAGAAGCGAGAAGAAGTTAAAAAAAAAAAAAAAAATAAAAAAAAATAAAATAAAATAAAATAAACGAAGAAACGCGGACATTGAAAATGAAAAAAAAAAATAAAAATAGATAAATAGAATGAGATAAAGGTGAAGAAAAGACAGAGAAAGCACTGAAAAAGATAGTAGAATTTACTCGAGAGTAGCCCGTGGCTGTTTGATCCTTCAGTCTTCAGTTTCTCGGGCAACCTAAATGTGAAGGAATAAGAGAAAGAAAAAAAGAAACAAAAAAAAAAGAAAAAACTCGAATGAGAGATATAGAGATATAAGAAAGAAAGGATGCAAGGGGGAGGTCAGATACGAATTTTCCGTTCTCCTGTCTGGAACAACCTTGCGTGTCTTTCTTTCGTATCGCGTTTGTGTGATTGCTCTCTCAACGTATCCGTATTCTCGATACGTATATTTATCGTTCTATGTATATTTATGTATGTATGTATATATCGGCCAAATAGGTTATCGGATCAGAAAGTAAACGAGAGTTGCTCTTTGTCGTTGCAAATTGCACTCCTTTTTCGTGATCGTCTCTTCCACTCGTTACCACTATGTTAAACACAAGCACACGCATATCATACATATACATTTATCGAGAAACATTCTCCTACTTATGTTAGACATTTTTACATTTATGTAAAAGTATCAGCACCTTGTCCTTTTCCTTTAGAAACCGTTGATAAAAAAAAAAAATATTCGGCGTGAAAAAACACTAACGATTTAACCAAAAGAACTTACTCGTTGGCAACCCTGATAAACGAGTAAAAACCTCGTAAAGCCTATTGTCCTTTAAAAAATAATGCTTTTCAGTTTTGTCCTTTTTCTATTCGAAGTTGATCGCATGACTGCAACGAGACCGGTCTCCCTCTTCCTTCTTATAAACGACGATCCATGTAACCTATACATTTTCTGATACATACATATATGTGTCCGTTTATATTGTGTACGTGGACGTGAGTAAATATATGTTTGTGTGGGTATACATCCGCTTTAATCCACCATTCTTGGATAAATCGCGAAAAAATCAAGTTATCGCGTGCTTCGGATAAAACCACAAAACTGAAACACCGTACACTATAGGTGTAGGAATGTGTGCTTGTTTCCTCAAATCGTACTTTCGAAGTTTCTCTAACCTTTTCTTCTACCTCATCCCTTCCATTTGAATTCCGAAAAGAGAGAGAGAGAGAGAGAAAACAATAGAGAGAAAGAGATTTTAACCTTATATGTAAAGATTACCAAAACTACGATACATACTTCTTCGGTTAGTTTCTACTATCGTATATAATCTGCATAGAAAACATAATCTCGCTCTAGTTTCACTTAACTAAGAATTTCAAATACACGTACACACATTTATGTATGTATGTTATGTATGTATTTATGTAATGTGAAAGGTTCAATGAAAATTATGAAGAAAAGAAATTCACATGAAAAATGTTCCAACTACTTTGAGAATACTTTGAAAAGCTTTTTGAAAAGCTTTGAAAAGAAGAAGAAGAAGAAGGTGAAAAATTATCTAGTAAATTAATTTTCTTTTCTTTTTAAATTTTATTCTTTCCATTTTACTATACCGTTTTATCCTTCTTTCAAAGATAATAATATATTAATCAAAAGTGTCTAATTCAGTAACATTAGATGCAACTATTACGTGACATTCATTACTGACTAGAAATATTTAATTACCATGTCCTTCGTTTCGACGACGAGATCACTGAAACGAGAATTTTTGTGGAGGAAAAAAGGGTAGGATAAAGAAAAGGGAAGTGGGCTTGAAAGAGTAGTTCTCTTCTCGTTTCTCGCAACTCGCTCGTAAAGATTTTCTAGGGAAAGAGAGAGAAAGAGAGAGAGAGAGAGAGAGAGAGAGAGAGATAAAGTATTTGTGAGAAATATATAAGAGAGTGAAAAAGAATGAGATAGAAAAAGATGGAGTGAGTGAGAATCAGAGTTTCGATATCCGTCAACTCGTTTCTCATCTTCTCGAAAAGAATTTTTAGATTCGTTGAAGTATCTCCAAGATTGAGCTTGCAATATTTCTGAACGGAAATAAAGAAAAATAAAAAAATAAAAAAGAGAGGAAAGAAAAGAGAAGAAATATTCTCTGATCCAGTTCGCTAGAAAATGATCGATACAGGGACAGAAGAAACGTTTTAATTTCGAAATGTTTTCGAGTAGTACGTCTTTGAATTAGGGAAAGGATCAAAGTTGTAATCCTAAGGGCTCGGTAGAGTAAACCTATGAAAATTGTAAGACCTCCCAAAGGGTAAAATTTCAAGATCGCACGTTTTCCTGTCTATTTCTTTTTCTTTTCTCGTTCGTATCGTCGTCGTCGTCGTCGTCGTCGTAGTTTTCAAGATGAACCTTTTAAAGCAACAAGTCCATCGCGCACAGCTTCTTCCACTTATGTTAGTCACAAGTTCTTTGCATTTCTCTCTCTCTCTCTCTCTCTCTGTTTCTTCCTCTTTTTTTTCTATTTTTTTTTCTTTTTATTATTATTATTTTTTATCCTCTGACATAGGTAGTAAGCAACATCATCATCTTCATCATTCCTTTTGAGATAAAACAGTGAGCATAAGAGAACGAACGATCATTCCGTGTTATAAAACGTGCACACACTTTCATCTAAATCCTTCTTATCATTTTGTATTAAATAAAACAAGCCTGAGTTTATATACACAACTCATGAAAAACTTGTTTATAAGATTTTTCGGGTTTTTAAAAAAATTTTAGGAGAGTAATAAATGAACAAATAAAAATATTAAAAAAAAAACCGTAAAGAAGGTGAGAATGAAAAAAATAATTGGATTGATCAAGAGATATATCGATAAAAAAAAAAACTCGTTCGAGTGCTAATAAAAAAAGAAAAAAAAACCATCGTAAAAATCGGTCGACGACGTTCATACATACATGTGTATTTTGTACACATATAAATATACATACGTATACACATATAGATATTTTCTATAAATACATTTATAGATTCCATAAAGGAAAGTATATTCGTGATAGGATGATACATAAAGAAACGACAAAACTCTCACGGAATCCTGCGATTTTTATTTACATAATCCGATATATAAAGATAAACATTTCATGAAACATATATACATATAAAATCGTTCAAATAGTTTCTTTCTTTATAGTAACTTTTACATGCATACAATTGTGTTTTTTTTTTATACTATTTTATTAAATTATATACATAATATAATAAAAAAAATAATACGGCACATAATGATAATGATCGTTTAATTTATTGTCAGTAAAAAAAAAAAAGAAATAAAAATAAAACAAAAATTGTGTGCATGTAAAATTATTATGAAAAAGAAATAAACTTGATATATAACTCAAAATATACGATAACATTTTATTTTCCTTATACCAACAACTTCTTATCATAGACCTCTTAAAAACAAGATAATATCATTTTCGTTCGGATGAAATGAATACTCTCCTTATTTTATTATTGTTGTTATATTTTTTGTCGAAGAATAATCTGAGCTAAGAAAAAAAATCTAAGAACGTAACTTTGCGTCACAAGATGCTGTCTTCGAAAGAGAAAGAAAGAAAGAGAGAGAGAGAGAGAGAGAGAGAGAGAGAGTGAGTGAGTATGTGTGTGTACGTTTCATGAAAATTCTCCTTGGTTCTGGTTGGTTCGTCGAAATAGTACACTATTTGGACAGGACGTCGAGTCTGAGTTTGAATTGTTTTCCTGAGAGACGACTCTCCAAAGTACATACACGTAGATAACCATAGATATATATCATGCATATATATATATATATATATACATCTACCTATTCGCACATAGATATATGTATAAACGAGATACGATATTTCTTCGCTTTGAAACGAACTGGATTACCTCGAAACATTGAAACAATTTCTATCGATTTATCGAGTGTCCTCGTCCCCTATTTAAAACCGATTTACGAAACGAGAGTTTTTAATTATTACTCTATTCGAACGTAATTAAAAGCAGATCGATGTACATCTCTCTTGTATTCGGACAAATATATTCGTTAAATGAAAATCACCATTGATGAATATTACACGCGTTAATACTAAATTTCTACACAACGCGAAACAACAAGCTCAAATTTTATTCAAGAAACTTATCATATTTGTATTATATCAAATTTATTATTTCATTCAGAAAACGTGATTACAATTCTTTCGCGTTTATGCAAACTATTTTCCTAAAAAATACAATTTAAAATAATATTAATATTAGACCGGATTTTATGTTAGAATGTTCATTGTTGCAGCTTCTAATCGGATTTCAACGAACTACATATTTCGTTTAATTCTCTTTCATTGTGTCTTTCTCTCCCCCCCCCATTCTCCTATTCCTCTCCCCCTATACCACTTGGCTTCTCGCACCTCGTTCAAAATTGGTCGAGAAACGAGAACGTCCGAAATTTCGCTACGTAAATTTCGACTTCGGATAACTTTCGCCATTACCAAGTGAGTATCCATACTAGTATACTTCTCCCTCTACCACCACCACCGTCATCACCATCACCACCACCACCACCAGTACCACCCCCGAGACGTACTTATCAACTTGAATATTTAACGCGAAGGAACATTAATCCGAATGAATTTTGATACAAATACACTTTCTGAAAATGACTTTTATTCATTAAATCGACCATTTATTATTTCCTCGATTAATATAATAAATAGTATCAAAGTACTAGGTACAATGATTTGATGAAACATTTATTCATTTTTTTTATTGTTTTTTTATTTAGTCGCAAATTTTTCTATTCGATCGAACGAATAAATCTACTTAAAATTGATTGACCCAATGATTTTCTATCAAAAGTACAAAATAATGTTTAAGTAATTATCGCAAAATTATTAATGTTATACAAAATTTATATGCATTAATTTGTAATTATTGAACACTATATTTGAACATTATTTGGTATTCGAATACTTTTCGTAATAATGTGAGATTAAAAAGAAATTAATTTAAATAATTAAAATATATATATATTTAGAATATATATAATAGGAGACATAATTTTCTTAATCATCTTATTTGGCAAACTGAATTCTACACTCGTAAATAATTCGGTATTCGAATTTTCGTCGTGTCTCGTAACACTTTAGCGAAACTGGAATGAACCAACTAATATTCTAAATGAAGAGAGGGAGATAGAATGAGAGAATGCATTTGGTGGCTAGGATGGATGCTGTGGATCCTTGAATGTGGTTAAGACGAACAACGTGCACAAATGTAAATAGGAATCTATGCTGAGGAAGCTCGTTTCTCGAGTCTGGAGGTCTGCGAAACATTGGTATGTAGGGTTACGAAGGAACAGACACCAACTTCCGGTGGGGTTAATGCAGCAGCAACGCGTAACTTGATTTGCTGAAGTTCCTTGAAGGCGCCGAGGCGACCAACCCGACCTCTCGGAATTCCGACCTCGTTCTACGAAATCGGATCTCAGATCTTAGCTCTTACATAGTACGTAACTCAAAAGTCCAAAGTTTCCAAACGAACGAATGAACGAATCACCCCACGAATGAACGAATCACCCCACGAACGAACCACCCCCCACGAATGAAGGAAGAAGAAACGAATGAACAAACTACTGCCATGGATGATGTCGAATATCTCTCAGGGATGACTTTCAAACTTTTCGATACATTCTGAAACTAACCGGCGAACAAACAAGCTTACAAACAAGATTCTTATTATTATATAACATTTCTTAAGATCTAGTTTGTTTGTCATTTACTGTGCGAGTTGTATTAATCAAATTAATTCTTTAATAAATGTGCGTAAATTAAAATAAATATTTCGAACACAATTGATGTTTTTTTAAATAATTATCTTCATTTCATAACTAATTAAGAAATGTGAGGATGAGAGAGTAAACAGAAATGCAGTGTTACTATAATATTAAAAGTATGTGTGCATAAGACTTTCTAGAAATAATCAAAGACAATTTTCTTATAAGGAAAAAATTAAATCACAAATCTTACAGAAAAATGAAATGATAAAAGTATGAAGATCGTTCGTTCTTTATAACTTAGCCTTCAGTTGTCAATTCGAAACGAGAATTGTATAATAAAATTGCTATAAGAGGACGTAATCCTCGCTACGCATATTCGTTGTTAATACGATAAAAGGTCGCTCGCGTTGAGTTCTCTAGAAAGTGAGCTAACTTCAAGAAGGTACTAACAAAGTTTAACAAATTCAGAACTAGCAATGCTACGGATTAGATTTTATGAATCGGCCAAAAGTGCTATAACCGCGAAAATAGTTAAGTTTCGAGTTCATAGTGCACAAATTAAAACATAAAACGAGAGTATATGACAGGGAGCCGAAATAAAAGTTCTCTTTTAATTATTGTTGATTCTATTAGCGTTTTCTTAAAAAAAAAAAAAAAGCTTCTACAAACTAATTAAGCTTTCTTTCAGACGAACTTCGTAATTTTTCTTACGATTAAATGAATTTTTCTTTCTTATACGCAAGCCTAGAAAAATAAATCAAATGAATAAATTATTCGTTTATCTTTTTTTCTTTTTTTATTAACTTTTTACTTTACCTTATTTACCAATTTTAAAATCAAAACTTTATAAAATTTCTGAAAAGTTTAAAAAAACTTTAAAATAACTAAAAAAAAAACATTTAAGAACCATTGGTTGAGATATAAACTAAAAAAAAAAGAAACATTACAATAAGTTCCATCAAGAAATAAATTGCTCATTTGTCTTTTTCTATTATTTTAATAATTTTTTACGTGACCTATTACAATATCAAATTACAAATTAAAAAATTATAAAAATAGGTACCAATCAAGAATAAAGCAGTCAAACGAACAAAACAACCGCATAGTCATTTACCATGTAACATGGTGCAACTATAAAAGACGATAGGCTTGAATCAAGATAGAAAAGGGAAAGATAGAAAGAGAATATGAGAGAGAGAAAGAGAGAGAGAGAAAGAGAAGTCAAGTGAGTGCACGGAAGTCGTCGCATTTGCATCTGGAGTGACGTCAGTGTATCCAACAAACGGAATATTCACCACTCATATACATATCGAGGCCAGGCACCTTATCACGCTTTGCCAATTAACCACCCCTTCTCAACGCACAACTCTGAGCCAGCCTCTCTCCCTCTCTCTCTCTCTCTCTTCCAAGCCAACCCTCTTCTCTTCCCACCTCCAGCCTTGTACCCCTTTGCGCCGGTCGTTTGGCAAACGACGAAAATTCAGCACCATTTTAGGCGAAATCGACGTTAAAGTTATCTTACCCCTTGGATACAGGGTGCATTCTCTGCATACGTATCACCGATTAACTTGACGACTCGTCTTTTGAATTACATTGTCGAATTTCTCTCCCTCTCTTTCTTTCACTCCTATCACCCATTCACTGACAATCTCTCCCCCCTCTTTCTCTGGCAACCCTTTTCTCTCATTATTACATTGTGGAATATTGTTCATGTAGTAACAAATCAACGATTCGATTACCAAGCTCATCTATCAATCGTAATCCCTGTTACGTTAATGTCCAAATTGTCAATCGATATTTCCAAATTGAGGACTAAATATCGAGGAATATGTAGATATGTATACATGCTTGGGTGAATGTGTATTCGTGCGCACGTATATGTATGTATGTGTGTACTATATGCGTCGATGAAAATGGCGACGGTTCTATCGAAATTTCACGAAATTGATGTAACTCGTGAATCTTCATTTAATATTGAAGATTGGGTGATTAGATTGAACTAGAAGAAAATTTATATAATATTTTTTTTTTATCAATGTTAAGAGTTCGTGTTGGTTAAAAAAAAAGAAAGAGGGTCACGTAAGAGCGTTTAGAAGTGGAATTTTTCCTTTAGACAGTGTTCTCATACCGGATGAAATTTGACTAGGCAAGTAGTATTTAGCTTGTTATTCTTAAAGCGGAATAAGAAAAGAAAAAAAAAATGAAATAGAGGAAAGAAAGTATGTAAGAATAAAGAAAAGAAAAAAGAAGAAAAAGAAAATGAAAGAAGAATCGACTTGTCGTGACTGCAACCAATAAGCAGGAGAATTTTTATGAACGTCTCATATTATCGATGGCTGCAAACACGAGCCTGGCCGGCGGCCAAATGCTACTGAATACTTTTATGCATTACTAAATGCGAACGGCCGATGGTTAACGATCGTTGCATGACGACTTTCGTGAAAATGACGGCCAACCGGAGAAAAATCTCAAATCCTTTTATCTCACTGAAAATGATAAAAAAGAAAATAGGAAATAAGAATAAACTAGAAACAAACAAGAAAAGCCACAAACGTTAAATGTTACAAATTGCATAATCATGATGACCAAAATTTAGCAGACGACAAATATAAATAAATTGATTGATTAAAAAATTAGATGTTCTTTTTTATCTTTCTTCTATTTTTGTAATTTTTTACTTGACGTAGTACAATATTAAATTACAAACCAAAGAAACATAATACTAATTGCAATCAAGAATTAGTCAATTAAATTAACACAACAAACACTGCATTAGTTATCGTGACAAAAATCGCAAGGCTAGAAAAATGAATAAATAAATTCAGTGTTTTTTTTTCTTCTTTTTTTTTTTTTTTTTAATCTTGCTTCTATGTTTTTTCTTTTTATAATTTTGTGCATGCATGAATTTGTACAATTAAAAAATGTACGTATATGCGGCCTCGTGCATACGTCATATCGACGTACAAAAGAGCGCGTAAAATTCGTGTAAACGTCACGGTTATTAAGAATTATTCAAATATTTCACGTTGGAAACTAACTGCACATATATATATAACATTGGTCATTTTTCTTCCATACGTATGTATATGCGTATCAGCAATCGTTGATTTTTGTATATTTCAAATTCGTATGAGATTTCACAGATTTTCGATTAGATTGATGATCGATCAATCCTAACTATTTTACGATAATCGTTTAAACAAAAATAAACTTTTAACGAGTAATGATTTAAAAACGAAACTATACAATTTCATTTTCAAATTAATGCACAAAATTATAAACTCCTATATGTGGTTTCATATCGCGTGTACGTGTGCATATGTATGTTATTTATTTTAAATAGGATGTATTGTAAGAGTATTATTCGCTAGACCACGATTTCATTTTGAAAACAAAATATTTCCATCAAATAATTTCCGCATTTTATATTTCGTGTTAAATTTATTATCAGTATTTAATTCTCTTAAATAAAATGAAAATTTGTGGAAAATATTTTCCTACGGGTCGAATCAAATCAAATCAATGAACGTTCGTTCATTGAGCAACAATAATTTACGATGACGACAAACGATCGAACATAAACTTCGCGTTTATCCTCGAAACAGTTATACCAGTATTTCCCCTCTCTTTCTCTCGTTCTCTCCTCTCTCTCTCTCTCTCTCATTCTCGTTGATTCTCGTTCGTTCCCTTAACTTATTGTTACAGTCAGGTTGCATGAACTTGTGAGAGAAACTAGCAAACAGAAATCCTCGAGCTACGATAAGAGGATTTGGCGAGCAAGTAAGTAAGTAGTCCGATAGCTATTTCAAATTAAACGCATGTCTGTAAAAGAGAAAGAGAGAAAGAGAGAAAAAAATGATGGGGATACTTGACATTGAGCAGAAGTTAAAAAATCTACTATGAGATTCAATGTGACGACAATTGAAATGGGATCATCTAAGATTTGTCGAGAAAAATATCTAATGGAAAGGTGAGAAACGAGATTGATATAAAATGAGATCTAATTGATAGGATTTTAATAAAAGAAGAATATGTATTTATCATCCTTGTTATTAATTTTTGTTCTTTCAAAAAAACAATTCATGTAAATAATCTTAATAATAAAATAACAGTTAATCATCTAATGATCATTATTACTATTATTATAATTATTATTATAATTTAAATTCAAAATTAAATTAGAAACGGTCTATTGTTTATTCCAATAAATGTAATCTTTAAAAAAAAAAAAAAAAAGATTAATTCAATTAAATATTAATAATATAAAATAAAAAGTATCCATTTAATAAATAATTCTATATAATCGAATAATTCTCAAACAAATAAAAATAAAATTTGGTAAAAAAAAAACAGTTCACAGGATTACTATTAATAATTTAAACAAAAGATTTAAACGATTATTACAATATAAATTTAGTAAAAAGTTAAAGTAAAAAAGATATAGATATATATAAAAGGGTTTATAAATTATTCGAAAAAAAAAAAGAACAAATGAGTTCGTTCCAGTTAGTTAGAAACTTGGTAAGAGTAATCATAGGAAACGAAAATGTATCGAACGGTTAGTTCGATAAACGGATAACGTTTGATAGTAGTTAAAGGCGGAAACTGTACAAGAAGGATAAGATGAGGAGGGGAAAGGGAGAAGGGTAGAGAGTAAAGGGTAGGGGTTAGGGGTGAAGAGGGGGGTGGGAGGGAGGTAGGGAGGGTTGTATAGGAGAAGCACGTTCGCTCGTTTGGTTACCTAATTCTGCTCGAAGTTAAACTCCGCTCGTACCGCATACAAAGTGCATTCTACCGGCGAGTAGTATGGTTAAGCGGTAAACGGCCGAGAGATCCATCTCCGAATCCGGTCAGATTTGTTTGGCTAACGGCACGTAGTACATAGGTTTCGCGTACGCATACCAGCAGAAAGAGAGAAAAAGAGAGAGAAAGAGACCCGTTTTCGCGAAAATTCGTTATGAAAGAGAATGTTTGTGGGATACCTCGGTCCAACCTTTAAAAAGGCACACATGAACATTTGCGAAACGTAAGCGATTTATATTTCGCTTAATACTACGGTAAACCTCGTAAAATAACAAGAGAACAAATATTTTTTGTTAGATAATACAAGTACACATATAGCGTACAAAAAAATTTGGGAAAACATAAAAAGAACATAAACAAATGTTGTTAATAAACCAACGAGTGTTTACTAAATAAAATTAAATATACCGTTGCGTGCATGTAAATTAACAAATTTGAACGTAACACCTTAAGGAATCAAATTCATGGAAAGTCAAGGAATGATTAATCAGATTTGAGTTAAGAAGAGCATCTAACAAGAAGACGTTGGAGGAACGTAGAGAAATAATTATAGAAGCCATATAATCGTGTTGCATCACGACGTGTACGTCGTTGACAAGGACTAGAACGAGAAGGAAGAAGGTAACGATGAGGATGAGGTAGGATGAGAGGAGGACGCCTACCTAGCTGATGCCACTTCACATCGGCATACTTCCACTCAATTAGATCTTCCTACTCCAATAGCGTACGGTGAGAACTTGGAGTTCCGGCATGTTACTTCCGCATAGGTTTATTCAAATTATCCGTCCCGGGAATCCCGAAGTATTCCGTAGGAAATTTCTCTAATGCGCTTCGTGCGGTTACACGAAGCGAATAACGGATTCTCCGTGTCTACGACATAAACTTCAAGACTCATGCGACCGTCATGACCACATGATACACATGTATTCCATATATTATCGATACTATAATATATCTATATACAAATACACATATTAACTGTACATCGGTACCGTTTTAGATCTTGCCATGTTTGAATAATTATTTTTATTTTTCTATTGAAATTATTCAATAACAAAATAAGTTTATAGATAATATTTTTAAAACCCTAAAGAGTATTAATAAATTTTCTCAGATTTTTTTAAATAATAATAACATTAAAAAAAACTCACCCATTTGACGTCAGTAAAATTTACCATGCCGATAAATTGTTAATATGTATATCTATATATCCTTACAACCATCTAAATATATTATAATATTTGTAATATAACTTGTAATATATTGTTTACAATGTAATATTATGTATTATGTAAATTAATCATAAAATATTAATTTATTACTAGCGACTTATATATACAAGTCTATTTATATATCTATATCTATATACAAGTTTGTATATATCTAGATATATTACTAAAATAAACATATAGAGATAAAAAAAACGATTATACTTAAGTAAGCGAAAAGAAATAGACTATTAAATGTATTGAGGAGAGAATGGAACTCTAATTGTAGAGAAGTAACAAATCGATTCCTCTCAACACAATAGGAAAAATCACTCTCAATGATAATAATGACGACGACGATAACAATAATGACGACGATAGTAATGATGATGATGATGATGATGATGATGATGATGACGACAACGATGATCATGATCATGATGATACTCTAAGATCGTTCTCGTTAACGGTAGAACGACAATAGGATCGAAATAATCGTAGTAACCTTTAAATTGTTTCTCTCTTCGATGGCACCTATCGCAATTGTGTCTCTTGTAATTGTAAGAGAAAGAGAGAAGGAGATATTTTCCAAA
Source organism: Polistes dominula (assembly GCF_001465965.1). The sequence goes on from NW_015148970.1 coordinate 526,454, forward strand.
AGGATACTTCTAACTACCCTTCTAGAAAGTAATTTAACGTGAAATGCAACGACTAAAACTTACTCTAACTGATAATGTTACAAGTGTGTGTGTGTGTGTGTGTGTGTGTGTGTGTGTGGGTGTGTGCTCGTATAAGAGAGAGGGAGAGAGAGAGAGAGTGAAATTTTCCTGGCTTTTCTCCTTCGTCGAATCTCATCAGATTCGATGCGTTTATTTGAATTTAAATTCTATAATAATTAGTTTAAATAAAATTAAAACAAAAAAGTACGAATAAAATATTTAACTTATTGTTTTACTTCTAAATGTATTATTCTAAAGAAAAATGACGTAAAATAGAAAATTAACGTTAAAATAAAATGTTTAACTTAATTGAATGATCATGTGTTTGTTGTTTTTGTTAAAGGCACAACGATCTACCGTGGAATATACGCAAGTTCCTAAAGAATCAGCTACGAGGATTCAGGTTTGATGATCTTAGTGACATCCGTCCTTGGTCTGGCAACGCCTGGAGTCATACAGATCTAAGGAGATTAAGAGAAGGAATGGTCACTGCTCAGGTGAGTTTTGACTCATAAAAAAATACGATTGTAATCTGTCAATTGAAACCTTGTTAGTTAGCAGTATTAATATTAAGAAATGTTTTCATCTTTGCTTTTGGCTATTAGAAATATAAAAATGAAAGAGATAAAAAGGTAGTTGAGGAAAATTAGACAGACCTAACTAACAACAAGAGAACAAAATCGAGATAGAGATGAAGTGCTCCGCACGCGATATTCAACTTTGTCGCAAAAACGTAGGATCCTCGATTCGCTTGGAAACTAAATTGGTGTAAACGCGAGGATTGCGTGTACCCTTCGAGCTATACTCACTCAAACTAAATTGCTCGGAAATACTCTGACTATTTTCTCTTTCCTTTCCTTTCYCAACGTCGAAAAGTTCATTTCTACGGTAATCATACGATTACAATTAATTTCTCTTACAAAAAATTTCTTTGGTTTTAATCAAAATTAAAAAGATGGACCATTGAAAAAAAGAGAGAGAAAGAGAGAGAGAGAGAGAGAACAAAAAGAAACATAAAATTTAGTCATAGAATTAATGACGCAAACCACGATTGAAATCCAAATGCGGAAGGAAATAAAATTAGCAAGTTGATAATTTGTAAAGAAGAATGAGGATGAAATTAATGGGGCGAAAGTGCAAGCAAAAGTAGTTCGAGCTCTTAGAAACCTACAGCTTACGCTTACGTTTAATTAATCTTTATTTGCGTACGAGAAAATCACTCAGAAAGTCTAATATCATTCTATTCTAAAGTCTCGTGACTGCGGGGTAGATTGTCTACCTCTACTTGCCAGACGAAATATTCCAAATCGCTGAGAGATTCCATTATCGAAATTAACTATGTCTGTCTGTGTATATTTGCCTTTCTTTCCCTTTCTATTTCTGTCTCTCTTTCTCCTACACATACACACACGCACACACTCAGATACGTCAATTTGTTTAAATTAAAGTCACCTTCACTAATTTTATACGACCGAACGATCCTCTAATGAGTTTCAGTCAAACAAATAAAATCAACGAATTAAAAAGATTTGTAATTTGTTTCGCTATAAAATAACCTGTTGTTATCTAACGTAAATATAAATTAGTATACTATAATGGATTTCGAATGAGAAAAAGTAATTTTTACGCTATCTTATTATCTTAACTTTGTCAAAATTCGAAAACGAAATGCGAAATATGAAAGTGTTGTTTGCAAGATATTATTTACATAGAAAAAAAAATGATGGTGGTAGGAGATGATAGAGAAAGGGAATAAGATGATTAATGTTACTTCTTTAAATATTGATATACGAAAATTTCTAACTCATGTTGGAACAATGTTGACACTAAAAAAACACGTTCCAGCATCTAATATCAACGAAGTTAAAGTCTCCTCTTATTCCATTTATTACATTTCTTTCTTCTCTCGTTGTTTCTTCCTCTGTTTACCGATATCATTTTCTTATCGTTTGAAATTTATATTAGACGTGAATTTTTCTTTTGTTTACATGACTCGACAAAGAAATAATACTTAAATCTGATAAATAATACAATTTATGCAATATTTAACTAAATGATAAATAATTATAACAAAAAAATAATTAAAAATATGTTAAAATTAGTATTATTTGTAAGAATGTAAGTGTAATTAATTTGTTTAATTTCTATTTGATTTTCGCTTATATATATAAAGGGCTGATCAAACGTCAAATATATAATACGTTAGGTTTCCAAACGAAATCAAAACTAAACAAAGCGAACAAAAGAAGAAAAATCTTAGTGACATTTTTACGGTTACAGTTAAACGAGTTTAATATTTCACTCTAGGTATTTCTACGAGGTTGCAAAATTTAAACGAAGGAAAATGTACTCCTTGAACCATAACGTTTCTCCCATGGTGAATTTGATGGAATATGTAGAGATATGTACATATCTATACCAAACAAAAAATAACGCTCATATTCTATTCAAAAACAAATATTTTCCCTCAGTGAAATATAAACAGGAAAAGTTTCTTTTCGAAATCCATCGCGTTCGATTCGACTATTTTAAATCACGAAAAAGAACATCGATGAAACGTTAATCAACTATTCTCCAATCAATTTTATTCCTTCATTCGATTTCTTGTAATTAAAAAAATAATAGCAACAACAACAAAAAAAAAGAAAAAAGAGAATTGAATTGATGACGTAAACGTGAGGGATCAGTGAAAAGTCTAGAAAATGGTTGATATTCGATAGATTTACGAGCTTGCCAAAGCTTCTCTTTACTCTACGAAACGTTTTTCCCCCTTTGGTACGTACCTCTCGACAATAATTCCTGTCGCAAGTATGAAATACGCGTAATAACTTACATCTTTATATCGCTGAACCGATATTGCCTTTCCGAAAGTCCTTTATGTTAAAATATATGCATATAATATCATAGAAAAATATATACATAGGTACAAGCATGTAGCAAACCACGTATCTCTCATATAAACATAATATATCTACATATATACATAGATACAAGATGATACTTCATAACCTTCAGGAATGCAATCGTGCGATGCCTTTCTTTCTATCTGTCATGATTTCTTTTTTTTTTTACTCTTCTTTATTTCTTTTCCTTTTTGTCTCTAACGAAAGGCGGACTGTGCTTTTACGGCGGTGGTTTCGTAAAAACTGCTTCGCTAAAAGGCTACTCCAGAAGAAACTTCCTCGAGTATTCTGAATATATATACATACTTATATATCCAGCAAACTGCACTCGCTCGTTAACAAAGTAATCTCGAAATGGAGACCCTCTATCAGAAACCGGACGAGTTGATAGGACAACCAAATGGAATGTTCTAAAGTTCTTTCGAAACATTATTTTCAAACTAAGAAAATCGACAAATCGTTGAAATCCTCCTTTTTTGTTTTCACGGTAGATAAGAGATTATCTTACCTTACTGTCATCGTCGTAGATGTTAAGGTTTTAACTTTGTAACCTTAACTGGTGATAAAGGAGGAAAACGGTAAATCATGCGAGTATAGTAAGCTTTCCTCGTACTGAATACTCAATCTACTACTTGCGCATATGCATGCCGGTAACTGGCATGAGCAGTTCTACCAACACTACGAATACTACGATTCATCACTGTCCTCGTTCATTCAAACACGAAGGAAACCCATCCACCGTGAAAAGGTTACGAATCATTGATTACGAAGTCAACGAGAATTCACTTGCGACGACTTCAAACTACTCACCCTGTTTCTATATCTCTCTCTCTCTCTCTCTTTCTCTTTTTCTCTCTTTTTCTCTCTTTTTCACTTCTTAACTCAACCTCTTAAGAAACCTTTCTCAATTTACGATCAGAAAGAGAGGGGAAATTCTTTAGGGTTGGAAAGTCGAAGGGAAATTACTAGACTCCTCTTCAAACTACTTGTCAAATAGTAGTAACTTGGCGAATAAATTGAAAAATCATTCTACTATCTCATTCTACAGTAGTTTTTTCTTTTTTTTTTTCAATCGAAGATCCATTTTGTTTTAATTCATCGAAAATTCTCTTTCCTTTTTTATTCTCCCTTTTTTTCCCATTCTATTCGATTCCATTCGTCGAATCGAATTATCCGCGCGAAATTTACTTTTTCAAAAAGTAAATTTGATCCATCGATTGATCGATCACGTCGAAGCTTCATTCGATCGATTTCGCATAGTTAAATATTCATTGTCTACGACGAATCGAGTATTTACCAAGGCCGATGTCTGGCCATAAACCTCTTTGTTTACTATCCGTCTAGCTATATATACGTTTATATACTCATTGACTCTAGTCTGGTTCTCCTACTAAACAGAGACACACACAGGTTTACAAATACACGTACGGGGTCTGTAAAGACAATTAATTTGCTAATAGTATGACATTTTTCGTTTGATATTCAACTTTTCATTCGTAATAGAAAAACAATGGATATACAGTGTACACTATCGGACGAAAGTACCAACCAAATCATTTGCCGATTTCCATAAAAATTCAATACACTGATTTACTAACACTGAATTGTTTACTTTAAACTTTCCTACTTATATATATATATTTTTTTTTTCATAAAAAAATTACTATTTAATTTGTTCATATTTTTGTGTGTTGCTTTTTATGCTATTTCAAATAGTAATACAAATTGTTGCTTTGAATTCTAAAATCTGAGATGAAATGTTTCTGATACAAGACGAATAATATTAATATAATATAATATACTTAAAGAACAGTTGTTTCTCGGAATTTACGTAGATCGATATTATGGATAAAATGAAAAACAGAAAAAAAAAAAAATAAGATGGCATGATTCCGACATGTGGCAGTATCGATACCAGTACGCCGATACTTTTATCGTCGTTACCTTGGAAAGAAAGTTTCTATCCTCGGATACTTGGGGATCGCTTTGCTACATGACCTACCACTATACTTTTTTCACTTCTTCCATGTTCTCAACACGTCAGGGTATGTTCCACACGTGCACATACATCTAACGCACCTACTTACACACGTAATACCTGAAGAAGAACGTCGAAGATCCATGTATGATTCCCCCAAGTATTTCCTCTCTGAAGCTCCTCAAGGATTTCTATACGGAAGCGGTTAGATGTAGCACTTCCGAACCAGGTGAAATCCCGGAAGTGAATTTCAAGATAGAAAGATAGAAAGATAGATAGATAGATGTGAGAAAAAGAAAGGAAGAAATAAAAAACAAAGAGAAAACTCTTGTATTTGTGAATACGTGTAAGCACCAAAAAAAGTATACAAAATTTACATTGCTGATATACCATTTCGTACAATTTAGGGAGAAAAAAAATCGTAGAAAAAGCGAAATCTAAGTAAAAGCTTTCTAAACGTTTAAACGTGAATATTTAGGGAATATCGTATAGCCCATTTTATCGTGGCCTTTTAAGAAACCGAAAGGACTTTAGGGGAGAGAACGTTTACGATTGTATCTTCTCCCTTCAAACGAACGTTCTCCGAATACCTCCTTGCTATTTATTCGACGGTAGATCGGGTTTTCACAATCATAGGTCACCTTTAAATAGAATCCCAAATGCTGAACTACGCTTCTACCACCACTACTCTTTCTTTTTCTTTCTCTCTCTCATAGCAGTATTTTTATGAACGTCTGACCTAAAACTCGACTGCGACTACTCGTTTTTGTGCGAGTACCAACACTAATGTAAACGAAAGGAAAGAAAGATGTGTGTTGTATATAAACGCACACGACTTTGCCAAGGTCCGACGTAAACCATGCCATAACTACTGTGCCTCTTCTCTACGTTCTTGTCTATATATATACATGTACATATAAACGTGTATGTGTAGAACATAGAAAATGCGAACCCCACGAACCTAAGAAGGACACACGAACGTTTCCTTTCCGTTTTCTCGTTAAATACTTGCGACTATAAAAATACAAAACCTTCCGATATTCCAGAGTATTTTCACACAGAACAAACATAAAATTTGTAACGTGTATGTGTGTGTTTGTATTTACCGCGACGATCGATGTTACTCAATGTTAGAATAGAACACTCGAAATAATGTCGTAGTGTAGTCCACTGATTTACGAGCCTTACGTAAAGTCGTTTCGAATGTTAGTGGTCATAAAAAATATAAATGAAAAATCATAAGAAGAATCATTTTGAATAAGTAAATGGCAAAAGATCGAAACACAAGATGTTTCTAAATAACATCTGAGGTGTCCCGTTACTAGAATATTATACGATTTTATGGTTTAGAATAAAATTAGGTATATACGTAAAAGGGATTAAGAAGAAATCTTTGAGGGGAGGGAAAAAGGAAATTAATTTTCGAACAAACTGATAATATAATTGTGTTCCATGGAGAAAGGTGGTGATAAAAATATTTGACGTTTTACATTTTTAATGTTTTATCGACCCGACGACCTTATTGATTCTCGTTCATGTTTTTTTTTTTTCCAACGAGAGAACAAAAATTCTAACGAAACGTATCGTCGAGATGTATGTAGGACGATTCTTAAATTATTCGAAACGAACGACAAACGTATTTATACTTGACTATACGTTAGGATTTAAAAAAGGGGAAAAAAAAGATAGACAGTTCTTGGAAGTATTACTAGGTTTACATTTGAAATTCAAAATATTATTCACCGGGTTTTATATACATTTTCTTTATACTCACGCTTAATTGTTTTCAACGATATCGGGAGCTAGTCTTCCCCCTCGCGTTTGAATTAAAGATGAAGTCCCGAAGGAAACGTACTTGTATTTCAAAGTATCGTTAAGATTATCGAGCGAATAATCGTATCATATTTCACAACTCACTATTGACAACTCTCATTCAATATTCACAATATACCAACCAAATTTTACGTACTTAATAACTATCTCCCTCTCTCACACTCTCTATTTATTTTTGTTTCAGTTCTGGTCAGCGTACACGCCCTGTCCATCCCAATATCACGACTCCGTTCAACTTGCTTTGGAACAGATCGATGTGATTCGCCGATTGGTCAATAAACATCCCGAAAGTATGGTTCTTGTTACTACGGCTGAAGGTAATTAGAAAAAAAAAAATTAATAATTTTTATAATCATTATTTTCATAATAACGCGCGATATGTGTGTGAGTAATGTTACAAGAAAATAACGTTGATCAATATTTACAGTAATATGGAAAAATTAAAATAAAATAAAAATCTAAAATATGCAAGTCCTTCCATCAAATGATTAAAGTAAATTCACCTTAGATTATTTTTCTAATTCATATTTATCTTAATCCTAAAAAAATTACAATAATAATAATAAGAATAATAAAAGAAAAAAATTTCCTTTTCCATCTGGAAAAATGAAATAGAAAATATTCAGATAATTCTCCCCTCAAATGATTGAAATGGTTTTTACCCTTATATTTTATATAAGAAAAAAATACGAGCTTTCGTATTAATGCAGAAAGGGAGTGTAAGTATAGGGTAAAATTTATTCGGATAAGATAAAAAAAAAAAAATAAGAAAAAGCAGAAGAAGAAGAAGAAGAAGAAGAAGAAGAAGGAAAAGGGGGAAGGCGAACGGAAAGCACGATTGCGAATCACGATGATAAAAGAAATTAAAATGGAGAGAAACTAAGTGAACGGCATACCACGGTAGTTCCATCTCGATTGGGTACCATCAAGGTAACGAGTGTTTCCAAGTTCCAATTCGAAAGGCTCCCTTTGTCTTTCGAGGACGCGAGAAGATTGAGAAAGGGAAGAAACGGTGTGAAACGACGACATCTTCCTTCTGTTCATCGTCGTTGTCGTCGTCGTTGTCGTCGTCGTTGTCGTCGTCGTCGTCGTCCTCGTCGTTGTAGTCGTGATGAACCCCGAAGACGTTATTGGAAACGAGAAAACGAACAACTGGTTATAAAAGAAGAGAAAATAGAAGAAGAGAAAGGAAGAGCAAGAGAAAGAGAGAAATAAGGAATTGAAAGAAAATATCTTTTTATCTCTCGCGTCGTTCCTATTCCATTTTTCTCGAATTATATTCCCTCCAAAGTTGAAAGAGAAAAATAATAATACATAAAACGAAAGAAAATGGTAATATTTAAATACGTGGAGAAAGATAAAAAAGAAAAGAAAAGGAAGAAAAACAAGGGCATTAGGAGGAAACGGCAGTCTTCAAAATGGTGTTTCCAAGATGGAGAGAAAAATTTTCTCAAATGTCAAGACATTGTTGTTATTGTTGTTATTGTTGTTATTATAATACGAGTGTATTTCACGCGACGGCACGCTCTCCAAAGTAATGCGAATAGGATGGAAAGATGGAAACGCAGAGAGAGAGAGAGAGAGAGAGAGAGAGAGAGTGTATGTCGCCAAGGATGCATTGGATATGGAAAATTTCATGTGAAATGGAAATATCTTTTCTCGCTGGAATATATACGATCTATGCATGCATGTATATATGTATATCATCAACGTATGGTGCTTCGATAACTTGAAATACCTAGTCTTCGTGTAGCCTTATGTTGATATGGAAACTTATGCACAATATGGACTTTGGAAAAGTTACAAAAAGAGAAGGCAAAAAAATAGTAGAGAAGAAAGTAAAAAGTATAATAAATACAAAAAAGGAACAAAAAATGTATTAAAAATAATAACGTAGATACATGACAGACATTTTTTTGATCTATGCAACGATCGAACTAAAATGTTTGGAAACAGTTTTCTATGTTTTTCGTCTTCTCCTTTCCTTTTTTCTTTTTTCTTTTCTTTTTTTTTTTCAAAAACGTTCATCGACACGAAATAACAACGAGATTCTTTCTTTTATTTTTTCTTTCTCTATAATATGAGTTAAGCTGTTCAAAAAATAGGAATAAAGAATTCACGGGCTTATCCTTAGGAAGCCAATCCAGAGGATAGAAGGAAAGAACAAACGGGGTCGTGGAAAATGAGAAATTCCGGTAGAAATGGAAAAATGCTCCGGGGTCAGGGTGATGGTATTACCAGCAATGGTATACAATGGTCTTGCGTGTGTTAGTATTAATGCGTTGGTGGTGATATTCGCAGCAGGGTTCGCACGATATCATCGGGGTTCTCCGGCACGTTGCACGACGTTGGCTACTCTCCCCTCTGAACTCTCACCATTTACGTATTACACGTATACACGGATACTTTTGCGTCTATGTATGTATGTATGTATGTGCATATACAAGACGTACGCGCGTGTCAACGCATAAATCAGTGGACGTAGTAAATCTAGTTCCATCGTGCAGCAGCAGTAACAACAGCAACAGCAACAGTAGTACTACCAGCTTACTGCCTTTTATTCCCTCAGATCGTCCCTTTTTCTATTTTCTTCTTCGTGTTTGATCCTTTTTCATCGAGAGAGAGAGAGAGAGAGAGAGAGAGAGAAAATATATATGTTATAAATTACAATTTATTCTATCTGTTAGAACGAAGGAAGAAAGTAAAAGAATAAATAGAAAAACTATTGCATTACGTATTTACGTATTATATATCGACTTATCATTTGATTCGTTTGTTTGTTTTGTTTTTTTGTTTTTGAAAAGGAAAATTGCAACAACGACAACTTATAACGAGTACATAGCTGTTGACAACAACAAGTAGTGTAGGATATTAGCGACACAGTTTGCACGTGGTATTTTAATCGAATCCCTACCTACCATGAACCGCTTGCAAGCTCGCCAATTTGATTTTACGAAGCCGTCGGTCTACCCTTACACTAGTGGCTCGTTCGTCCCATTAAACGTTGGTCATCGAATTCGTTGAATAGCGAACGAATATCGAGTAAATGCTGATTGTGGAATACGCGAGTTTAGATAGCGAGAACAAGCGTGTACAATGTTTATTATCTTTTACGTAGAACCAAGCGCGTTTTGTAATCAACGGGAGATATCCAAGGCTATCAAAACCCAGATGGGCAATTCCGATGATTTAATTAATCCAAGTAAACATAACGGCTCGGGAAAATGCTATTGTGCAACTAATGATGTGCTATGTCAGAAAACGAAATAATATTTCCGTACGTTCAAGATGTAATTGACCACAACTTAGTTAATACAAAATTTCATCTAAAGTCTTATGAATCTTAGTATTCCATGAAGCTGATATTCCATTACTGGTTATATTACATCCTTGAAATAAAAATTTTCAGTCATTTATTATCGTAACATAATTATAAAACTAAATCGTTTGTACTAAAAATGATTCAGGATAAAATAGAAGGAAACTTACAGAGTGCTCATCAAATATTTCAATCTTGCTTTCAGTACCGCCTTAAATATTCTTGGCATCTTAAGTAACAACTTCTATAATCTTGTGAAAGTAATTTGAACTGAATTATATTGAAAATTCGTTTTGCACTAATAAAGATTCTTTTTCTTTGGTGAATGACACATTCAAATTGAACTTAATTATTAATTATATTGAACAAAACATTAATTTATGAATATTAAAGAAAATTAGTTAATATATATATATTCGTTTTTTAAGCAAATTTTTTCTAATTGAGTAAGATAATAAAATAATTTTGACCGATAATGTACTTACTCTTCTATATACTTCCAATTGTAATAGTGTAATGAACGATAAGAGGGTGAATAAGAATGAGTGAAATAATCGGAAACGACTAAAGTTGAATTTAATGTATAATTTCAGGGATCGAGAGAGCACACAAGGATTGTAAATTAGCGAGTCTTATAGGGGTTGAAGGAGGACATGCCATCGGCACGAGTTTGGCGGTCCTGAGAATGCTCTACGAACTTGGTGCCAGATATCTAACATTAACTCACACATGTCATACGCCTTGGTGAGTCTACCAATCAAGATACAAAATCATTCAGATCTCTATCGTTTAAGATTCCAAGATTATAATCAAAGTTCCGAAACGTGTCCAGTTTATCATTCCCTCATCTCATCGATAATACATACACCACTGTACATCGGTGAGATTAATTCAAACTTTCTTAAACTCCATTAATTTATTCTGTTTTTTTTTTTTTTTCATACTAAATTTTTAGTAAAATTTAAAAATCAATTTGAGATACTTTTGAAATTATTTTGGAAGATACCTAGCCGACTTTACGCTACGATGAAAGATAAAAGAATAAAAGAATGATAGTGAAATATTATTTTATGACGAACAACAGATGAATTCGCTTTTGTGTTAGTTTTACGAGTGGACGCGACAGGTGTGAAAAAGAAAAAGAAAGAAAGAGAGAGAGAGAGAAAGAGAGATAAAAATTCTTCCTATGGAAGGTGCTATGAATTTCTCGAAACTCAAGTCTTCTTTTATCTCTTTTCTTATTTCTCTTACTTTTCTTCTACTTAAGTAAGGAAGTAAAGTTTCAATTTATTTTACGATCCTCACATATCGTCGTTTCTCTTTCTTTCTGTATATTTCTTCCTTTCATACTCGTCAAAACTGAAGAAGGTAATACGATAACATAAACGTTAATATTAGATTACAATATTGATGTTTATTAGAATAAACAGATCGATTAACGTAGCTACCTAAGTTGCGAAAATGAACCAATCACGACAAAGTAAAATCCGATAAAGCAATGTCGTCCTTCACACTGTAGTAGAATTTCTACGTACGTACTACCTACGTACATCGCCAACGGGAAGATCCCGATTGAGCCTTACCCGTTGAATAATCGATTATTACAACTAGTATCTATCTAATACTGTATCATTGATGTTCTGTCAGACGGTTTAGAGAATAGAACGTTAATACACGTGATCGTCACCATGGTATTAATCCTTGATAGCATTGTTACGACATATCACCGGTATCTGACGCCATTGTTCAATCTGCTTCAACTACTATTAAGCGATAATTTAATGAAAATACAAATATACAATAAATAGGAATAAATGTTTATATTAGCTTGAAAAATTGTTCTAAAAAAAAGAAATATATATATACAAGTAACAATGAATTAAATGAAAAAATGTAAATATAAAATTGATCGAATGTTTTAAAAGATATTATAAAGGAAACAGTTGTAATATTAAAATAAAATTATAGAATGAATTTTGTCCATTGTTCGACTTACAATTAATTCAGTTAGAATTACAGTCATATATGAAAGCTAATTTGATAAGACTTTGAATAATAACAGTGTGTTATCAATAGTTTCAATAGAACGTCATCGATCTCGAATAAATGGTACAAAGTATCATATTATGATTGCGTGAGAATGTAGTTGAATATGTGATGAAGGTATTGCGTTAATGAGGAGAACGCGGTTAGAAATTGAACAACAATTCGTTAGACTCTGATCGTGTTTCTCTGTTAGGTAAATATCGTTATCGTGGTACGGCAATAGAACCGGGAATTGGTAGAGCCATGATTAGAAGTCATTGTATGGCAATAATGCGCACGATTGTAACTATAGAGTTACTGACCTGTTGGTTCGTTAGGGCAGACTGCAGCAAGGCGGATGAACCTGGTCAAGTGCCTCACGTCGGTGGTCTCTCAAACTTCGGTAAGGTGAGTAGAAAATTAAATTCCACCAAATTGGCCCAACTAGTGGCATTAAAAATTCATCGATCCCTACGTAGAATAAATTATTAGTAATACTACCATCAAAGAAAAACCTTAACGTTGTTTTCTCATATCCGTGAAATTCGTTACACGAAATTCATTATTCATCGTATATTCGATTATATATATATACTACCTTCTCTTTTTCTATTCTTTTCGTTTAAATTATTTATACACGATAAAATATTTTCTAACAGAATCAAAACTTTTTGAACAAAGATGTTTCTATTCGAAATTATCTTTTGACTCTTATCTGACACGAAATCCTTTTACCACACAATATGTATGTTGGTGTCGGAGATTTGAAATTGCAGCACAAATTCGTATTAATGATACAAATCCATAGAAAATACAATAATCCTTCGTATTGAATGTATTGTAGATAATAAACCCCTATAGAAATATATTTGATAAACTAAATAATTGAATAATTTAGTTAGAAAACATTTCTACATAACCTGTAGGTACAGTGGTTAAATAGAAACTACGAAGGAAGTAGCTTAGGCTAATGCACGGAATGTGTCGGTCTATTTTTCTCTTTGATTATTCAGAAGCAAGCTCGTGGAGAGTGAAAGCATCGGTCTGGACAGCTTAGAGTTCATTCACGAACTATCCTACTAAACCTTTTAGCACCAGTAAAGTACCTCTTTCCTAACCAAGAGAAAAGGAGAGAAAGAGAGATCTAAACCGGATCTAATCGCGACTTAGAAACGAACGTGAAAACGATTTAAATTTAGTACAATGAAAATTGTTTTGGTTTTGTTAACATTCTCTCAGAAATATACAATTTTTCTAAACGTCAAATATGAACTAGCTTGTTCAAAAAGTCTGAAAGAAAATAAAAATTAATTTTATTCAATAATTATTAATATTATTATGGTTTAATATGATTAAATATTAATTAAAAATATCAAAAGTTAAGCACATCGTCTTTAATATGAAATACTAAACAATTTTTTGTATGACTTATTTAGACTACTTACTGATTGATTTATATTATAGTAAAAAAAATATACATTTCTTTTTCTTCTTTTTTTATGCGAATATGTAATATATGTGACGGACATATTTCAATCATTCTTATTGATATATAATAGTAAGATATAAAGAATTGTGTCTATTGAAATACTGAAAACTCGTTGAAAGTTAAGGGGAGAGAGAATGGACACTGCGATGACGTGAGAAGATGAGGGTACTTTTTCGTGGTCGAAGGAAGATGAAAAATGACTTTAGAGATGCGGTAATCGAATGGATATCAACCAAATGAAAATCGAATGAAAAGAAATTTGAATATTCCGTTTATTCGTTTCAATGGTCGTAACATTTCTGACCCTTGTTGTCATAAAAAATACGCATCTCTTTATTGTCAAAATTATATTCTCTTGATAAAAAAATCATACATATTAATTTTTGTCACCAAGTAAACTGTTTTTTCTTCTCATTTATAAATGATCGCGTGTGAATAGAAATTATTCGAGATAAAAAAAATATAAAAAAAGAAATTCTCTTTTAAGCTTGCAGACGAATGTTTGAAAAAAAAAAAAAAAAAAAAAAAAAAATATTCGATTCGAATTTACAAAGTATGTCGTCGTGAAAGAGAATAAGAAGAAAAAAGGGGAAAGGAAAAAAGGGAGGATTAAAAAAGGAAGNAATTATATTCTCTTGATAAAAAAATCATACATATTAATTTTTGTCACCAAGTAAACTGTTTTTTCTTCTCATTTATAAATGATCGCGTGTGAATATATTTTAAACGAGATAAAGATATTCTAAAATAAGAAATTCACAATTAAGCTTTTTGACGAACGTGTGAAAAAAAAAAAAAAAAAAGAACAAAAATATTCGATTCGAATTTACAAAGTATGTCGTCGTGAAAGAGAATAAGAAGAAAAAAGGGGAAAGGAAAAAAGGGAGGATTAAAAAAGGAAGAGAAGAGAAGAAGAGAAGAAAAAGAAAGAAACAGGGAAGATTGTTAACGAACGTCGCTAAAGTATTCAACGAAGCTAAGATTTTTCTCCAGCCACTCCTTTCAGTTGCTACGAAGAAGAATAATGGTCGTACGATGTCCATTTTAATTCACCCTGATGAAAATCGATCGCGTTTCTCGCTATCATTCTGTAAACCTTCTTCTCGTTTCTCTTCCTCACTTTCATGATGTTTCTTCCCTCTTTCTTTCTCTCTCTCTCTCTCTCTCTCTCTCTCTTCCATTCTTTTATATATACATTCATACATACATAGAGATATATACATTTTTCTCTTTCTTGAAAAGTAACTTTTTCTTCAACACTACCATACCATTTGCTGAGCTATTCTTCTCTCAGTTTGAAAAAGGATCGGACCAGCAATTCAACGGTACCAACGTCACACCAATATCTTCCTTCGCTTACAAAAAGAAGTTATAAATCTTCATAGAACGTGAACAATGTAAAACTACGGAAAAAACTAGATGTTACACGTTATCGTGTAAACTTTTTCATAAAAGGAATCGTTAAATTACCAACGAACAATTCATTCCTAATTAAATTTTTCCTCTTAGAAAATTGATCAAATTTAATGGCAAATTTTCATTTGTATTTTTAGCAAATATTTCCTATATTAAACTATTATATGTGTTGTATATCTTATTAAATATTTTATCAAAGCAATAAAAATACTTTCGGAAATTGCATTTAACGAAGTATCACCAAACTTCATCGTTTCTTTTTCACGCAAAGTAATGAAACTCGAGTAAGTGTAAAAGTTACAAATTCTTAGATCAATCTTCTTAAAGGTGGGAAAGAAAGTACTCGTTTTCTCATCGAGCCTTTCCAGAAGGAGATATTTTATGTCCGATCTTCTCGACTTTTTTACACCTTGCTTCCTTCAGATCTTACGACCGTTTATCACCTACATCGTGGCAATAAACAGCCATCTAAAGTGGCCGATAAAAATTCCAAAGCTGCTTCTTCTTCTTCTTCTTCTGCTTCTTTAAAAGGATAAAAAAGAAAGGAAGGAAAAAAAGAAAGAAAGAGAAGGAGAGAGAGAGAGAGAGAGAGAGAGTAAAAACGTCCTCTCTCATCCTTACCTAACTTCGCAAATCCTTTTACCCTGAACGTACCACGAAATGGGCAGCTTTATATCTTTCGAAATTCAACCCCTCTATTTCTTCGATGTTTAAAGCTATATTTTAAGCACACACACACACACACACACACAGAGACATCCATGCATACACATATATAAGATCTTTAAGTATTTAATGTGTTGGATTTTCTCAACTTTTTCCTGTAACCTTCGATTTTACCTACAGCTTTCTTTATAAAGCAAAAAGTGGTATGTGTGTGTGTGTGTTCGCGTATGTGTAAATAGAAAGAGAAAAGGTAAAGAAAAAAAGAAGAGAAAATTTCATTGGTCGGATAACGACAAACTGATTGCGAAGCTTATCTACCTACGCGGAAAGAAAACTCTTTTACGACTCAACTGGGGGAGACCAATTATTTCAACAATTTTTTTTTTTTTTAACCTTTTAACCTATTCCTCTGAAAACAATTGTTCTTATTTCTTTTTCCTTTCTTTTTTCCACTTTTACTGATTATATAAAGTTAATCCAAAAATAGCAAGAACGTTGTTGCCAAAGGCAAGGCAACAACACTTCTGACGATAATAATGAAAGAAAAGGAAAAATAAAAATTAGAATCTAAATAAGAGTGACAAAAATGGAAAAAATAAAGAAAAGAAAAAAAAGATTACGATCTATGGGAATTTTTTTCTTGTTCAAAAGATACAACTTTTTTTCTCACATCAAAATGAATTTTCCTTCATCAAGTGGATTTTTTTTTACACGCGCGAAACTTTTACGAACAAAGAAACGTGAATCGATTAATCGTTCCACACTTTCCATGAAAGTAAAAACTAATGAAAAAAAAAAAAAAAACAAGAAAAAAGAAAAATTATTCTCACTTCAGTAAAAGTTAAACAAGTTTGGAAAAGAATCATTGTTTGATATACTCGATGAAAATTACAGAGATGAAGGAGTTGAGTTAACGGATTGGTAATAAATCAATTTTCTTTCTCTTATAACACCAAGTAAAAGAATAATTTTCACCTTTTGCTACGTCAGTCGATAAATAAATTACAACAACAAAGTACCTTTAATACTTATGTATTTTCTATTAGTTTAGTTTAATTGACACCGAAAAACTATCTTACAAATTGCTGCTGGCAGTCTGGAAAATGTTAAATTAAATTTCGATCAAGTCGAATCGAGTTCAATTGATTGATAATTTAATAAGAAAATGCCTTTTTAATATTGAACGTCATTTGTAAAGAAAGTGGTGTATGTAAATCTAATTTAAACAAAAATTAACTTGTTTTATTTTTATTTTAAGATATAGTTGAATTTTGATTTACCAGCTCGATTAGGGGAGAAATGACATGAATAAGTCAAGGTTTTACTGTACCATCTCAACTGAACTCGAACTTTTGTTAACAAACATAAAACAAAGGATAACCAAGAAACTAATAATCGTAACTTCGGGTTAATCAAGGTCCTACTGTATAAATTATCAGTTGAAGTATTGTACGAGTATACAATGAATGAAGTTTCTTTTAAAATAAAAATTCTTCTTCACTCCAATGACTTTTATAATACCTTCTGTATAATCATATTTAAATGTTTAAATAAATGAAAAAAATAAATAAATAAATAAATAAACAAGAAAGAGACAAAATAATATAGTAATAATTAAAATGATTTTAAACTTCACGTTGAGCGTAAAATAAATCTAAATAAATACACATAATTATGATTATGATTATTATTACGATTACTATAGGATGTTAACTATTCGTAAATGGTAAATAGGGGAATAAAGTTAATAGAAAATTCGTGGTAGACGATTGAGTTAATTAGAGGGTAGCCAGTGTAAGGATCGTGCTTTTGGCACAACGGAGAAGTCATTTTCTTCGCGTTATTCGGCGAACGTGCTTTCATTAAGAAACGTCGTCTACGACGTCTAAAGAAGGACAAACGTGTTTCTATGATCTGCCACGTACCATCTGCTCTACTACAAGAGGGCTGCACTGCTTTCCAGTTATTTTCTTGAGATCTCTTTAACGCGTTCTGTATATACACAAAGTTATTTCTTATCTTTTAGTTAACTTACGTAACTGACACAAAAACAAAATTATAATCAAAAAAAATATATATATATATATATAATAAATTAAAGAAGAAAATGGTTGAAATTTAGATTTTGATTGTCGATCTTTCATACAATCAGCATTTTTCTACCAACTTTATGAATTGATGCATGATTCGTGCATATATTATTTATATGCTTATGCATATTTATGTATATTTATTATAATAATCTCGAGCTAACTACTACTAAACTCTAATATCCTTTTGTCTTTTATTTTTTTGTCCTCCACTTCTTCCTCCTCCTCCTCCTCCTCTACGCTTACTCTCGAGGAATTTTAATTTCACTGCTCTACCCGAATATCTCTTCAGTGATATTAAACTTTCAAATCTCGACCTCTTTATTAACTTTCACGTGCTTTTTACTTCCTATTTCTTTCCATCTCTTACTCTTTACATTTCGACCGATAAATTATACCGTCAAGTATGACAAAGTTATCAATACATCTTCTTCTTCTTCTTCTTCTTCTTCTTCATTTTCTTCGATAAAAACTACTTATAGAAACAAAAAGTTTCATCTTTGAAAAAAGAAAAAATTAAAATTGTTCGATTAAAAAGATTAAAAAAAAAAAACAACGACGAAATATAAAGATGAAACGAAAAAATGATTGTTCACGTTAAAGACAAGAAAATAATGTTAAAATGTGAAAGATTTTCTTGCGGGTAAAGGAACCAGAATGAGGATTGAGTTTGGAATGTAGATGGGCACAGCTGGCCGATAAGTTTTCCAAAGCGTTCTCTCAGAACTGACCAGAGAGAGCCCTTTTGAGAACAGCTGCCGGCTTGCTTCCCGAAAGTTTTCCTCTCCAAATAGGTGCCAAGGTGTTGGTAGTTTCCTAACTGAAGTTACCTCTCTTTCTCTCTCTCTCTCACTCTCTCTTACTCTCTTTCTCGGTGATAGCAACATCCGGTAGGTATCTCTAGTAACGATACCCAGCGAAAGGACAAGTTTCATCTCATTTTGGAAGAACTAAACGATCGTTACTTGCCGCTACTGCTGTTGCTCCTGTTACTGCTTTTGATGTTGTTCCTACTGCTGCTGCTGCTGCTGCTGCTGCTGTTGCTGTCAACTTCGATAGTTCGATCTAAATAAAATAAAGGATACCTTTTACACGGATAAATAATGAAAATATTATCAAGATTAAAAATGTTATAATGAAATAACTCGAAGGATCAATTTAAAAAGTAGGAGAGAAATGTTTAAAAGCAAACTTAATTAATCGCCTTCGGCCTTAAAACTACAAAACCAATAAAACCATACCTTATAAATTCCAAACGAAAGAACCACCACCACCAAAACTTCGTTTATTGATAACCACAAATTTTTCGCATTATTGATAACCGCAAATTTTTTTCAACAAATTCGTAGCTCGTACCGTTCCATCATCATCATCATCATCATCCCCGATGATCATTTCCCATTATCGTGGTTTTTCCACTTTGCTAATATTACATAATATAGAAATACTCCTTTCACTCGTTCAGTTATACATTATGAGTGCAAATCAATGTAAATGGAAATCGCTTGGAAAATAAACGAACAATTTGTTTGGAAAATTGTATATAAACAACACTTTCAATCATTTCATTATAGAATATAAATAAATCAATCTAATTTTTAAATTTAATTACAATAAACTTCTGTTTACATACGATCGTTCAAACAACAATTAACGCATACTTAGACAATAATTATAAAATAGAATGGACAAAAATTCCGTTGGAAGAAGTGGAATTCAAAAGTTTGCAAATAAAAGGACAAAAAAGGAAAAAAAGAAAAAGAACATTCCTACGAAGTGGCGTAATATTTTTTCTTCTCTTCTTTTCCCTCTCGAAGGAATTTCTCGAACGGACGCAGGGGAGGAAGTAGAAGAAATAGAAGATAAAGAAGAAGAAGTGGAAGAATGAAGAATTTTTTTGTTAGGCGATAAAACCGAGGTACCTATGACAGTAGTCGAGGGAGGGAGGGACATTGAAGAAAAAAAAGAAAAAAAAAAGAAAGAAATGCTCGTGGGAGAACGCGAATTATTCGCGTCGAACGTTTTCAGTCGAACGATAGAACTCTCTCTCTCTCTTTCTCTCTCTACGAGAGACTTTTTTTTCCCCACGTTCGTTCTAGTCGTCGAGCAGCCTTAAGGGGTGGATTTTTCTGATAACTTGGGGGGAAAAAAAAAGAAGGAAAGAAAAATGTGAAAGAAGAAGTAAAAAATCTAACTGTCACTTGAGAGTTTCCTACTTTTGAGAGTATCAGACCAACATATAGAAAGAAAGAAAAAAGAGAGAGATAAAAAGATATGAATCAACAATAAATGTTACACCAAATGGAATATGGAAAGAGGAGGGGGAGAAAAAGGTTTAAAAAAAAAAGAAGAAGACATCTAACGATAAGTTTTCCATTAAAAAGACGAAGTACTTCATTTTGTACTTTTTTCCCCCTATTCGTACGTTTGTTCGTTCATTCCTTCGAACGATCCTTCTCTTTTATAAGTCACTAGGATAAAACGAGAAAGAGAAATAGAGATAGATAGATAGATAGAGAGAGAGAGAGAGAGAGAGAGAGAGAAAGAAGGTCAGTGATTATTCGTTCGGATAAAAGATAAACCATCGTCGTCGTCGTCGTCGTCGTCGTCGTTCACGGGTACGAAGGAAACGGAGGGAGAGCAAAGGGAATAAAATAAAATTTAGATAAAGGACGACGTAGAGAGGGAGTCTTCGCAGGAAATAAATCGTTCGAATAAGGAAGGACGACTACTGCTTTCCCTTCTCGACTGACTTCCTAACGTACAAATACACACAAACACAAACACACATGTAAAAAGCAGTACTACCTACTACTACTACTACTACTACTACTACTTACATTTTTCCTATCCTTTCCTTTTCATCGTGCATCCTCTTCCTTGAGTCAACGTCAAGAACATCGCGTTCTCTCACGCGCGGAGATTTTTCACGTTTCCTCCTCTCTTTATCCCTCTTTCCAACTGAAATACTATCTCGTCTAGTCCTCTTTCTTTCTTTCTTTCTTTTTCTTTTATCTTATTTCTTTTCTCTTTGTTTTTGTATTTTTATCTTTTTCTTCGTTTATCCTAAAAGAAACGATGTGATGAAAAGGAGACTCGCACGAGTCACGTTAACGATGTCTCACCGTTCTCGACTTACTCGACAAGTAGAAAAAGACAGAAATAGACAGGTAAAAGGAAATATACAGACAGGCAGACAGACAGACAGACAGACAGACAGATTGGCAGATAGGTAAAAAGATTGAGATGAATAAGAAATCTAGGAAACTTTATTCGGTTTTATTAGAGACAATGATTTAGCAAAAGTCTTAAAGTTGAAATGAAAGGTAAGCTACTTTATCGAACTAACTACCAAAAAAAAAAAAAAAAAAGAAAAAGAATAATATTCTTGAAATTCGTGATACAAGAGATAAAATCCTTAATAAAGATGATCATCTACTAGTCCCGAGAAAAGAAAGATTGAGACGTACGATTACGTGTCTTATTGATTCAATAACAAGAACTTTCTTTTTCCCCCAAGTTTTGATGACAAAGACGACGCCTCGTTTTCGTTGTCCTCCTCCTCTTTATCGTCTTTGAACGACACCCCATCATTTATTTTATTTATTACCTATCACACCTTTTTTTTCTTCTTCATCATTCTCTTCTTTTATTACGTAAAGAAGAGATAAAACAGAGATTCGTAATATATATTCGAAAAGAAATATTATTGATAATTAAGTTACTTGATTATACGAAAGATTGATAAGAGTTTATTAATCAAAATTAAAGTTAATATTATTAAATCGATCATAAATAATTCTACCTATTTTGTTATTAATACCTATTTCCATAATATTAATAATAAATGCGACAACCATACAAGGCTTATTGTTTGTTTTCTTCCATTTAAAGATTGATGCTCCGAATGTTAATATTTTTCTGTTTCTTTTTCTTTCTCTTTCTTTCTCTTTTCCTCTGGTTTATTCCATCAGTTCGACGTGGTTTGAATTCTAATCGTTATAGTTGGGCAAACATTACGAACCATCCGTCGTCTGCCTTCAATCTGGCGAGACAGGCCAGTGCAATAAGTGTCACTCGGATGTAACGTGTCCCTACTGTCAAACGAATCGATTCAAAGGATTCTACTTCCTACCTAAAGCTGCTTTTTCACAAAACTAACGTAAACTATGTTTCATACACATACACACACACACAGATACATAATAAATACATAAATAAATAATTACACACATTCTATAGATGTACATGTACATTTTTCACGTTGAAAGAGGATAAGTTTTCTTTCGTGTCTTTTAACTCTAATTTTTCTTCGATAAAAAATCAAACGCCAAAGGGTCATCGTTAAAGATAAATTGAAATTAAAAAAAAAAAAAAAAAAAAAAAAAAATAGAAAAGAGAAATCCCTCTTCGTTTTGACCAATTGATCGATCGTTCGCTCGTTCACTTGCTTACTTTTTCTTCTTCTTCTTCTTCTTCTTCTTTGAAAGTTTTTTCAAACCCTAAGAACTCACTCGCATTCATATAACTTTTCCGACTCCGACTTGAACAACTCAAGATTTCCCTTTTAATCTGCACTAGACGACAACAAAGAAAGAAGAAGAAGAAGAAGAAGAAGAAGAAGAAAAAAAAAAAAGAAAAAGACTTTTGAAAGGACTCTTTCTCGTTAATTTTCAGAGCATCGTTCTCGAGATGAATCGACTGGGGATGATGGTAGATCTATCGCACGTTTCGGTACCCACTATGCTAGACGCCATGACAAGTTCAAGAGCGCCAGTCATTTTTAGTCACAGCAGTGCTCATGCTCTATGCAATTCATCGCGAAATGTGCCTGATCACGCTTTAAGACATTTGGTAAGTCTTTCGAATATTTTAATCTTCCTTTTAAAGAAGAAGAAGAATTCTTCACCATTCCGTTTGTTTTAATTTGTGTCTTAACACTTTTAGGCGCGGACTGGTGGTATAGTTATGGTATCCTTCTACCCCCCTTTTATAAGCTGCAGCGAAACATCAACGTTACAAGATGTCGTTGGTAAGTTGTTTAAAATCATAACAACAACAAAAAATTATTTATTTTAACCTCTTAGGTACGACTGAATTTTGTATGTGTAGAATATTCTCGATAGAAAAGCAAATATCCTGTCGTCCTTAACAATAAGACAGAAACTTCCTCTTCTAAGACAGAAACGAAACGAATAGAAAGAAAAGTTCGAGTTGTCTCTCACGAGAACCACCAATTTTCTTCATGATATTCCTTGAACACTATATATATATATATAGCTCTTTCTTTTTCACTTTCTTTGTCTCTTTGTCTCACCTTAACCATTTCTCACGCGTTCGAACGTAGTAAATTATCCCACCTTCTCTATTTCTTTCTCTCTTTGTACAATCTCTCGAAAAGCAAAGGAAGAAAAGGAAGAGGAGCAAAGTGGCGAATTAGAGGGGGCAAGGGAAGAAGTAGAAAGCCGATTGAATAACGAGCTAGACACCCGATAAGAAACTTCTCCCTGTCTCTTTCTACTATTCTCCAAAGCGGACGAAGAAACGAACGCGAATAAAATCGGACAGGAGAGATAAACGCGAACGGGCAGACCAGTCTATTCTATATATATATATATACATTTTACATATATATTATATATACATATCTATATACAAATTCATACATGCATACACATAAAAGCATAGATGCATACAAATTCATATGTACATGCATACTACATATAGGACACATAGATTCATACATATAGAAACATAGAAATACACTTATTATACACATTTGCATACTTACATCGCATTATTGTAATTATTCACTAGCAAATGGTTGCATAAATCTTTAAAATCACGTGGACAATGCGAAACAGGTAAATGGAAGTGTATAAAAGCATTGTTTGGCAAAGAAAAGAACGCACACTAATTATTAAGCTACGATAATGTTCGATCCTAGTAAAGGTAATAATTTCAAAAATGTCTGCCAAAACTTTCCATTATAATTATATCAGCATCATGAATAACTGATTCTCGCATTTCCGCATTATTATCTTCCGTTAGTTTCTCTTTCGTACGGTGTATTATTATCGCAGACCCTAACGAAAAGCGTTCATCAGTGTGGAATTTGAATTGTTCCTACTATTACGATAAGACGATAGATAAAGCCGTTGTTTAAATAATTGTATAAGGAATCGAATTTCACGATTTTACAAATGTTATCACGTAATATTTGTTTCGAATATCAACGGATTTTGATTGCACCAAATTATCGTATCTACATTGTATATTGCATAAAAACAAAAAAAAAACCAATTTAAAAGACGAATTAATAAAAGCATTCAATTTATGGTTTCCTTTAAAAAAAGAAAAAAACCATTCAAATAAAGATTTGTTTAAGAAATGAAAAAGGTATTTCTAATTCGTCGTTATGTTTTTCGAAATAAATGAAAATATTAGTTAAAATCATTGCTTAGAAAAATCATGAAAATAACTTTGAAACGAATGTGAACAATTATACGCAATATTTGACGTTGTAAATCTAATTACATTTATCACACTGTCTCCTATTTTGGAATGTTTCAGCACACATTAACCACATTCGAAATGTCGCCGGTGTGGATCACGTTGGTATCGGTGCCGGCTACGACGGGATCAATTTGTAAGTGTTTTCACTTCTATTCTATTCGTCCTACGTATGTACGAACCTAGGAGTATATACGTCTAAAGAATTAATTAGCACGGAGAGTAAGAAAAGATAACTGTAGCTACTACATTCCAGCAAATATGCCAAGAAGATTGATTATACCTTCGCTCAAACTAATTAACGAACCATGCTGAATATATTTCCGCTTTTACTTTAACCGATAGATTTTTTTTCTTTCTTTCTTTCTTTCTTTCTTTCTTTCTTTCTTTCTTTCTTTCTTTTCCTTTCTATTCTTTTTTCTTTTTTACATGACGACAAAATGAAATACAATTTTATCTAACTAAGTCTATAGATATTCTGTCTTCGTATAAACACGTACGTGCGTTCTGTTTCATCGATTTCATCAAATAACAGCAAACAATCTAACGAACACGAAAAATAAATCTACAAAGAAAGAAAGAGAGAGAGAGAGAGGAATTAGATTTCCTCTTCCCTTTCTTACAAAGGGAGAGAGCTAATAGTTTATAGGACAATGAATTATTTTCAATTCTACACATGGACATTCAATGTTAATTCTCGAACAAAAATAATGAAATAACATCAGAAAGTTTCACAAAATAATGAATAAATAACTAATTGATTATAAATTTTAATTGCGTATTATGATTTTTATTTAAATGAATATAATTCATTATGCGAATTAAAAAAGGATCGAGTAAAAGGAAAGATTTATTATCGTATACGTATAATTCCCGAATTGATTGTTTTTTTTTTGCCTAGCTACTTATTAAACAAGAGAATTTGTAACAAAACAACAACAGCAAAAAATACTAGTCAATTCAAAAGTTCCTCTCGTAGCTTGGTAATCTCACATTAACGGAATATTCGCGGAAATAAAGAAAAAGACAAAGAGAAAATTATGGTTATGATCGTACGGCGAAAAAGAATTATAGGAAAATTTAAAAAAAAAAAAACAACAACAATTATAATAGCAAAGAAAAAAAACGTGTAATATAATATAAAACCCAAAGTGCATTAAATATTACTTTCTCGTATTATGAAAACGTCATAATTTCAAATATCTCTACGAACGCTTTTATATTGTCGAGCGACCACCAACATCACCACCACCACCAGCACCACCATGAAACCGGATATGCTTCGAATTTCAATGAGAATCGGAAAAGGAAAGAAAGGAACGCGTATTCAGAGAAAAATTTACCAAAGGATCGGTTGGAGTAAAACAAAGGGATAAATACGAAATAAAGAAAGAGAGAGAAAGAGAGAGAGTAAAGAAAAAAGATGAGGAAGAGGAAGGGAAGAGGGTTGGTGGTTATGTATCGTACGTGACACTATTTCGTAGCTTTAGCAGCCATCGGTTGGACGACTTATCCGTTCCTCGTGTAGTTTGTCAAATCAAGAAGCTCGCACGTTTCTGTTTGCTCTTCCCCTGAAGCGAGTTAAAAGCATCGACAGGAGGGCGGAAAAGAGGAACATATATAGGGATGGGGGAGATGGGTGGTAGAAGAGCAGTTTTAAAACGGGAGAATTGAAGCGACTGAGGTGATGTTGGATGAAAAGAGAAGGGAACAAGAGTGATGAGGAGACTAAAGGAGAGGAGAGGAGAGGAGAGGAGAGGATGGAATGTGTCGAGTCCTCCGGCGGTAACGCTTTTTACCCTTTTGTTGTTGCGATAGGTATCGGGATATTCGATTGAAAGGGTAGGAAAAATTCGGGATAGCTGAATGACGTTGAAAATATAGAACGACGAGCTGAAAGAGCAACAAAGTTTGTCGATGCTTGTTTTTCATTGAGAGAAAAAAGATGCGAAAGAAAGAAAGAAAAAATAAAAAATACAAAAATAAAAAAATAAAAAAATAAAGAACGAACAGGATGAAAGAAAAGAGATTGGAAAAATAATGCGAAAGGAGGAACGTTGTTTTGACAAACGTAGAAACGATGGAATAGAAACGAAAATGTTTCTTCTATCTTCACAATCGTACTTAAAGTTTTACGATAAGACAATGCAATATTGGTGATGGTGATGGTGGTGATGGTGATGGTAGCGGTTGTATTCATGGTTTAAACGCATTTTTTAAAAGAATAAACGAACAAGCTTTCAAAAGCTTTATAATATATATATATATATATGAAGAGAGAAAGAGGGAGAGAGAGAGAGAGAGAGAAGTATTACAAAGCATGTACACGATGTTAAACGACTATTCTCTCACAAGCATATAGATGGATTTCACTTTGATGTATTTGGCTTTTGTACATCGGTTGAATTTCTCTATCTTTTTCATAGATAAAAAAAGAGGAATTAAAAAAAGAATATCAACAACAACAACAACAACAACAACAACAAGCGACCTACGCGAATGGAGGGATATACATACTTTGAAAAGGATGACGACCACGATTGGTTCAGTGGCAACTTTATTGGACGCGTTATTTACGGTCAACGGGACAAATGTTCCTTTTGGAGATAAAACTAAATATCCGATAAAGTTTTAAAACGTGTATGAAATCGTTGTTGCGGTCTTCACATTATTCTTCTCATCACATTTTAATGTTATTTTTATGTACATCCGGTAATTATGAATAACATTATTTAACTTTTTTACATTTTTTTTTTTTTTAAGAATAATCCTTTTATTCACGTTTCATATTATCCCGAATCTATTGCAGAAAAATTCGGGATAAATATATCTAGACTGGGGGAGACCAAACAAAACTATATTGTAGGAAATTTTTCAAATAATTTTTACCTCTTTCAAAAAATGATTCTTCTTTGACGTTCATATACGACTCTCTCAGTTCGAGAAATATTGTATAAGTGAACAAAAGGTGTTTACATCGACATAGTACTCTAACCTATATATTTTTTAAATTCAGAAGGAAAACTGACCTAAATAAATTCCAAGAAAATTTATGTTGGTCACGCGACGAAAATCATTTTTTGTTCTTGTCTCAACTACAGTCACCACAAAATTACCACCACTATTTACTTTTACCAACAGGTGTATACTATAAAATAGTATACGAAATATGAATGAAAATATTTGCAAACTGTGAAGATATCTCATCGCAAACAAAAGTCACAGAGATTCTCATTTTAAAGAAGAAAGTCTATTGCTTTTATCATCTACTCATGTCAGTTTGATAACAACTCCGATAAAGTAAAATCGGTCATTTTCTTTTTTACAATTTACGACTCATTGTTAACGATTAAATGCAATTTCGAACGAAACGACGCATAAAAAAAGAAAAAAAGAAAAGTAAACATGAGAAAAATTCGTTCCAACGAAAGAAAAATGCACTCATCGTTTTATCTCCATTAAATTTGTTCGAAAAAATGTAGATTTATCGATTTTAAATGTACGATCATAGTCTTCGAGTCGTTAATTTCCTACGATAACGAAACTTACTTTTCTTATTCGATAATTTTTAAGCCGACGAACGTTCTTGTTTATCTTACTATCTTATTTTTTTTTTTTTTTTTAAACGCGAACAATAATTTCTTCTTTTTTTATATATATATATTTTTATCTTGAAAAACGCGTACACGTATGAGCTTTCATAAAATTCGAGAGACGGGATTATCGACACTGTCAATCTTGAGAAAATAAGAGAAAGGTGATGATAATCATATCGGATAGAAACGAGAGAGAGAAAAAGAGAGAGAGAGAGAGAGGGAAAAAAGAAAAAATAAAAAAAAAATAAAGGAAGAGAGATATTTCATGGCGAGAAAACATCCCATAGGAATATCAATGAAGATTTTGCTACGAGGACAAAAACAATGCGTAGCTTGGCGTATCTCATCTCGTTCTCTTTCACGAAAGGAATAGAACTTTAATATTGGTTCTGACATTTTTCCTCCCTTAAAATGAAACACATGGCTCAGGGAGAAACCTTCCACCAAGCGTGAATACCATGATGCTAACTTTTAATAGCAAGAATAATAACAAGTAGTAGTAGTAGTATAGCAATAATACAAAGTATATTCTCGTAAAACATATATTCAAATCGTAAAGAAAAATTGTATTACAATCGATTAAAATAGTTACTCGAATGCAACTCGAATCGAACGAATATATTTACAATGAATAATATTTCGTAAGGAAAGAATTTTTATTGACCATTGTAACCATTGAAACGATGAAATTTACTTGAGAAGCATAAAAAGGGTTGTTGCATTTAATTATTTGGAACAAGGAAATTGGGTCACCTATTAGAAAGAGGAAGGAAAAAAGGAAGGAAGAAAGAGAAAAAAAATTAAATGTACAAAAAAAAAAAGAAAAGAAAATATAAAAAGGAAAAAAGAAAAGAGTGGTAAAGGATCAAAAGAAGGAAAGGTGATATTACAGAGGCTAGGGGTTGGCCAATAAGCTTTTACGTGAGATTAAAATTCATATTAGCATAGGTATAGGAAGAAATAAAGGGAGAAAGGAAGAAAGGAAGGAAGAGAGAAAGATAGAGAGAAAGGCCTCAACCGCATCCTATTCGGCTCGCTTACGCTTAAAACGTGAGTACTCGGTAGACCCTCTATGCTAACCCCGATTCGCCACAATAACTGTAATGATTAGCGTTAATTGCGTCGTTAACCCGCATTTACTCGATGGCCTATTCCATGGCTGACACGTTCCACGCGTTATCACGAACAAAGCTTCTCGGTGGTTAAGAGCATCAAGAAAATCCTTCTATTTCGATCATGAAAATAAATTTCTCTCTCTCTCTCTCTCTCTCTCTCTCTCTCTCAAATTCAGTTCTCGATTTTGTACATTTACGAAGAAAATCGACGTTTTGATAAGCGACAAAATGCCGTCTCCTAGTTTAAAACGTATTTTCTGAACTTGACTATCGTTCTTGAATCCCTTGAAGTGATAAAAATAAAAAAAGTGAGAAAGAGAGTGTGTGTGTGTGTGTGTATGGTGATGGAATGCAATCCTGGTCTATTCAAAGTTCTTCTTTTCTCTCTCTCCAACTCTCTCGCACTATGTTTTCTCACCAATATCCTGTTCGAATCTTGACTTTTTCCTAACGTAAATCACTGTCAAAAGAACTATTTGCATAGCGCGTGGTACGGCACTCGGTATGCCGCGAAATAAATCGACGAAAAAGGTGTGTTGTTGAATTGAAAATTCAGGAATTAAAACAACGTATTCCTTCTTTCTTTCTCTCATCGCCGAATATTCTTATATAACTACGCTAGCTCATGATTGGTAAAAAGACAAATTTACGATTGCGAGAAAAAATGAAAGATTGGAAGAAACTCGTGGAGAGAAAATAGAAAATATAAAGGAATCGACATTCGAATGAGAATGGGGACCACCGAGTAAAAAAAAAAATGGAGTACAAAAAAAAGAATGACTGGGCAAATGGAATGAAGTTGCAGTATGTGTTCTACGTCCAATTGCAATTTCGAAATTCGACTCTCAGGAAAAGTCAACTCTCATGTGGCAGAAACAGTCGATGTACATGGCTGCTGCTTCTGCTGTTGCTGTTGCTGTTGCTGTTGCTGTTAGTGGTGGTTCTGGTTCTGGTACTGGTGCTGGTGTTGGTGCAGAGTCGCATAACTGCCAGTTTCAGCCACGACACGATGCGCCATGAATAAGTCCCTAACCACTCTTGCTGCTTCGACATTGTCAGCCGGCTGGCTTTCAACGGATCTCTCAAACCCTCGTTTTCGTAGCCCCAACCACCCACACATCCCTTTCCTATCCGTTTCTCTAACAACGTAACCCTCCCCGACGACTGTGACACCCGTAATGAGGAGGAGGATCGAAAATCACATCGTCCAAGAGACCCTCGTCGTATCATCGTCAGACAAGATTTCATCACGAGTTTTTTTCAATTTTATCTTCTTCCCTCTTCTTTTCTTCGTTTCTCCTTGTATTTTTATGTACAAATGTGTATATATGTAATAGATATGAAGTATCGATAAGAGTTATTACACGATAGTTCGATTCTTTTGTTTTTCTTTTTTTCAAGCGAACGTTAATTGTAAATTGGAAACGTTGAGTACCTACGTTCTGAAGAGTACTGTTACACATTTCTTTTCATTTTTTTCGGTTCTTGCATCCTCATGTGTACATATTTAGATATATTTTCCTTTTTGAGGTGAATCAGAAAATCGACTCGAAAACAAATGTAAATTTGCTCTAATTTGTTCGTTCGTTCGTTCGTTGGAAGAAAAATATTCTTTTTTTTTTTTTTTTTTTTTTAACAAAACTCGTGTACTGATTTTAATACGCGAAACGAAAAAGAAAAAAAAGAAAAAAATGACCAAGGTAACAGTACAAAAGTGTAACGTCCGAATAATGAGCGAAGAGAGAAAAAGTAAGAATTTTCCTATCCGTAATATCTCTTTACTATGTCTTTTATTTATTTCGTTTAATACGAAATATAATATTTTCGTGTTTCTTAAAAGTCGTTTAAAGATATAAGTTGAATGAAGGGATTATTAAAAGTATATAACAGACTTACTTAGCCGATCTATCCTTAACCAATTTCGAACTGTCTGTTTCAGGACACCAGCAGGTCTCGAAGACGTGAGCAAATATCCGGAGTTATTCGCAGAATTGTTAGCGAGAGGTTGGTCAGAGAGAGATATCCAGAAACTCGCTGGCCTGAATCTCATCCGGGTCTTCAAGGCGGTGGAACAGGTGAGAGACATCTTTCTTCTTTCTTTCTTTCTTCCTCCCTTCTTTATTTTATCTCATTTATCGAACATCCTTTGACTTTATAATATACCTACTTTGAAACGCGACGTAGAAGATATTGCCAAAGGCGATATTTTTTAACAAGCTTCCTCCACAATCTTATTTTTCTATCTAATAAATTATTTCCAAGTTGTCAAAGGAGACACAAATATTTATCTTCTATATAAATATATATAAATTTGTATCTGTCTATTTCATTTTATTATTATTATTATTATTATTATTTGCCTTTAGAAAATAAATGTTTTTCAGATACATATATTTGTCATGTGTTATATAACAATTTATATATATATATATATACTTTGAAAAAAAAAAAAAGAGAAAAGAAAAGAAAGAAAGACTGGTTAACCGACTCAACCAATATCGAATTTAATAAAGCAAACAAATCATGCATCCAGAGTTGCATGAGTGTGCTACGAGGTTACAAAAATAGGAAGGGTAGGAAGAAAAGGTTGAAATAGGTATATAGGAACATCGACGATTTTTACTCTCTTGGAGTTCTGCCAATCCTAGAACCAGCTGGCTCGATCCTCCAACCACCCACGTTCTCCATCCTTCTATATTTTCTACCTATATTATATATATATATATATACAGATACATATATGTACAAAGTAGGTATGTCTTGGTAGGGTGTAACACATGACTGTTCTATATATAAAATCACCAGAGCGACGCCCATTTCAAGAGACTGGAGCACGCTTTGGATGGTTTTAACGAAATTCCAACCTACTTTATGCACAATGCATACGTGATACGTTTCTTTCGATTCGTTCAACCAACACCTAACCTTCCATTTGAAATTTTTCATTTAAAAATGTTGTGTATTTCAATATATTTATGTAAGACGATTGAGATTTGATCATAAAAAGAAAGAAAGTTAAAAAAAAAAAAAAAGCATTTAAATTGAGACAATGTTGTGTTAACGAAACATTATATAACGGGTCTTACACGCTTGTAGATGACTGTACTGGAAATTACAACAATAATTTAATTGTGGTGTACGCTGCTAGCCACGAAATTGCGGTTGTAATTTGTCTGGAGCAACGGCCGTTTATTAAATCGGAAGACGAGTGCTATTTCACCTTAACATCGTTTGTCATATTTCACATTTTACGACGATTAACTTTGAACGTAACAATCATTGCATTTCGATGGTTAAAAGCTGTAAAAAAAAAAAAAAGCAGGAATTAAAGTGGAACCCAGTATGTTTCTAACTAATATTCTATTAACTTGAAATATTTTTTTTGTAAAATATTAATGTTTAATGATTGAAATGAAAAAAAAAATTCAAATTGACTTTACTTGGATAATTATCATAGTAATTTTGATAATATAATAAGTCAATATAAACATTTAATTTATGATTTATTTGATGACATAAATAATTGTAAAATTAAAATATACCATAAAATCAAGTTCACCCATAATTACAAGGCACAATCCATAAGTAAATTTCTTCGAATATACACATACACAGTTTTTCTGCTTACCTAACTATGTAAAAATTTGTTAGAAAATTAATATTTCATTAAGATCGTCTTACTGAATTAAAAATGAATTTTCATTCAAACGCGATAACGATGCGTAATAACAACAAAAATATTCAAATGTACAATCCTATATGCAAAAGTACAGCAATATTACTTTTATTGTACAGGTGTAAAAACTACTACTACTAATAATAATAATAATAATAATAATAATAATAATAATAATATAAGACGAAAGACTAAAGAAAAGGGTGTTCATTAAGGGCTAAACGCAAAGTCTCGTAATTGGTGAAATAATAGTCACGCCTATCGCTTCCCGAACAAATTGCTGGCGATTACGTACCTCTGAAATTCAATTCCGACATTCCTTTAGCCACTCCTTTACATCCTCCTTCCTTTTATGTACTTAAGAAGTCTTGCCATGACCCATGGAAACCCAAGAAAGGGAACGAGAGAATGCAAGTGAAATTTGAAGACACTTTGAGCCTGTTTCGTAAGACCACTTCTTCCTTACCCATCCCCTATTCACTCGTTCTCTTGAAAATTTCCCTACAAACGAGTACTAAAGTGTACTATTATAGTTTTGAAAATGAATCGGGTACGAGTATGATCATGCTAATGTCTTATTATGTAGATTGTTGTATTCCTTCGCCAAGGTTAATTTGCCAAAATTTTCTATTCTTCTTCTTCTTCTTCTTCTTCTTCTTTCTTTCTTTCATTGTGAAGTCGAACAAGAAATTTTAATACTAAAAAAAAATAAAAAATGAACAAATAAGAAAAGAAAAATGTTAATCCTAGTGTTTCCATCAAAGACAGTAAAAGAATTTTTTTTTTTTTATCCACCGACATTTAACAATCCTCTTTCATAATTTCTCACGGTTCCCTGGAGTTGCTGCAAGCATTTCATACAAAAAAGAAAGAAAAAAAAAATAAGAAAAATATAAAAAAAGAGGCTTCAGTTTCCAAACCAACGGTGAAAAATAAAAACGGGATAGATGAACGAGAGAGATAGAGAGAGAGAGAGAGTATTCACGAGGTGATAAAAAAAAAAAAAGAGGGGTTGTGTGTTTACCGGATAAAACTATACGTGTGAGATCATCCGAGTATTTTTTTTTCACCGTGAATTTGATTAAGATTTACCCGAACAAAAAAAAACAACTCAAAAAATCAACCTCCTGCTATTCAACCTCTCGCTAAAAAGAAATAAGAAAATCGTGCGAACGAGACCGATTCATTCTGCTTGTATTTTTCTGTCGAACGAGAAAAATTGGCAATAATAAAAGCAAACGTTTCGCGGTTTTATCCGCAAACTTTGATGCGAGTCGAATATGTCGAAATCGAACTAAAGGTAACGGAAAATTTTAAATAAAAAAAAAACAGTGCGAGAGAGAGTGAGAGAGAGAGAGAGACAGAGCAGGAAGAATAAAAATAAAAAAAAAAAAAGGGAATTCCGATATGAGAATATCGGTTATTATTCGTTCATGGATGAAAGTCTATGGTAGACGGTAATGCCTATAGAAAGTTAATGGACTTAGAGAAAATTGATGGGTTTTGTGCAGTCTCCCATGAAATACGCAGAGTACCCAAGCAAACCTTTTTCTGTCTCTGTCTCTCTCTCTCTTTCTCTCTTTCTCTATTTTTCTCTCACTCTTTCGTTCACCTTTCACTAACTCATATCCAAATATTCATGTTCATACACGTATTATACACTTATACGTATACGTAACTTTTACATTTTGTATCCTTCGATATAACATTTTTCTCTCTCTGTCTCTCTCTCTCTCTTTTTCTCATTTTTTCTCTTTTTTGTCCCACTTCTATTCATCCTTTTACTCTTCGCTAAAACCGTGCAATCGTCGGGCGCAATTTTTCTCGTTAGTATTCCTAACTACGAAACACACACAACACATACTACACTCTGTTAGGTGGTAATATACATATACACATACGTATACGCATGTATAGGTATTCATGAGTATGTGTACCGAACGAGTTTTGCGTCCATAAGTGCCAAATTGAGGCTGCTACAAGAAAGATGATCGAGTTCTATCTCTCCCTCTTTCTCTCTCTCTCTTTTTCTCACTCGCTGACACGATGATACTTTCGTACGTATTATTATTATTATCACCATTACATATACACACATCTGCTAGACACATATACATAAAAAGTAGTTAGAAATTTTCTTTCGAAGAAAGTCCCTCTCGTGTAATTTACCAACGTTCTCGTATATCGTATTGTTTTCGTCACGTTTTACAAGTTTATTATTCGAGAATAATATTATCCATCTTTTGTGAAAAAAAAAATATATATATATATATGTGTGTGTGATTATAAGTAAGATGAAAATATGTGAGTGATAAGAATTAAGAAAAAGAATTTCTATCTTTCATTGACGATGTTTTTATTATACGTTTGGTTATACTACTAGAATTAAGTGAAGTATCCAAACAACAGATCAAAACACGTCGAAGCAAACACCTAACAAGTTTCACGTATGGTTTGTTCACAGGTGCGTGACAGAATGGCTGCCGCCGGAATGGAACCACTCGAGGAAGAAATTCCATCCGAGGACATCCTTGGACGTAATCATTGTCGTTACAACGTTAGAAGATTGGCGGTACCTTAAGAAAACCCTTAACGAGAAATATTAAACACGCACGAGTACTTTATAGACTTTTTCTTTTTTTTCTTTCTCCCTTTCACTTAAAATGAGAAAGATGAGGAAGAATTTTTGGAAGGAAATTACGGAAAAAAGGAATGAAAAATTATTGCGAAACGAAATTGTTTTTCCATTTTTTTAAATATATATCGCAAGATTCGCGCAAATGTTGCGTCTTTCTTAAATCTTTATACAACGTAAGGTAGATAGAGACGAAATAATAAAAACGAAATGAATGAAAGCACACAAAAAAAAGAAAAAAAAAGAAATCGAGCTCAATTCTGCCAGGTGGCGACTTTAGCGAGTAAAAAAAAGTCGCGCCTTATAAAAAAAAAAAAAAAAACCAACACTTGTACTTATTTACGAGAGAAGGAGGTCGATGTTTAAAGAAAAAAAAATAAAATAAAATAATAATAATAATAATAATAATAATTAATAAACAAGAAAAAACAAGAAATAATAGAAATATATTAAAAATCTTCCTACGAAAAGAAAAAAAAAATGGAAAACGATCGAGGGGACTTTAAAGACGAACGTTCGATTTATAACGCGACGCGCGTGCGTGCTACTACAAAGTTACACTCGTAAAAAAAGAATAAAAAGAAAAACAAGAAACACCGTGATAATTTAAGACCAAACAACATAAAAAAAAAAAATAAATAAAACGCGTTTGTATAAATGTTTAAACGATCTAGTCGTCGAATATACACGGAGAGACACACACACATCGATGTTTCATTTGTACTCAGCGATTTTTTCCTTGTCGAAAAGCTGGAACCAAAAAAGAAAACTATTCTAGTCAATAATCATCATACATATATACATATACATACATATAAACTAGGAATCGAAAGATGATAAAGACGGGACGAGTGGGTGAGTAGTTGGCGCGGTGACTGTTCAGACGTATCATTGTTCCATTAGAGAAAGTGGAACAAGCAAGGCTACGCGGTACAAACAAACGACAACTAACAACAACACACGCACATTACGAACAAACTTGTACATATGCGGTACCTGAAGATTGGACTAAATGAAAAAGGGGGAGTGAGAGGGAATTGTAAGGAAAATTGAAATCATTGTTAAATCAAATCGGCCAAGTTGATACGAAGCGCGAGGTATAATGATTGCATACCTTGGAACTTTGATTGAATAAGTAACAACAACAACAACAACAAAAAGATAAAGAGAGATAAAAGATGTGAGAAAGTTATCAACGAAAGTGACATAAGCGAAGAATGTGCCGATTAGATTTTTTTTATAGGGAACCGCACCATCTTTTTTACTGCAAACAAACAAACAAACAAAAAAAAGCAATCACGCTGTTTTAATACCGTCTTTCTTCATGATTTATCGCTCTATCGTCGCAGATCAAGATGGCCGAGTTGATAGCCTAACTTTGTAAATGGCCAAACACGCGTACGACGAGGCTAGCTAGACTCCGATGATCCTGGGATCCTTGCCAAACGCATATCACACGAACAAACGCGCACCTTGTACTTTTCCAAATTTACGAGCGTTTGCTACTCTTTTCTCTCTCGCTTGAAAACGCGAGAACGAAAGCGTTTCTACGTATTTGGTATAAATGTGTGTGTATGTGTGTGGGAGGGGGAATGTGTATGTATTTATGCGTGTGTGAGTGTGTGTATGTGTGTATACACAACTAACGTCGTTTGATGCTATTTCCAAAATGAACATTTCCTATAGAAATATCTATACATCAACAATACACACATACACACAAATACAAATGTGTGCATACATTGCACACATACCATGTGCATATGTATATCTAATAATAATAATATTAGATTATAAATGATACAATTATTACTCGCACCATCATTTGCAATCAACAATCTCTTTGTTATGGTGATGAATTATTTCAAAAAAATTCCTCGGAATATGATTATGACATTTTTATGAATTATATGGTATATAGTCAGGGTGGTCGAAAAGTAATTTCGTTGGGTTTTCGATGGGTGTGAATAAACGTGGAAATAAATAGTTTGAATATATTACTACTAACAATAAGTTAAGGGTATTCAGGATTATCTTTGAGAAATGTAATAAAACTTACAAGAAAATAACACTAGAATATCCACACAATTTGTTGTTTATAACATAAAACTTACAACAAAAATAATGTTTCAAATGATTTTGTGTGAGCAATAATTGTATTGTTTAAAGAGTCTTCTTCTTCTTCTTTGCGCATTTACATTAGACACTCGTTAATCCTAACAACCATCTGCGAGTTCAAAGACGTTTATATTAAAATTTGAAAGAATTATGTTTGCGAACTGGCAAGCTAAACGGTGATTTCCGCTGTTAGCGAAAAAGAAAAGAAAAGAAAAGAAGAGTAAAAAAAAGATAGAAATAAAAACGAAAAAAACGACCAACGGAGTCTGAGCCTCGTGTCTAATATCCTAAACTTTCAAAAGAGTTACTGGTACCCGGAAAATAAATCAACGGCGAGCTAAGCTACGCCGTTGTAAAATTACACTATCATGTTTTTTGTGAGTTTCTTCATTCTTGCAAAAATTCCTTTCTTCTCCCTGTTTGAAAATAAATCTCTAAACTATTCGCGAGTGACGTTTGAAAAGAAACATTTTACCACCAATGAACGAGCACAAACGTATGAACGGTAAGTTATCATTATTTTCTGCGAAAGATTTGAAAGAAAAAATAAAAATATGGACAACTACAGTTTTACCCTGATGCTTATTACCAATAAGTTAAAAAAAAAAAAAAAAAGAAATATTTAGATAGAAAGTTTCTACGGAGGATTGTTGTGAAGAAAAAAAAATCAAACATTGAAGATAGAGAAAGAAAGGTGGTGGGTGGAATGGTATAATGATCGCAAAAAGCTCAAAAAAAAAAAAAAAGAAGAAGAAGCTTGTGTATCAGAAAAATAAAAGAAACGAAACTGAGTGAGACCACAAAAGACTGACGAAGATAAGTAGAGGGGGAGGGCAAGTAGAAAGTAGAAAGAAAAAGAGAAAGAAAGAGAGATATCATCTGTATTCGTATTGTATCGCGTCCGTTCTTTCGATGAGAATTAATTTTTCCCCATTCCCATGGTTGGTCTCTCCTTAACGAGCTCGTTAAAAAGTTTCAACACGTTTAGAGTCAGATTCGAGAGAAACGACGTACAAAAAGCATTTAAGCTTCTTCCCTCAACTACTACTACTACTACTACTACTACTACTACTACTATTACTACGAAAAGGAAGAAGAAGAGGAGGTACGAGTGAATGGGGAGGACAGCTTAGTTTCTGCCTTGGCCGCAAATAGTCGAGAAAAAAAATTTTTCTTTTTTCTTTTACAAGACCCTCCTACGTTCGAAATCTTCGAGTGAAATAAAAAGAAAGAAATAAAGAAAGATATATATATATATATATATATATATATANAAACAAACAAAAAAGAAAAATTATTAGATCACATTATAATATCTGTGATAAATTTATACTGTCAAAATTGATATATATATATATATATATATATAAAACCTTCGTTCCCCAAGCTTTTAGTTTCATCTCTTTTCCTCATTTTTGCATCGAGCCACCGACCTGACACTTCGAAATACGCAGTACAACAGAGACAAAGAACGAGCGACTGTTAAAAGTCATGGAAGGAAGAGTAGAAATAACAATAAAAAAGAAACAAACATATATATATATATATATATGAAAAGGAAAATATTCAAGAAAAGAATCGAAAAGACCAAGAAAATCAGCAGCAGATCTCATTTTGGAAGAATAAGCCGACGAAAGTAAACTATGTAGTTTCGAATGTAGCTTTCGT
The DNA here is from genome assembly GCF_001465965.1 of Polistes dominula. Next base: position 565,554 of record NW_015148970.1, read on the forward strand.
CCTACTCTCACCCTTAATCCCTCAACCTCCCCCTCTCTCTCTCTTTCTATCTTCATCTTGCTCGTTCTCTTTGTTTCGTTCTGGGCAAAGATATCGCCCAAGTTTATGGTGGAAACTCGACCTATAAATTTCTTCCCTTAATACGAACCGCAACACATAATGTGAAACTCCACGAGTTATATCCCGGTAAGCGTTCTAAAGAACGTTCAGAGGACGTTACTTTACTTTGTAGCTTCGTAGAAATTTCTTCAATAGATTTAGAAAAGTCTTACCGAAACCCTAAGTGTACTAGTCTTTTCTCTACTTACAAACTTCCATGAAAATTTATTACAACGAAATACGCGCGAGATATTAAAACGAATCGTTAATATTTCTTTTTGTTGTTATTGTTGTTCTCTTTTTTAAAACTTATCACGTAAATTAAATGGCTGTCAATTTGAACCAACATTTTTTCGATATATTACTGAAAGATATTGAAATAAAATTAAAACACATATACATCGTTTAATTGAAAGATCGTTAATCGATTATTATTAACTCTTGAAAAATAATTTGAAAGGACAATTGGGACAAATAATTCATCAAATTTAACGAGTCGTTTTGAGCATCATCGAGTCCTCCTGATTATGCGAATTATGAATCCGACAAACGGCAAAGGTGTCGGGCGTGCTGCGAAGCTTAGAATATCTTCAAAGTGTCGGTTGTATGTACTCCATGTACTACATAGTAAAGTAAAGGAGGAGGGAGGAGGGTGGAGAGATGAGAGGCTTTAGAAGTGACGAACGCCCTGGTGATACCGACTAATTAACGGTGGTACATTTGTGCGAAATTTGCTGCGCAGCGTGCACATGAAAGAGAGAGAGAGAGAGAGAGAGAGAGGGAGAGAGAAGAGGCATGACTGACGCACGCTTTCCTAGGATCAACGATCCAGTGTCAATGTGTGTCTCTGAAGCTATCATATCATCCTGGTATAGGTTGAAGGGTGTAGAGGGATAAGGCTTTACGGTTCGGTCAATCGTAAACCCTGATTACTCGAGCCACCAGCATATCCTAGAACCGTACCAAGCTCGATCATGAACCATCCTTCTACCCATATACTTACACATAGCACCGCCGCTCCCTTATACCCATTTATATTACCATACAAATGCACGTATACACACACGCATATGCAAAAAGCAAGCTCATTCTCTGTAGTTCACTCATTCACTCAGTGCAAGAAAAGCTACTACCCTCCTGCATTTAACTGAAATCGTCCACCTGAATATTACAACATCCACGCGTCGGTACCATTGAATCTCATAGTTGAACATATAAATCACTTTGGATCTTGCCAACTCATCCGTGTATACGGTATACTATGAGAAATTCTGTAGACTTCTCTTCCGAGACCTCTTTAAAGCCTATCATCGAAAAGTTATTTGAAATTTAGTATAACCTGCACCTACTTCTTCTACAGGTGAATCCGATAATCACACACATCCGACACACACACACACATACATACGCGAATATATTCATTGAATTATTTAAACGTAAAGACGTTGTCGAGAAGAAACAGGGATGCAAGTCGATGATGTTCACGACAATAATACACCACAGACCGTGTTACCTTTAAAGATTAATGAACTTTTCAATAAACCTTTCCACCCATATCACTTTGATATGCTCTTACGAAAAAGCAATACGTCAACTTTTATATATATATATCAATACTCCGACATGATTTTCCTTAACATTTTTCATACTTCACACGGGAGAGAACAAGTTGTTCTTCTTATTCAATCCTCAACATCTTAACCCTTCTCTCATTTCTCGATTGATTTCAATCGCAAATTCGTTTTTCTAGAATATTTTTGTCTAAATAAATTTAGTTAAAAAAAAAGAAAAAAACAAACAAATACGCGATCAAGAAATTGTTCAGATAAAAAGAAAACGCGAATATAAAAATTTGTTGGTTTTATGATAGAAAAGTAGTACTACGAGTATCCTCGTGATGAATGCATTTTACTTCTTTTTTCCTAACAAAAAAAAATATATATATATATATATACCTTTATATAAATCTGTGTATATAATGAATAGAAAAAAAAAAAATATATATATATATATACAAGAAAAGAGGTCAACTTAAAAGAAAGCCATAAGTTATATATTGTGGCTTCGAATCACGTTCCTTCGCGTTCCGCAGCGTTTTTTTTTCTTTTTACCCCTTTTTTTTCTTACTCGTCGTTTGTAAAATCAACTTCCTCTCGTTCTTATCCCGGTTTACATTCCCTACAAACTTTCTTCATTTCTTTTTATCTTTTCTTTCTCTCTTTTTCTTTTTCTTTTTCTTTTACTTTTCTGCTATATTTGTTTTTTTGTTTTTTTTTTTTTCTATCGCCAACTTAAAACAATTTTACGACGAGCTGCTCTGGAAAGTAAATAACGCGCCAACAAAAAAAAAACATTTCTCTTTGAGAATTGAAACGAAATAAATAAAAAAAGAAAGAAAAAAAAAACTTAAATAGCAAAATAAATGAAAAACATTAAAAAAAAATCGTAAAAAATAAAAAATGTGGAGGGGTGGAGTTTGGTCATTTGAGTTTTAACTGGCCAGCAGTAACAGCAACAGCAACAGCAACAGCAACAGCAGCAGCAGCAGCAGCGGTGGGTACAAATTTTAATTTACTACGATAATTTGAGTCGAGATTTTTTTTTTCATAAAGAAAGTAAAAAAAAAAGACAAAGGAAAAAAGAAAGAAAGCAAGCAAGCAAGAAAAAGAGGAGGATAGTAATTGAATTGCTTCTGACGAACAAACACGGTTTTAAATATTTAAAAAGAGCCATAATAACAAGATCCCTTATTTTCTCCTCCATCTTCGCGAATGAACTCGTTCCGTTTGGCCGCGTGTAAAATTCGTCTTTCTCACTTGGTCTTCCACCAACCAACCAACCAACCAACCAACGAACCAACGAAGCACCTCTCTCTCTCTCTCTCTCTCTCTCTCTCTCTCTCTCTCTCTCTCTCTCTCTCTCT
>NW_015148970.1:569350-585962 GCF_001465965.1 Polistes dominula
TTTCTTTTTTGTTTGTTTATTTGTTTGTTTGTTTGTTTGTTGATTTTTTGTTTTTTACCCTGTAGTATTATTATCGTAACGACTGGGGGGACGGACACCGATAGGAAATGCATTTGAAATAATGCAAAACGGCGACCGATCTACGATCGCCATATACTGCGTGACAATATGCAAATTCACGTTTAAAGTGCATACCCTCCCTCGCATGAAAACTACGTTTTTCTCTCAACGAAAATTAGCATTTTCACGAGAGATAAAATATTGTTCATTTTTGCTTCTTCCTTTTCTTCCTTTTTTTCCTTTTATTTTTTTTATTTTTTTGTAATCCTGAAAATTAAAAAGAAAAATATATATGAAAAAAAAAGAGTAAAAGAAGATATTGAAAAAAAATGGCAGTAATCGTAAGGGGAAATGTTTCTTGAAAAATATCCATTTTATTTATTTAAACTTTTAAAACTTATGCGAATATATAATATATAGATATATATATATATACATGCATACATATACATATCCAAATATATGCGAATGAATCTCTATTTTTCTGTCAATAATAATTATTCTGTACAAAATAATATGTGTACGTTTTATAAAAATATAATTTTTACTGACTGTGACAGGTACTTTGTATGCAGCACGTACAAAAACGTAGCCTAATATTTCCTTGTTGAAAAGTAATCAAAGTTCTTCAAACAATTCGATATTTTCTGAATAAAATCAAAAATAAAAAGAGTTACTTTTTTTTTAACAAATGAAGTTATAATAATAAAAGGAACTAAACAAAAAAAAATATTTATCAAAATCTGTTTTGTTAAAATAGAATTAAATTTAACGACGAATCGTTAAATTTATAAGCAATTCGAATTTTTATGGAAGCAAACGCCGTCGTTGTATCTTTGATCCGGAATGAGACAAAATACGCAATTTTTTTCAATTTTATCTATAATAGATCGATCAAACATCTAAATATTTTATAACACAACGACAACTTCCTCTTTTCTATCCTTTGCTTTTTTTTTCTTTTCTTTTTTCTTATCCGTTACAATCAACGAACTCAAAATTCTATGTTACGCCATCTTACAATATCCAAAATCGTATTATTAATATATTTATATTTATATTTATACAATTTCAAGGATTATCGTAAAAATATATTTTTATCTTTTCTTGTATTTTTCGTTCAACGAACGATAAAAAATCATTTTTACGAGAACGTACGTGGTTTTATGTGTAGTATTTAGAAATCGGTAGTTGTCGTCGTCGTCACCATATCTTTACCCTTTAACAATGATATTATAAAAAAAATTGTTCAATCATCAAAAGGTTAAAAGTAGAATAAAGAGAATAAAGAGAAAAAACTTCATTTTAACGAATAAGTAAAAAAACAACGCAACAAATTTCGATTGCACGTCACGTAATAAAGAAGAAACCGCACGTGCGACGAAACAACGAAAGGTTGCTAGTACTGCAACTATCACGACAACTTTTTCTTCATACGACGAGATGAGAGAAAGAAGTAAACGAGTAAAAGGTAGGGAAAAAAAGGGCTGGGACGGGGGGGGGGGGAATTGTAATGATAGGGATTGAAGTAAACCAAAAAAAGAAACTTAACAACAACGTTTCCTTTCTTTGCGGAAAATGGGATAAGACGAACGTAGTAACCGAGCAAATAAGAACTCAAACAATTTCATTATTCGTCAAAATTCGTATAAAGCAAAACAAAATTATCTACGGTAATTCTCACCGACTTAAGGGGATTTTCGTCGGTCCCACCCCATATCACTTAACGTCGAGGGATGATTTTATGATGAGGAAAAAAAAAATAAAACAACATATTTACTAGAAAAACTAGAAGGAGGCATAACCTTTGAGTCGTTGAAAGATAAAACTTAAAATCCGATGAAAACAAAATGTTCATTGAACAGATTCAAGAATAATAGTAATAGTAAGGCACGGATTTAAAATCAACTTGTATCGTTGAATTAGAAAATTCGTCAAAAAGAAAAGAAAAGTACAAAATAATATTCATATAAACTCGGCTACTACGATCGGTGATACGAAAATATAAAAAAAAAAATGAAATAAGGAAATGAAACGTGACAAAGTCTTTTCGAACATTCGTTCGAAAATAATGAATCTTCTATGCTGATTTAACTGTTGCTTTTCTCTTTCTTAAGACTTCCCAATTGCTCCAACATAGTGTGTAGTCCTTCGGGAATACGTCCGTGATCCAATTCGTGTCCCCATTGACGATACTGCAAGTTAAACAAGTATAAAAAAAACTATTAGAAGGTTTGATTTCTTTAGAATCGAACAATCGTTGGTTAGAAGAAATGCATCTCATTCTCGTTTCTATTTTACCTAAAGAAAAGATCTTCCATTGGGATTAGATTGGACTTCGAAATGGACTGACTATCAATAGGACTTGGATACTTCTTTGAATTTCATGGAAGAATTTTTTTTTTTTTTCTTTGGTCTCTTTCTGTTAATTCGTTTTCATCATTTCTTTTTACACTTTCAATTCTTTATTTCATTTTATTCTGTCTGTCTGTCTTAAATTCAGTATCATTAATTTGCAAAACACGTAATCACATTTATAAGCGTTGTCCATACTTATAAAGGATAAATATATAATAGTATACAACTTGGTGATCAAAATTAAACACAGACGGGCGAGTAAGCCCGGAGAAAAGTGATTCGCATTTACACGCCACCGTTTTCTAAATTGTCGGTTCCAATTCTCCAAGGGGGATGGATGGATCCGTGAGAGTTGAGGGTTGGTCTGAACGTAAAATGAAATACCGTTATCTAGTTAAAACAGATCGAATTAACGTTGACGTTATTTCACCGGAAAGATAGAGGAATGAGAGGAAGACAGAGAAAGAGAGAGAGAGAGAGAAATTAAATTTACAATATTCCAAACCGAAACTACGATTCCAAGTTTTGCATTTGCATGTAGTATTTCTATACGTATGTATGAAACTGGAATGTTCGCGTTTCTGGCGTCATATTACGAACAGGTGAAATATTTTTCAACGATAATTTTTGAGAGAAAGAGAGAGAGAGAGAGAGAGAGAGAGAACGAATGCAACATAAGAGGTAAAAAAAACAGGAGGCTCGATATTATAAAAAAAAAAAGAGTTTACACTTCTACAACTTACTTAATTACACAAAAAAGATGAACGAAGTAATGGCAATGGTGATTGTGGTAAAAGGGAGAAAATGATGGGAAAGAAAGTTACGAGGTTATGGCATTTCCGTGGAGAATTCTTGCATTATCACCTCTTTCTCCTCCTCCTCCTCCTCCTCCTTCTCTTCCCTTCTTTTTTTCCTCTCCTTTTTCTCATCTCTAACGTATTCCATAAACGAAAACTAATCTCGGCGAAAGTTTTAGGTGTAATTTTACTTTTCTTTTTTTTTTCTCCCTCCTCATCTTCTTCTTCTTCTTCTTCTTCATACATTTCTTGTCTCTCTCCGTACTTTTTAATATTTTTATTCTTCTCGTCCTTCTACTTTTCTTTTTTCTTTTTTCTTTTTTCTTTTTTATTCTTTTTTTTCGAAAAATCTCAACAGAAGAGATTTATGACGCGATACAAAGACTTTACGCTTGACTTTAACTTCATCCCTTGGCTTGGCTTGGTTCCTTTGACAAAAGAAAATGTAAGAGAAATATGGTCGAAAGATGGATCGAGTTTTCGCGTAATTAAAAAGCATCCCCTTACTTCCCCCAGAGATCTAATAAATTTAAACCTATCTACCGAAGTTGTACGATGAAGAAGAATAAAGTATTAACATTTTTTTTGTTCTATTTTTTTAACAGAAAACTCAAAAAAAAAAAAGAAGGAAGAACGATACACGTGCGATGTTCGCAACGCTTCCAAACTATCATTACCATAATCTTATATTTCGTCCTGTGTAAAATAAGATTAAGGATTAAAAAAAAAGAAAAAGAAAAAGAGAACTCTGACACAACGTAACGCACCATTTCGAGCTCCTTTCTTAGAGCTAAGACAGCCTTTTCTCTGTCAGCCACAAGTTCTTCCAGGTACTGATATCTCAATTTTTTTCGAGCACGGCACTCCCTCGCACTCTGTCGACTTCGTTCTGCAAAGAGCAAATATTCCACATTAATAATAAGAAACTTTAAACATTTAGAATAAATCTGAAATAAAATATGTTATCGTTATATAAATAATATAAATAACGAATAAATATTCAAATACAAATATTCATTAACGAACATAGGAACAAAAATAAATGTCTGATTAAATAAAAGTGTCCCCAAAATGTGTTTTAAAATCGATTAAATTCATTTCAAATCTGAATGAAGTATATAATAATCCAAGATTGTACGTTTCAATTTCCTACACGTAGATTTTCAAAATGCAAAAGAATAAAATAAAATAAAATAAAAAAATATGAAAGGAACCATACAAATGGATGAAACATTCGAAAGCTTATAATGGTAGAAACTATCAGCTAGTTCAAAAGGAGTTGCACAATCGTGCATTAAATACGATATTTACTTGGCACTCGACCTAGCTAACCCTTTACTCCCGGGACGCGTGCTACACGTGGTGTGCTAAAAAATCCTTTTTTTCTTTTTGTTCCCTTTTTTTATAGAAAACGAAAGTCACATGATACCATTTTGAAATACGTTTTTAAATGTCCTAACATATAAAATAAAAAAAGAAAGAATGAAAGAAAGAGTAATTTTGTAAATCTCTTAAATAACGATATCGATGTCATTTGGCAACAGTCGAGAACTCATTCTCCTTCTTTTTCTTTTTTTTTTTTTTCTTTTTCTTTATTTCTTTCTCTCTTTCGAGATAATAGAGAGATTCAACAACGATACGAATGTACGACTACGACTACGGGGCTACAGCTACGACTACTACGGCCGTTCAGTGGAAATTGCAAATTCCTTTTTCACCTCGGTGCAATAGCAATAAAACGCTTTATGATCGAAAACGGACAGATATTAACGTCCCAACCTGACTTTTTTATAACACTGTAAACGTTTTAGTTCATAATACATTTTCTTTCTTACCCTTTTTTTCCGGAAGATCCATATGAAAACACATTTCTACTACTATTGACGTGAGTTCAAGAAAAGACTAAATATATACAACGACTTATTATACGCGTTCAATTTCCTTCTTTTTTTTTTTTTACTAGCACATGAATTTATACCTATGATGGCAAAAATTAACACGTACAAATCTTGTTAATACTTTCATTACCAGAAACCCATATACACGAGTTTACAGTCCGTAAATAAACCTTTGTATGTACGACAACCATCAAACCCATATAGAAATAGGTATCAAACTATGTGATATGGAATGACAATTTTATTCCCTTTAGATTTTGAAAAGACAACTTCAGTGAACGCTACAAAAATCTTTTAGAAAAACAACTCGAACCCTCTAACAAATAATTTGCTGGAAAATTTTAATTTATTATATATATAAATTACGTGTCACGTTGCTTGTCCGCAATGGACTCCTAAACTACTGAACCGATTTTAATCAAATTTTCCACACAATGTGCAGTTTTATCCAACTTGAAAGATAGGATAGTTTATATCTCAACTTATAATTAGATACGGTAACAGATGACGGTATAAGGTAATTCGTTGACTTAAAGACGTTTGTATCGGACTGATTGTGAGCCACAGTAACTCGTGGCAGGGCACCCCTAAAAAGGTGCTACCCTTCCGATCTAGAAATAAGATTTTCTTAAATAATAATATGATTATACTTTAACTAACAGTTATATCCGTTTACATTTATCTCTGTAACATTATTTCTAACAACTAAAATTACTTAGAGTTCTCCACTGAGAATTGATTTGAATATATTTCTCTATTAATAAAAAAATATAAAAAAAAGTTTTGTAATACTTCACAAGTATTTTACTTCTGTGTGACTTGTAAAGAAATATATCGACATTTTATTATTTTTCTTGTTCGTAATGTCGTATAAAAATATATAGAAAAAGTTAACGAATAAGTATCTAAATACTTTTTATACATTTTCTCTGAAAAAGACAACGAAAGAGAGGGAGAGAGAGAGAGAGAGAGAGACAATTACGTGGCACGAATACCAAAGTCGTAAACCGAGCTTAAAGTTCGCAAACCAATTCTAGCGTCCTTTTTTCTGTTCAACTTCATGAGGAAACTTAAGAGAAAGGAATAAGATGAACGAGAGAGAGAGAGAGAGAGAGAGAGAGAGAGAGAAATAGATAGATAGATAGAGTAAAAAAGAAACAACGAATAAAAGAACAAAACTAAAGTAAGAAAACTAAATATAAAGAGAGTAGGAGTCGTATAAAAGTGACGAGAACTTGAAATCAACGATAAGAAAAACATTAAAAAGAACATGCTATTCCTTTTATTATACGTGGACGTTCATTGTGGAGAGATCAACCACAAGAAGACTAAAATAAGAAAAAGAAAAAAAAGAAACAGAGAGAGAGAGAGAGAGAGAGAGGAAGAGGAAGCCACAAAAAGAGTGCGATAACGTGGATAAAAAAAAAGAAATTAAAAAAAAAACAACAAAAACAGAAAAGGAGCAATACTAATAGAGGAAAAGTAAAAAAAAAAAAAAAATAGAGAATGAAGGAACGAAAGATGAGAGTGGAGCGTGATTATAAAGTTTCCTCCGGAAATAAGAGAAGTACGCGTAGCAGAAATAATCTTGGGAAATTACTCGGTGCCATGGTCCACAGGGTCCCTCTGGTCCCCTCTCCCCTCCCCGCCCCCTCCCCTCCACTTCTCTCTATCTCCTTCTCACTATTTCTTTCTCTCACACTAATATAAAAGCACCGAGCGTAAGACACAACACAAGAAGAAGAAGAACAAGGACAACGCTAATACCAGAGTATACCAAGGTTGGTCTTTTCCTTCCTTCCTTCCTTCCTTCCTTCCTTCGTTCTATCTTTCTAGTTTTTCCACGGCACCTTTTATCCTGACCTAACCGTCCTGGCAAAATAGTGCAATTGCAAAATACACCCTTTTAAAGCCCCAACAGCAATAGCAATAGCAGCCAGTGACTGTTGTATCTTCACCAACACCCCCCCCCCTTCACCAATCTAAAGAGTACCACTGCTACTACTGCTGTTGCTGCTGACATCGAAGACAACATAAGAAGACAACAGTTTCTTCCTTTTCTATCCTTTTACCATCTCTTCTTTCTACCTACCACCACCGCGATGAATCTTGATCTGGTATAAATATTCATCACCAAAAGAGATAAATATTCCTAGCGGTCTCCTCCTCGAGCTAAAGGACTTAACTTTTTCTTTCCATTATTCTTGTTCCCTTTTTCTTTTTTCCCTTTCTTTCTCGTAACATTGCAATTGCAATCAGTGTTAACCGTGAACGTTTTAAGAATTCTTTAAATTCTTCTATTTTACAACCAACTACCGATGACACGTTCATCACATTTACTTTTTCTTTTTTTTCTTTTCCATGATCCTCCAAAATCCATTTACATTGACCCTTTTATCAAAATTGCGATCCTTTGAACGAATAAAAATCATCATGAATAATAAAATTGTTGCATAAAAAAAAAAAAGAAAAGAAAAGAAATAAATAAGTAATTTATTAATTTCTGAAACATTGTTCACATGTTAAAGAAAATATGTATATGGTAATATATAAATGTGCGTGAAAGTGTAGAAGACGGCTAGGTACTAGGAAAATGTTAAACCGATCTTACCGAGCTTGGTTTTCATGTCCACCTTGTCGGACGCCTTCCTTCCAGGCTTACGTCCCCTCTTGCCCCCCTCTTTCCGATCACCGCGAGATCCCGCCTGTAAGGTAAGATAAGCGATAAATAAATCCATAATGTCAACTGAAAATGTGTACTTTCTACACAACGTACAAATCTTCTCTTCTCTCGACCGGACCACCACCTTAGATTGACACGCACGCAAAGTTTATTTTAGATAAGACCAAACCCCGTAAACGTTTAATTTTAAATCGATTTTAAATCATAAAAAGTCAAACAAAAAAAATTAAATAAAAAAAAAGGGAGGAGGAGGAGGAGGAGGAGGAGAAGAAAAAAGTGTCAAGTTTTACTTGAATTTGAATGTATGTCCGGTCCGCGTATCTGCTTTTAGGCCTCCAAAAAGAAAGTAAACTAAAGTAACGCGTGCGCACGCCTAATCCCACACCACACATAGAACGCTTGTTAAAATTTAGCCGTCCCTAAGGCATCGTCGTCGTTGTGTTACCGGATATATGCACGTACCGTCGTATCGTACCGGTTTTAGCTATGCATACGTTCAAGGGTGACAAAATACAAATTCCTTTCTCTCTTTTAAACCCTCCACTCTGTGTTTACTTCCGACCTCTTCCCTTCTACCATCATTCCTCTCTTTCTCTCTCTCTCTCTCTCTCTCTCTCTCTCATCTCAATCTTATCTGATATTAAATCTCCTCGAAAAGGATCTTTCTTCCTTGTTCTCTCTCTCTCTCTCTCTTTCTCGACCAACACCACTTCCGCTTTCTTCTTTGCTACTAAATCTCGCATATACGAGCAACCATTCTACCAACACCCCTTTTTTCCTCTCCTCATATGTGTTTACCTACTTTTATTCTTTTTTCCATCCTTTTCCTTCCTACCTTCCTACCTTCCTACCTTCCTACCTTCCTTCCTTCCTTTCCTCTTATGTACACGAGAAGACATCTTTACGAATATTCCTACATTATTAATAGAACCTGTATATATTTTAAAATATATATATATATATACGTAGAATATATTTATGTAACAAAGTTGGGATCGAGTAAAAAGTTTTGTTCGTATTGTTCTGGTAAGTAGATTTAAGATCCCATAACTTTGATAATTTTAATCGAATCCGACGAAACTTGCGTACAGTGGAAAACTGATATATCACACAGAGTAATTTTAAACAAATTTATTCAGTCAAAAGTTATTGCGTCTTGAAAATGAACGAACGAACGAACGAACGAACGAACGAACGAACGAACGAAGATATTCGATGCATTTTCAAATTTTGTAAAAAAAAAAAAAAAAAAAAACATAATACCATTTTAAGTTGGTAAAATAATTGTTCAATTTTTATGAATATGATGCGGTATCGGATACGAGTGAGAAACTTCATTGGTTCAATGATGTTTTTATCAATTTGAAAATTTACATGTCTTTGATTATTTATCATTTTTAATGTGATGATAAAACAAATGATGAGGTAAACACAAAAAGGTGGCTCGGTATCGTCTGAAGTATCCGTTTATAAAATGTAAAATGATGCGAGAGACTAAATTTTTATTAGGAGTCAAATAAATTAATAAAACGAAAAAAAGAAAAAAACAAAGAAAATAGATCGTATAATTATATTCAAAAATGAAATAATGTGTTTAAAGTAAGATAAGAACAAAATAACTTGGATCGAATCCATCTACTAGAGGAAATTTCGCATAATTTCCAATCAATCACGTTACATATACTTCCTTACAAATGTATGCATCACGCAATACAAATATTATGAGTTCGTGCGTATGCATATTAGTTGTATACATATGCATATATATATATAACAGTAAATACCAAGAGATATACCAATGTGAAAATAAAAATCGACGAACTCTAACCCACGGTTTCGAAAACACAAATTAGTGGAATTTTTTGACAAATGTTTAGTATCAAAATAAAAAGAAAATTAATGAAAAAAATGCAAGTGTTTTGTACGAACGATAGGAGAATAAAATTGCAAAAGGTGTTCTTGTAAAAACTTCGTGATAAGAAAAAGATTTAATGTGACTTTATTTGGTATCTTGATCATTTATGAATTTACCTATTAAGTATTTAACTTCAAATATAGATTATGTTAAAAATAAAAGATGATTAATCATATAAAATTGAAAGGATTTAAAACAAAGATGATGGATCAACTAGGATATGGCAGAACGAACGTTTAAACATTGCAAAAGAAGAAACAAAGTTTATTCATTCTATCAACTCTTTTACTATATATCTAGTCATTTTTAAACATAGAAAAGAAAAGAGAAAAATTACATTTCATTTGTATAAACTTTTGACAAAGTTACCATGAATAATATTGCAATGTTCCCAATGATTTTGACAGTTCCGTCTAAGTAATACGCAAATCTGTCAAACTCTCTCTGCTATTGACATTTCGTTTCTAAATCTATCACGACTCCTACCTTTCGACTTCTTCTTCTTCTTCTTCTTCTTCATCTTCCTCTTCTTCTTCATCCTCTGTTTCTGACAGTTTTTCCGATCCTTCGCGTAGTAGTATAAGTGGTACGACAACATGGTATAGGAAGAGAGAGAGAGAGAAAAAAAAAAAAGACACAAAAAATGTCTACCCCTCATCCGATTATTTTGTTCATTTCCAAACGAGCAAGTAACCCTCATTAAGCATCCAATTCAATCGTACAACAAATCACTGATAAACGTATACGCGATACGATTAAAATAAATTTGCTCATTACGAGTCGATCGGTGTTACTTAACGTATCGAAACACATTTTACGTGCGATTTAATCAATAAAAAGCATTTACGATCTAAAAGATTATTATCGAATTATTATAACAAATATAAATTATTGCATAATTAATATACAGGATGATTCTTGGAACGGAGAAAAAGTTCAATGGCACAAACAAATGTCAACTTTCTATGACCGTCCTTTTTTTTNTTTTTTTTTGAAAATCCATTGATGCACCTGCTAGATGCAGTTGCATTTTTTTTTTTTTTTACACTGTTCGATTCCTTTTTTTTATTCTACGTTAAAAAGTATTAAGTGAAGATCATCGAAATGTCAATAGTGTACGTACGTGTGTATTAAACTATTGGAATACGCGTGCGTGCGTGCGTGCGTGCATATACGTACGAAAGATTATCAAATAATATCAATAAATTTTGTACATTTGTTTTTATAAAGAAGAAGAAGAAGAAGAAGAAAAAAAAAGAAATTTCTTCATTTTTTTTATCAATGAACGATCGCACACGTCGTCTCCTCCGTGAAATTCACTCGAGCGTGACGATGATGTATGACGACGACAAAGAAAAGAAAAAAAAATTTAACCGACACCATATAAGTCGTTCGTCGTTCTTATATCAGCGGATTTCAGAGAAACGGAAGCGAGGCCATAACACGATGGGAGGAAGGAAACTTGCTGCTACGTAATTTCTCGAATGGCTTCGAACGATTTCGATCTTACGACTGCTTGCTTCTCACGTGCATGAAAGAGGTCGTTTACTTTGCGTACGGTTATTTTCTCTTTATCTCTTTCTCCCTCTCTCTCTCTCTCTCTCTCTCTCTCTCTACGAGACGCTTTTGCAAGGACCCTTGCAAAGCTCAATTTAATCTTGTGACATTAACTCGCTGCACTCCGCAAACACGTACGTGCAACAACACTTTATAAACAAACGTAACGTTGTGCACGCAAGTAAAACAACCGTGTGTGTACCACCAAGGTGCATCTTAGTGTGTGTTATAGTTCTATTACCCCCCTACGATTATGCGACTAAATCTAAATACGTAACTGCATAGGTGAGTAATATGTACATGTATAGAAAATAGAGGAATGGGAATGGGAATGGGAAGGAGGGAAGGAGGGAAGGGGGAAGCGAGAGTGTTCCATTTAAGTTGACAACCTTGAATATCTTCCTTATTTTCCACGGACAGAGAAATATGTTTTAGAACATAATCACGCGGATATAAAATAAGTGAATATGATGCTAGGTAATGATTACGCGCTTATTATTGTTTGAAATATACAAATCATTCATGTACTTATTTTCTTCTTTTTTTTTATATTAATGCAATATTAAATTAAGTTGAATTTAATATTACAATGCAAACATTTTATAAATATATAAAAATGATTTTATTTATTTATTTATTGAATTCATCGAATATATGTTTTAATAATTATATATTGTTTGAATTATATTATTTCCTTACCTCTTGCTGCTTTTATTTTTAAATATTTTTATCGTCAAAAACACACAGAAAAGATTTTTTCGATGGTCAAGTTAAATCAGATATTCTGTATATGTATAACTCGTGTAATATCCCACTACGTTCACATATTTGCCATTCACACACGTATTACAACACGTTTCTCTCACGCTTGTGTTTTACGATGCCTTAAACAGAATCGTGACGAAGCACGCGACCATCTGAAGTATCCTTCGAGAACGTTAATGCAACACACACACACACAGGATAAATCCATTATAAAAATCTTTTCTTCATATTTTACAATATTCCATTAACGCTACAAATATTTATAAAAATAAAAAATAAAAAATAAACAATAAATTTAAGCCAAAAATTACCACACGATACTTATACCCACCCTAACGTGTCTTTAAATAGAAGAAGAAAAAAAATTGTATAAAATGTGAATTTTACGAAGACATTTTCATACCTCAAAGATATCGAATATGATTTTGAAAATAACGGATGTCCGGTTCGCACAATGCATCAATAATCTGTCGAGTATTAAAGTACAAATTTTTCCCAATGATGGATCGTGTTGCAAATATTCGATAACCTCAACCAACGTTCACCAAATCTCACACCTTTACATTTTTTTTTTTCCCCACTGGGTCGTGATTAAATCAATAGTTCATGATGACATTCCTATAACATCGAAAAACGTGATCGAACATGTGCTGATATCGGTTACATTTATTTTGTGGAAAAAAAAAAAAAAGAAGAAACTTTTCTATCAAACTTATTGGTAACAATTGGGTAACTTCTATAAATGTATTTTTTTTTTTTTTTAATCTAAAATTTTAGTAAAAAAATCATAGAATTATAGTTCGTTGGAAAAAAAAAAACCGAAAAAAGAATTTAGATTGTCTTGAAATCTCGCAAACGAATTGAAACGATTGGTATTGTAGAAAATAATGAAGAGAAATTATTTTCTACAATAGAATTTATTGAGTTACTTTGTAGAATAAAATTAGTTCAAATTAATTGTTTAAAATGAAATGACTAATAAGATCCTCAATTTGCCAACGAATTTTCAAAAGTATGATAAAACATTTAATACCCGAAAATATAAAGTATAAACCATTGACAATTAAAACGAATGATAATAATTTTAGAGTGTCCATTGATGTTTCGTCGTAACAATGAGAGAAATATTGTAAAGAAATAACGTTTCGAAATTGTTAGAATTTGGAAAAAATTCATTACACGAACGAATTTCGTAGAGAGAGAGAGAGAGAGAGAGAAAAGCAGTTATATGAGAAAAGGCGCTTTTGATAATACCCAAATAGTTCCAACGGTACGTTATTTTACACATACATACATACATCGTACATTGGCGAATAAATTCAACAAAGGAGTCAGCAGTCCACGTTTAAAAGGAAACAAGCATCATTTTTCCCTTTCCACTTTGTCTTCTTTTATTTCCTTTCATTTTGATTTTGATTTTGTTTAAAAATCCTATTTAAACAACACAACGTAATATCATAAAAATCTGACATCTCGTGAATGTGATTTTCGTAAATGAAAGTTAAAATAAAAAATTAAAAAATATGAAATGTGTGTAAATGAATACACAACGTGATAAACAAAGGAAAGATAAAATAACTAGGAAAAATTAAAGGGCACCTCTAATAAACATCCTCGGTATTCTAATTTTCCAGTTTCTATCCCCTTGCTTGCTTGCTTCGTTTAAACGACTTTTAGACGATCATCTTTCAAGCGGAAACCTTTTAATTATGTAGCTATGAAACGTTCTCAACGAAGCTTACACTCTGTCACTCCTTCTCTTCCACCACCCTCTTCTACATCGACCCTTATCCCATCCTCCAACCCCAATATCACCTTCTACTTACCCTACTCTATCCGCCCGTGGGATATTCTCAAATTTACGAGAAAATAAATTCCTCGTTCGCAATTAATTTCTCTACGCAACATCTTACAAACATAATTACGGTTTCGATGAAGCTTCTTCGATAAGAGACCACGAGAAACGTAAATCTTCGTCATTTTTCAGACAAATTATTCAATTAAAATTACCTACTTCTTACGAGATACTCATTTCTTCAGATATAATATTCATAAACTCTTCTATACAAAATTATGCATCATCAACATTTTTACAACTAAGAAAATACAACAACAAAAATATATTTCTCTTCAAATTCGCAATTATTTTTGTTCTTTCTTGACTAATCTAAACTTTAACGTTACACTAATGAAGAAACAACGTGAAATTGTACCAAATCATTTTTTACAGTACATATACTAAAAATAAAAAAAAGATAACGCAAACTCGTAGTCAATGAATCTTAAAGGGATTTTTATCGAAGAGGGAAAAAACAGAAAGAGAGTAAAACATGGGGGTGAGGAGGAAAGGGTTAACAAAAAGAATCCAAGGGTCCTCGTTGGAAGCACGTTCGTGCGACTTTTCTCAGGCTTGCGCGGAAAAAAAGCGTGCTGAGGCATAAGCAAGATGGTAAAAATGTTCTTTCTTGGATTTTCCATTTTATTGTTCATGAATTCCTGGCGAGTAGTACGAACGGAAAAGAAATAGGAAGGTGAATGAAGTGAATGAATGAACGAATGAACGAACGGAACGAACGGAACGAAGACATAGGAAACGAAGAAAAGGAATGAAAGAAACAGAAGAAATGTAAGAGAAAGGAGAGAGAGAGAGAGAGAAAGAAATCAAAATGGAAAAAGAGAGAGAGAGAAAGAGAGAGAGGAAAAGGGTAGGAGAGTAATTTTCCGAGCACCGTCTCTCGTCCGTCTCTCGTTACTCTCTCTCGTCACTCTCTCGTCACACGCAGATACACACACACATTCTATCTCACTCTCTCTCTCTCTCTCTCTCTCTCTCTCTCTCTNCTCTCTCTCTCTCTCTCTCTCTCTCTCTCTCTCTCTTTCTGTGTGTGTTAGTAGCGGTGTATAACAATGAAAAAGGGTGGCTTCGTGAATACAATGGCTCGAGCGAGCAAAATCATCGTACGCGGCACGAAAACCGCGTACCTTGCCCAACCAAGAGAGACTCGTTCGCGGAAACGAAACGCGACGATGCGACTACGACCAGAGTCACGGATATGAACAGAGAAGAATGAGAGACAAAAGAGAAAGAGAAAGAGAAAAAGAAAGAGAGACAGAAAGAAAAATAGAAAAAGAAAGAGAGAGGGAGAGGATATGAGGATTATTTATAAACCGACCGGTTTACCGTGTTAGACTGGAAACATTTTTATTAGAATAACCGAATCGTTTTTTCTTATTTTATTCTTGTGAACATGTCAAATGAATGATTACTACAATAAAAGAGATGCAATTGAAATTTTCTTTGATTTACTCTAAATCTAAATACACTATATGTATTTTATAATATTTTTATGTAATATGCATTTTATAATATTTTTCATGTGGTTGGTAATTATGACAGTGAATGTAGTTGTAAAGATTGACAGAATTTACTTTAATTTTTGTTATATTACAATTATATTATAAAAAAAAAAAAAAACAGACAATTAATCACCAACAAACACGTAAGTATGTGCTTTTTTTCTAATTTTGAAAAAAAAAAACAGAAATAAAATAAAATAAACTTTCAGTTACTTATTCATTTAACGAAAAAAGATTTATTTGAAAATTCCTATCAATCAAAATTCATACGAAATCCAACAATATAACAATTTTTTAATTTTCTGTATTTTTTTCTTTTTGCAATAATTTGTTCTAACAATGAATAGAATTTTCGAAAATCGATAAAACTATAAATGTGCGATCTCTTTATATTGTGTCTCTCTCTCTCTCTCTCTCTCTCTCTCTCTCTCTATTTATCTTTTTATTTTTGAAAAATGTTTCTCTTATTAAGGTAGATGACAGAGACTTTTTTTTGAAAAACCCTCGTAATGACCCAGATTTGTAAAGAGATGTGACGAGTTGTCGGTGACAAGGTAGGTAGGTAGGTAGGTAGCAAGGGTGCTTGTCAACTTACATTTCGTTCCTGTTAAAGAAGGGACCACTCATGGGTAAACCAACACCTGAGGGCTACACACTACAGAAAATGGTAACGATAACGACTACGATAACGCTTAGAATACGATCGTCCGAACTTGAAAAAGGATTTTTTACCAAACGGTAATCGCTTTTCTACGTGCAACTGTAAAATTGGTTTTGATTTTCTTTTTTTCTTTTTCCTCCCTTTCTTACTTCCTTACTTCTTACACGTACAATATTGTTCTAACAACAAATGGAATTTGATTAATTAATTCAATCGCTAGAGTCTTCTTTTTTTTTCGATATTTACAACTTTCTTCGTTACATACTACATACAAGTTTTTCCTTCTCTTACACGCCGAATGATTACGAAATGAAATTAATGAAGAATACGATTTTAAATTATTATAATTATCATCGTTTGAAGATTGTCCAATAAGCACACGGAGAGATAAGATATAATATTTCGTTAAATATAGACAAGTAGTGTTCATCATTTCGAAAGAATTATTTCATCATCTTATGAAAAATAATCATACTTTCATACGATCTAATAATTTAAATGTTTCGACAATTTGACCAAATATTATGATAGTAAATATAATATATATATATATATATATAT
>NW_015148970.1:586794-599844 GCF_001465965.1 Polistes dominula
GACAAGATCGTATCAAACCCTGTCCTATCCACTGGATAAATTCCTTTCTTCATTTCAAACAAACTTTATTTCCATCATATATATATATATATATACATACGTATAACGTTTCTTTTGTTTTTTTTCCTCCAATAAATCGATTTATGGTGTGTAAAAGCGAAACATTAACGCCGATTCTCCAAGCAGCTTCCTCTTTTCAATGCGTATCGAAACCCATTAAACGGCGTGTCGAGGTGAAACGCACGGATGCGTTTCCAACGAAATGTGCATGTACATTCTTCTATGTTATATATATGCATGTGCGCATGTTTATATATGTGTATGTGTATGTGCATGTGAGTATTTGGTACGTTTGAGTATATTAGAGAATGGGAGGAATAAAGAGAAATAAAGGATATAGAATTAAAAAAAAGAAAAAAAAAAGGAGAAAACAATAGCCGTATTTTAAAACATGCGATTCGGAGTAGAACGATTGTTAAAGCTGTGATTGGACAAAACTACCCTCCTCTTGATATCACCAGAAACAACGATGATGATGATGATGATGGTGACTATAGACTACTACTACTACTATTACAAAGCAAAAGGCACAAGAGAATTGCGCATTGTAAATGTTCGACGGTACTCGACGCATACTACTATGCGCGTAGAGCATTGACATTGTACCGGAAACAAGTGTATTTCGTATTTATAAAAAGAAAGTAGAAAAGTTCCTTTAAAAGTATAATTATAATTTATTCCAATTAAATTTAAATATAATTTAAATATAATTTAAATATAATTATATATATATATGTATATATAACGTAAATATAATTTTTTGTTAAATTTATATGTTAAACAAAACAAAACCAAACAAAACAAAACAAATTAGTTCATGAAAAAAATATAAAAATAATTTTACTAAAAATAATAAACAGAAAAAAAATATATAAAAACAAAGTAGGGGATATCGACATACGGGTATGTGCGCATACGTAGATATACTACATACGAGCGAACACATACACACACACACATATATATATATCGTATAAAAGTGGAGGAGGTGATCATTCGAAAAAAAAAAAACGGAAAAATGTTGGGAAATTAGGGGAAAAAGTGTAAAGGTCAATAGCCAATTGGACCGATGAGAAATAGAAAAGGGAGCTGTAAATTCTCCAGTTAGAAATACGAGTATAAAAAATATATATTAAAGGAGAAAACTCACCGGTGCTACGCGTCGCGCTAGCTCCGACAACTGCGCAGTTCACGGGTTAAGAGGCTGCTTGCCTTTCAGGGACGTCTAAGGCCGATACCGGCGCCCGTGACCGCCGATATGAACAATCGACACTACTGCCACCTACACGATTTTTCTTAAAAGCTCACGACATTGGTACATTCGATCGAATTGCGAATCGCTTTCAATTCAAAAACTTAACCTAACAAAATATGTATTTAACGATTTGCTTCTACGATTTGTTTTTATTAAAATTACAAGGATGCTTTCGAACGAAAATAAAAAAGAAAGATAACAAAAAAAAAAGGAAAGGAAAATATAAAAGAAATGAAAGAAAGGAGACGAAAAACGACACAACTTTGAATGCTATTTATAACGCTTATCTTCGTGCGATGAAGTAGAATAAACTTTGTAATGACGTATTAAAGCACACGCACGCGCACACATATCATCATGCTAATGCCATAAGCGACTACGTAAATCTTTTTTATCCATCGACTTTTAAATGCAACGTGGAATTAGTTTCCACGTCCTTGCATTTATTGCTAAGAGAGTTTAGATAGAATTCGATCTTACGAGTGACTATCATCTCTGGAGACTAACAGAGAATTCTTTCCAAACAATAAACGTTGCACTGTATTCTCGTCTAAGTATCTAGAAGACGATGAAAAAGAAAAACAAAAAGAAAAAATAATAAGCGCCGAAACCTATCAAAGTTCAAATCAAAGTTTTACAAACTTTAGAATCAAATAACAGAGCTTATTGTTTAAATCAAATTTTTGTTAGTAAAAGGATCGTTCTCCAATCGTACCAAATTAATTTGAAAAAACAACTTCAAAACGTCAACTCGACTCCTATGATACAAAAATACTACGTTGTTGTATGTAAAATCAAAGAATACAGAAGTACATAGAAGCTCACAAGTTCAAGTTTCTTATCTAACCAGATTCATTTTAGTTAGCACCAGAACCACCAGTAGGTGATAGTAGGTAATTAACGCGATGGCTGTACAATATTATCAAAGAATATAATAGTGTTTTACCTACTTGTTGGTAAAATCAAAGAAATCTTCAAACGAGACATACGTCATCACAAACTTGATATACATTAAATCGATAGATAAAAGGAAAGTGTTCGCTCGAATGATACAAAACTACAACGATGTATCTAACTATAAGAGTAAACTCATCGATCGATAAATTCCAACTGTCGGTAACAGCGCAAAAATAATGAAAGCGTTACGCCATCTTTTGCAAAAAATCCAAAACTACGTACCACACGTGAGCATCGTATGACACATACATACAAAGAGATTCGCGACACAACGATAATACCAACGCTACTAAACATTGCAGGAACAGGCGCCTCCCATTCTACCCACCCCCCTCCTAACAACCCTTCACTCTGGTCGTCTGATTCGAAAAATCTTGACGTAAACGAACGATCGAAACAACGCCCCTTGTCCTGATCAAGGACACAAACCCGTCTCGAAACATTCTATTGCTTTCCCGCGCGCCCTCCTTGCACAACATGGTGTAATAATCTATGACGCTAATCAAAGGACACCTATATATTTTGTTTTCTTTCTAGACAAGATTGCATCATTATGACGTGCTGTTATTATTTTTATCTAATTTTTTTTATTATTATTATACTTTATCTATATAATCGACTTACCGTCTCGTTTTCTACTATACACATCGGCTCCACTTCCATGTTCCTCCTCGAACGAATTTCTATATCTTCCTTCCTCACTCGACTCACAACTCTTTTTCTCTTCACTCTTGGATTATTTGTATTAATCCGATATTCCACTTCCTCAATAATATAGGTATCAATCTTGACTTAATCGATCAACTTTGTAGTAAATTTTTTTAATGTTTCTTCCGACATCAACGTGTACCAGCGTGTGTCTGTTTACAAACACTGCAAGGTCACCGCAATCCCCCCAGGCTTCTAACTCTCGATGTTGGCTTGAGAAACATCGTGAATTACGTCACAAAAACCGACTGCCGCGACGTCCGCGCAGAAATTGGCTAATCAGTAAAAAAAGAACTACATTATCCACCGTGTGAGAAACAGATGGTGGCGCTAATAGTGAACAAAACTGAAACTACAATTGTCGCGTATTTTCAAATTATCTATAGAATAAATTATTTTTAGAAAATCTATTTTAATTGACGCTAATGTAGAATGATGAGCTTAAAATATACAAATAAATTATTTAATATTAATCTAGATGTACAATTTTTAGTTATCAAATTTCTTTCAATTTCCTATAGTAAAATTTCTATAATTTAACAAAATTATAAAATTTCATTTCTGGCACAATTTAGTACATACTTCAAAATTTTGAAAATTGATTCAACCAAAAATAGTTTTAATGATTCTAATTATAAATAGATTAATTATAAATGGATTAATTATAAATTGGATTGACTATAATTGTGATAATTATATCAAAAGTAATATCAATTACCCAGATCTGATTACTTGAATGTTGCATGCGTGGAGATCACGAAACTGAACTATATTACTTTATTCAAAATTGCTTTCATAAAAATACGGTATATATCACTTTGCTTTATCGTCTGAAATATTTAAACTGTAACGCAATTTTTTTTTTTTAAATCACCTACCAAAATCACATATTTTTATTGGGGGTCATTGTATAATAAAATTAATTTTATTTATTATATTATATAAAAAAACATATTTTCATATGCATCAAAGTTCAATGTATACAAAATTTACAAATAATAAAACTAACCATAAATCCATAATTATTTCGATTCTTTTCTTACCATTGTTTTCTCTTTTTAGAATTTGTTCTTTAAATGAACCATAAATAAAATGACAAGTCCTATTAAAGCAGATCCAGAATTTAACTGGATTTTTCGAACCTTGTCAAATGCTCTCAATGTGTACCTAACGATGTATGAGCTAATTATTTACGATAATGCAGTAAATATGAATTTAGATAATTTACGTAAGTACTTAATCTAAATGAAATAAAAAAAGAAAGCATTGATTTATTTCAGTTGTTAATTAAAAATAAAATAATATCTTTTTAGATGCTTTATCATATCCCGCTTTATTAGCATTCTTTGATTTTCTTATTTATATGGTGGTACAATAAAGAATTATTTATTGAGAACTCATTTAAAAATGACTTAAAAAATCGAATACGTAATCGTAAATAAACTTATTCCTAATTACATCTACTTGTAATGATTGAAGAATACTCATTCCTAATTTTTAATGGTAATAACGACCATGGTAAGGCGAATGTCCATTCCAGAATCTATTATTTTTTAAATCAATGTCATAATGACGGCTATATAACCCATCGAAGTAATCTTCATATGGATAATAGATTTTTCGATTAAGAAAGTATGGATAATAATTGCTGTGAAATAGAAATACCGAAATAAATTGGAACTAATTGAAATATAGATAAATACACATGTATAATATAATATAATATAATAAAAAATAAAAATGTAACAAAATAAAGTTACCGATAATGTCTTAAAATTCCAATATGGTTTGGATTTTCGTAATAATATTTGGGATGAATATTAAAGCGATAATTTTGATAAAAGTAAGGATTATGTTTATAATCATAATCACGCAAATAGTGACGATTTCTATCGTCATATCTTCCAACATCGTCGTGAAAATATTTTCTTTCGTCGTCATATCGGCGATTATTTTGAAATTCATCGTAACGAGCACGTAAATCATCGTATCTACAAAAATTCAAATGTAGTATAAACTGGTATTAATTTTCAATTAAAATTTTCCTAATAATTGAATAAATAATTTGAATAAAATAATACACATTAATATGAATTTTTTAAATGAGAACTTACCTTTGACCATTATCGTAATTTCCATGTTTAGCTTTATTTTTTTCCTTAAAGGAAGCATTATGTAATCCATCTCTGAAATGATCCTTCAAATTGTTTTCATAATAATCACCGTTTTTATCAAAAGATTTATGTCCCTTTTCGTCATCGCTATCTTCGTAAAAACTCGTTTTGTTACCTGCCTCATCTTTGTGATAACTATTACTAAAACCGGTATTATGAAAACCCTTTTTGTAATAACCAGTACCATGTTTTTGAAATGAATTATCGGATTCTTTCGTTATTTCTACGTGCCCGGAAGAATGTCTATCTTTATCGAACCCTTCGCGTGATTTATCCTGTTCGTTGTAATGAGCAACGTTTTCTTTTTTTTCATGATTCGTTGACAAATCTTTATCGTACAAAGAATTATCCTGATTACTTGATTGTTTTTTATTCAAATGAACCTGCTGCAATTTACCTTTTTCTAAACCAGAAATCGATAATTGATCGCCCACATCATAATAGGAACAAACGCAATGTCGAATGAAAATTAATAACAAAACGTTTCGTACAAATATCATTTTGCAATTAAATTTACTTAATCCTGAAATTAATCTAATCGATTTATTATTAAGACTGACTGTTCTTTAAAAACATACAAGACTTTTATAGTCAAATAAACGGCCTTGGCTAACCGACGAAACGAAATATATCCTGTGAACCGACCAAATGGAATGTTAATACGATCACTGCAACGAAAGTTGCATATTTTTTACTTAATCTAATAAGATAGAAAATGTACAGTAAGGATAAACCTTACGGTCTCAATGAAAAAAACATAGGTGACCCATGACCGAAGTGTTGTCAACGCATTAAAAAGAAAAAACCAAGAAAACAATGAATTAAATTGGCCTTCGTCATTAATTGTTACGAATCAATTAAGTCGAATCGAAGGATGCACGGAAAATTAAAATTCTTGCAACGCAACGACGAGAAACGTCTTAATGATTCGAATTTTTACAAATATTTTACTTTCAATCTATTATATACATTTTATTGTTATATTATTTAAAAATATGATAATCTTAGCAAAAATCGATTAAAAAAGAAAAAAACAAAAACAGAAATGATTAAATACTCGTCGTTTACGGATAAAGGAGGAGGGGGGGTAGACAGTCATATATAAATGTTGTAAAAAATATTCAAAACTTATATTTGAAGTCGTCTTAGTAAAAATTCTCAATGCAGAATTCTTGTACAAGACGCTTAAACGTACTGTAAGTATCATATTGTTAAAATGGGGTTGGTGGGAGAAAGGAAGGGAGGGAGGTAAGGAAAGAGGGAGAGGATGTGTATCACGTTAGATACATTTACTAATTATCATTTTTACGTGTTCCAAAAATACTCTAACTCGTTCGCTCTTTCATACTCATTCTCTCTCTCTCTCTCTCTTTCTCTCTTTTTTGTTTGTTTCTTTCTCTCTTTTCCTCTCCACCTGTAAATACTGAACTCACACATTGGTTCACCGCATACATTGTTTGCTATTTAAAATCTATCATTCGATCTAGCTGCACACGAAGCTGCACCATTTATTTATTCTGGGAAACGGGAAATATTCGAATTCTTGCACTACATTTACTATTTCTTCTTACCACAGGCCAATAACAATGATCACTTGTTAGTTACTCACTCAGATGTTTGAACTCTCGTAAGTCTGTATTCTTTAAATAATTCGGAAGGCAACATGAATTTAGGCAGAGAGTATATATAAAAAATATATTAAATCTAACCGATTCCTTTTTTTTTTTCTTTTCTTGTCATATTTCTTGTTTTTTGTTTGTTTTTTTTTTTCTTCAGAGCACACTGCATTTTCGGATGCGACGATGGTAACAACAACGTGAGATGACAGCAGCTCGTGTGCACAAAAGGAACAACACTCGAAACTTTTCTTTTCGCTTGGTGACTTAGGGTGGCCAAAGGATCAATATTATTCTTACATAAGGTATTGGTTTATTTTCTATAATTACAATACCATATCTCTCCCATGACACATGGCAATTATTATATAAAAACAAAACGGACGAAAAATTAATCTCACGACTTTAATCACACAATGACAATTTATTAATGGATTCATATAAAATGGAGAACTTTTTTAAATCTTTTTCTTATTTAATACCACCGACTATTTTCCTTCAAGGATTCTAATTTGAGAATCATAAGATACACACGATATTTAAAGCGACAAAAATAAAACAATTCTATTTAAAAAAAAAAAGGATAAAATTGTATTCTTAGCCACCCCATTCACGGCGACGACGACTGGACGCTAACTTATTTACACATACTTAATAGATTATAATAAATTCATAATTTATACTTATTCTGTACAGGTAATGTTTGACGCTGTTCTTAACGAATCAATATGTATTTACACACTTATTTCTTTTTTTCTTGGCTTTTCTCGAATGCTTAAAAATTTGTATATGACGCATTGCAATGAGATATCAGCCGTCAAAACTCTCTCTCTCTCTCTCTCTCTCTTTATCTCTCTCATTCTATAATTTTTTGACCATTGACGTAAGTAAAACGTCTCTATTACAATAATAATAATAATAATATAATAATAATGGAAGAAGTTTCGAAGAATCACATTTGACCCATTTTATTAATTGATCTCGACAAATGCCCTTTTGTCTATAAAAGTTCATTCTTCATTTTTGTCCAATGGTATTATTATTTGACCCTATCCATTATATAATCATCGTCTAAAATATACGCTCTTAAAGCGTATTTAATAATGTCTTTTCCTTTACCACTGTGCTTCTTCTTTCGGTCGCAATTTATCTTCCTTTTTAAGGTACAATCGTTGATACTCTTCTTGATAAGTGACATACTGCACACTCGATTTGTTTGGTTTTTGAATGCCACAAGCATTAACCGGCGAATGGCTAGGAGAACAATTCATTTCTTGTAATTCTTGTAATTCCTTTAATGATCTCATAACCATTTGAACATCCTTTTCCTGTTCCGTAGATACCATACTTCCTATAGACTCATCCGTAACATATCCGCCATCTTTTCTTTTATCCGTTATCGTCCTGGCAGAGGTGTCATCGTTGATTATTTGACTCAAGTAGGTTGTAGCGGCAACAGTTTCCTCGATTTGTCTTTGTTCTTGTTCTTCCTTAGAAAGAGACGTTTGCTGTGGTAATGAAACTATTTCCGAGTGTATGGATGGTGGTGGCGGTCCAACTTGTTCCAACAATTTCGGATCTTTTCTTCGTTTTTTCGTGTCTTGCGATTTGTGCTTATTTTCCATACACCTTTCGCGTCTCTTGTTGTCTCTCTTCTCCGTTTTATTCGTAATTTCAACATCTTTATCTTCTAATCTTTTGTCATTTTTAATCTCCGCGTTATCTTGTAATATTCTATGCTTTAAAGAAACAACAGGTTTAGAGTGTGGAGAAGTTTGATTAGCTAATGAATAATTAGAATGTTGTGTTGTTGGATATGAAGTTTCTTGTCTGTGTACATTTACATGTCCACTTTGTGGAACTTCGTTAGCGTTAGATATTATATTGGAAGGTTCTGGATAGGCCGTAATAGAGACTACATCTTTTTTAACTTCGTTCGTCTTTGCGGGTATTTTATGATAATCATTGACGGGTGTAATTGATAGAGAACTATTTGCTAAGTCCATTAAATTAAACTTATCCAAGTGACTTTTGGTTGGCTTTTGTGCCATTAATTGTGCCGTAGGTACAACGGAGATTTTTCCAACGGTAGAATTCGAAACGATATTTGACGCTACATCAAATTGCGCCGCCGCCGCCGCCCCCGTATTATTACCACCATTGTCTTTATTTTTTTCTTTATTTTTCGAACTTATTTGTTTCTTTTCTGCATTGTTATCGTTAGATTTAAGTGTTCCGATGTTTGTAACGTTCAAAGAGTTTTCATTAACAGTTGCAACCTTAGCGGCAACACTTGTAGGAGGAGTTTTCTCCATTTCTTGAATAGCAGAAGTAGAAGTAGTAGTAGAAGTAGAAGTAGAAGCAGAAGCAGAAGTAGCAGCAACGTTATTATTATTATTATTACTGCTTGTTGCCTCGAGCCTTCCAGTAGAAGAATTGCAAATTGTATTTGCAGAAGAAGAAACACTATTAGTACTGACAACATCTTTCAACTTCTTTGCTTTCCTTTTAATTCTAAAATCAGAAATATAAAATAATAACATTATGTTTATGTATATCTTTCGATCCTTGAATATATAACAGCAGTAATAATGTACATACAATAGTTATAAAGTGTATACACAGATTATGCAGCGTTCGATGTGTTATAATAATAGATAAAAATAGAAAGGGGATACAATAAAGATAACAATAATAATAATAATAATAATAACAATATTAATAGTAATAATAATGATAATAATAATAATAATAAAGATAATAATAATAATAATATTAAATAAATAAATTGACAAATTTTTAATGATAAATAGTAAGACAATGAACGTACAAGAATATAAAAGAAAGAAAATTAAACATAAAATAAAAATATGTACAAAAAGAGGAGAGATGAGCGAGAAGTGACAAAAATTAAGGGCCCATTATCATACATCGCACTAAAATTATTTATCTACAAATGCATTAGAAATATTGAGCTTGCGATTGTCGAGCTTTTTTTATTATGCTTTTTCTTTTTTTTTTTTTTTTAAATATTATTATTAGAGCTTCCAATATCGAGTTTAATCCGAGAAGTTGAAATTGTAATTTTTAATCCAACACAAACACCTCCCTAAAACATACAATGACCAGAAAATAGAACTACCATCTAACTACCTGATGATGGATGTACAACTGGCATTGCAGGCTTCGATCTGCTCTGACCGCGTGACTTTTTTTTTTACATAAAATTTATTTTAACTGATCGATAATCGTGACGTTTTAAAGTCAATAATCTTGATTAAATATTACTCATGGGACACATGCGGAAGAAATATTTCTTTCACCTTTGAAAACAAAAATTAGATAAGCTAAACAGAGACAACTCGTGCATTATAAAGCAAAGCGTGAAAAATACAAAATCCTTTCTAATAATATCAAAATTTGTGGAAAAAAGGGCAAAAATATTTGCATGTGTGTATCATATAATAATAATAATAGTACTTACGTTGGTTCGACAGAATTAGAATACTTCAACAAAGTTTGTAAGCGTACATAACCAGATGGCCATAATGGCAAAACTTTTGTATCCATAAAAGTTGCCACAAATGACTCCATACTTTCTTTTCTAGGTCGTAAAATTTTAAAATATTGTCTTCTTGCATTTGCTATTTCATATACTAGTTTCCTATAAAATAAAAATAAAAAAAAAAATAAAAATAAAAGCAGGTCAAAATTTGTTTAATAATTTTTTTTTTTTTTTTTTTTTTTTTTTTTTTTCAAAATGTATGTACATGAATTGAAAATTCAATATATAAATGAAAACAGAAAAAAAAATAGCATACTTAGTTTCATCTGTCCAAGGAAATCGTTTCTTCGGAATTTTAGATTTCTCCGTACTTTTGCACGAGCCTTCATCTTCATCGCTACTTTCAGCGGCAGCGGGTGAACCTTCAAATCCCCTGAAAATTAATTTTATAAATTATAATTAAGGAAAAAGATTAAGAAATAGGATTGTTGTGTGGTATTGCGGTGATGAAGAATAATGGAAACGTATTTGATTGACAAAATGTTGCACAACACGTTATTTGATATAAAAAATGATGCCAGTGAAAAACTAAATATTGATACTGATGATAAAAAGCCCCGCCGCCGACTTTGATCTTCTGCTATCTCAAAACTATTGAAATCGTTTTATACAAAATTTTGCAATGTAGAGAAAATGATATCATCTGATGTCCAATTTGAAAAATAGATTTCATTTGTTAAATTGAAATAGCAGATGTATTTACAAGCATGATAAGATTAAGAGGGGAAAAATATAAAGACAGAAGAGAAATGAAGGGAACGACAAAGAGAAAGAGAAATTGGACAGGCAAGAATAGAGAAAGGGTTTCCTCTTACGAGGGGCACCTTACCAACAGTACCGATATATCTCCCAGTATAATTGAGGACTGAGAAATAGAAAAGTACAATGAGTTCCAATTTAAAATCCTACACAACCTAAAGAATTAACTTCTATTTTGATTTTTTTTTGTTTTTGTTTTGTTCTTATTTTCAACATGTGTTTTCTCTGTGTAGAATTACAAGCTCAAACATATATCTCTATCGAAAGCTCATTGATCAATTATTTCATTTAAAAGAAAGATACTTACTTTTCATCGGCAACCATTTGACTTTCCTGGATAAAGGCATCCATGACCGAAGGCATTGTATTATCAATGATAGCTTTTAACCTGAAACACCAACAAACTTTACCAGCAATTGAAGTTTATAAATTTACAGATGATATTAGTATTATGTAATTGTTTAATTTTTTCTACAATAATTAAAAAAAAATCTTTTACCTTTGCATTGTTTCCTTAACTCTGTATTCAGCATCTTGCAGATAAAGCTTTTTCGCTCTATTAAGAAGAGTTATTTTACTACAAGGTAGAAATCGGGCGAGGTGTTCGTACGTCTGCGGTCTTGCGCTCGCTGAATTCAGTGTCCTCAATTTTTTCTCTAGACTATTTAAAAAAAAAAACATAATAATAACAATAATTACATACATTATCTTCCTTTCTCTCTCTCTCTCTCTCTTTAAATTACAATATCCATGTTAATAAAAAAAAACTCACCTAAACAAAGCAGAGTTGACCGAAGGGTTGAAAAACTTGCTTTTACCCTCTTTGCTGTTTTCCGCGTGTACCTTCAATTTGTTAACGATTTCCTTGATATCTTCAGGAAGGCCGTCCGGTAATGGTGCTTCTTTGTCAATATCATCGCACTCCGAGTCTGTGCCAAGATTACCACGAGATTTTCCAGAATCCGATGTGTCCTGACTCGACTCGTCTTCGACCCTAGCTGCATTAACGACACTTTCTATAGCATCGTCGATATTACTGTCTTTACCAGGAAGTTTCTTTAAATCTATTTTCTTCGCATCACACCCATTACTACTATTGGTGGATGATGGCTTTTTCTCAAATTTTTTAATATCAAATTTTTTCTCCGTCGTAGCTTTAGTCTTTTGTAATTCTTTATCAGGCTTTTTCTTTTCCTCTTGATCTTCTGACACTTCTTTAAAAAAATAAAAAAAATAAAAAAAAAAATACAAAGAAAATAAGAAACAGGGATCTAATTGTAAATTCTTAAAGCATTTATTTAAAAAAAAAAAACAAAAAACAAAAAAAAAACAAAAAAAAAAACAATAGAAAAAACCGTGAAATATTTAAATAATAAATTTCTATGAATATACCTGTACCACCCTCGGCATCCGTCGTTTCGCCCTTTTCTTTCCGCCTTTCGGCTTCCTGTTGAGAATTCGAACGTTCTTGGGTTTGATGATTCTGTGGCTTCTTTTTCTTCTTCTTGATTACATTTTCATGGTTGGATTTCTTATCTCCATTTTCATCGACTTTCTGCTTCTTCATGGATGAAATAAATCGTAATAAAGGAAAAGATTTAATTTACTATGAAATAAAGAGGGGAGAAAATTATTTAATTTACTTTTCTCGGTTGATCTGACATGTCGTCTACTTCATCATCTTCCGACGAACTAAGATTTCTTTTATCCGCCCTCTTTGGACTATCGACATCTTCAGTTTCTTCTTCGCTGCTATCGCTACTTTCATCTTCATCATTGTTACTTTTATTATTGTTGTTATTGTGAACTAAGGAATGCCTTTCAGCAGCTTTAAATTCTAGGGCACCACAATTTATGTAGAAACCCCCATGAGCTGTGGTCATCTCTTCTGGTACAATTTCATCGTACTGGAAAAATAATCGATAGATAAATAAACCATTAAAAAAAAAAAAAAGG